>QGSO01000317.1:66963-221161 GCA_011037825.1 Carya cathayensis | reverse complement strand
CTCTCTCTCTCTCTCTCTCTCTCTCTCTCCCTTGCATATTTTATGGGTTATGCACTTTGAATTTGGCCATGGTGTTATGGACTTAATGGGGAATATGGATTTATGAGAGTTTAGACCAATGAAAGGTTAGAGTTTTGTGACAATAATTTTCAGGATGTCGAGCAATCGAAGTTTGATCGGTTTACACAGTTTTAACGTCGATATTTTAAAGTTAAAAGCAAATTTGTGGTTACGATGGTTTTAGACTTTATGCATGTATTGAGGATTTTAATTAGATATTACATGCTTAATTAGAGGTTTACATAAATTTTCAAGTTACGTGCCCACTTTATAGGTGACAATTGATATCTACTTGCCTCTATTGTTAAAAAGATTCAAAGAAGTTAAAAAGTCTAGATAAGCAATACTTCTATACTAAACCTTGCTTAAAATTGATTGAGGTTGATTCTGTGAAAGGCCTTCATATTTTGTTTCCTCGATTATTTTTTGCACTAGTTTCCACATTAAATTTTGAAATTTGATATTTAATTATGATTGGTGTAGACATGAACAGTTTTTGTAGTCTCTTCCTCTACTACATAAAATGTGAATATGAAGATTGAAATTGTTATCTGATTATATGATATTTACTTTGATATGATATGATATTGCATATCTATCATATCATATCAAAACCTTGAGGCATAAGATTTTGTTTTACTTTGGTTACAAGCTCTGCCCTGGGTTATAGTGTTAGTTTGTCCTTCTCGTTCTAACAGTGATCTACTTCGTCTGATCTTCCCACGAGGGCTTCTATGCCATCTTTCCCATGTGGTATTGGTACATACTTGATGGTTGTGCTAATTTGAAATAAATGGCACATGACAGGATTGTAAAATAAATGTGAGATTACTGTCAGGTGGCATAAGTAGATCGACTAGTTTGAGTTAGAGGAATTTTGCCAGTATTTAATTTATTTTGTTTGGAAGAAAATTTTGAGAGATTCCATGATGAGAGATTATTGTATTTAAGTTTTATATTTTGTCAATTTAATATTGCATCTTGATATGTTAGTTTTGATCGATTCTTTGGGCTCTGATGCAATTGTCCCCTGAATTTCATTTCATTTTATTGTTTCTTTAATTTTTTACTAGTGCCCTTTTGACTTTTTCTTTTTCTTGTACTCTTGGCTCTAAATTTTTTTTATCACTACTTTGAGCTCATTCTGAACTATTCTTCACACTAAAAAATGGATAAAAATGATGCTGATCTTCTGTAAATTGAACTAACCCATTAATTATTAGTCAATGGAGTGTACAAAAGAGTCCACAAAAATGACTGCACATAGAATTTTTGTTATTAGTCAGTCCATAATTTTCAGAAAACCTTTTATTTAGTCAGTCCATAATTTTCAGTAAACCTTATATATATATATATATATATATATATATATATATGCACTAGTAGTTCTGCACTAATCGAAGGGAAACTAATTTAAACCGGTGTTATCTAAGTGCATGTTATGAAATTGTGTGGTTCATGCTTATAAAAACACAAAAAAACTAAACTTGTGTGGTTCATTCAAAGATGTTATTCACATTTTCTTGTAAATTTCATTAAAATTTTACGCCCCAATTAATTATACTGAAGCGTCACTCTTGATCAGATAATGGTCATGGAGTTTTTGATCACCAAGTAGTATTTATATTTACTTGTCTATTTCCTCGATTAATATGAATGTCTTGACTTTTCCTGGTTTGTTTGAAAACTAGGATTATAGATAACTTTGTATATGCATGAGAAAAAGTCCACGTCAAATTCATACATACCTTCCCCCAAGATCGCCATTCTCTTCCTAATCCATCGCCAAATTATTCCCATATAAATTTTCTTCTTATCTTCACCTCTGTTCTCTTCAACAAGAACTCCATTCAAAGAAGGAATTAATTATAATGGATATGAAGCAAGAAGACATGCAATATCTTGGCTTCTTTGATGTCTGCAGAGAAGCCTTCAACATAATCTATTCATGGAGGAAAATCTTCAGCCAGATCAGCTTGGCCTTAGTCCTCCCTCTATCTTTCATCTTTTTGGCTCAAATGGAAGTCTCCGAGCTCCTTACATCCGAAGAGATCACTTTAAGTTTATGCCTCTTCAAAGCTGCCTACCTCATCTTCTCCCTTATCTTCTCCCTCCTCTCCACATCCGCCATGGTTTACACCATCGCTTGCAGCTACACCGGCCATGAAGTAACGTTCAAGAAGGTCATGAGCGTTGTCCCTAAGGTTTGGAAACGGCTTATGCTCACCTTCCTATGTACTTTCCTTGCCTACTTCGTATACATCATAGTTGCTGCTTTGATCTTGTTTGTGACCTCAACTTTCATCATTTTAATCAACACCAAGTTGTTCTCTCTACTTTATGTTCTTTTGGTCTTTTTCGTGGTGTGTTTTGTATATTTGTCCATAGTTTGGCAATTAGCCAACGTTGTGACCGTGTTGGAAGACATATGCGGGTTTCATGCCCTGAGAAAGAGCACGGCACTGCTAAAGGGGAAGATGTGGGTGGCCACCTTCATATTCTTACTGCTTGGTCTGTGTCATTTTGCCATACAAATATCATTTCAGATGCTTGTTGTGAGGAGTGGATCATTAGGGGCGGTGAGAAGGTTTGTCTACGGGATTATATGCTTGGTCTTGCTTTTCATGTTGCTCCTGTTCGGGCTTGTCCTTCAGACAGTGATCTACTTCGTCTGCAAATCCTACCACCATGAAAACATCGACAAGTCGGCACTCTCAGATCACCTTGCAGGCTATTATAGTGGAGGGTATGTTCCTTTTAAGGCCAAGGATCGATGTTCAGCTTGAGGCTTGAACATCCCCATGTTTGGTTGGCTTGCTATGAATAAATGGGAGAAAAGTGATTTTTTTCGTTTTGTGGTATATAGAGTTTGCAGTGTCATTGTAATATCAGTACTGTCTTTCTATACACACGTACGTTTTGTAATATATAATAATGTTTGTTCTAATTGTTGTAGCTTAATCTATTTAGGACTTGTTCAGAGTTAGTTTAGTAAAAAGTGTTTAAATAGCCTTAAAAGGAATTTAATAATAAAACTTGGCTTGTTTAGTTATTACAAAAAATAAAATATCTAAAAAAAAAACTAGAAAGTTCGTCTTAGGAAACTCATGATCATTTTGACACTTTTCCTCGGACGTGAGTTTTTGAAAAATACAAAACATAGTTCAAATTTTAAAGAAGACTATCTAGGAGCAAAAATATTCATACTAGCTACTTTCAAATAATTACAACTTTACCCTTTGCCTATAAATATTGACAGTACTTGTATTGTTATTAATTTCACTTATGCATCATTGAAAGGATTTTTTTTCATTGCATTTACTAAAAATTCTATTAGAATGTTTTCCTTATTATTTGATTAAGATTTGATTTCTATAAATGATGTGGTCATAATTTTAAAGAAATTTTTTACTATAAAAATAATATGTTAGCATGTTCTTATGATAAAACTTAGTCCAATTGAGTTGGAAGAGAAATATTTTAGATACAAAAATGATCATACAAAAGTAAATATATAAATTGACATAGTTTGATGTGTTACGTTAAATTGTAAAACTATTTTTATTGTAAAGTATATTTAACGTATTATATAAAGTCATGTAAGTTTATAGCATTAGTTTTGTTGATTATTTTTGTGGCTATAACACTTTTTGAGTTGTAAATATGTTAAGTAGAGTCTATGTTACAATTGGAACAAAAAGTGCAAAGATTACAAATTTGCAAGATCTTATGAGATCGACTTAGTTGGAGTAAATCGGTCAAAATTTTTTATTTCCATATCTGATTGTGGTGACATTGATGTCGTTAGAAAGATAACTCAATTATCTACAAATTCATATTTTACAAGAATCTTCATATTCAAATTTTGATGGGGTCAAAAGATTATAAATTCGCAAGATTTGATGAGATTGACCTATCCAAAGTAAATTAGTCATAATTTTTTATCACCATATCTGATTGAGATGATATTGGTGTTGTTTGAAAGCTAACTCAATTATTTATAAATTAATGCCCTTTCGATTCCAACATTTATGGGGTTAAAAGTGCTCTACAATGTCATGACTGTAAAATTGGACACAAAGTTTGCTCAAGTGAAAATCTCAAGACTTTTTTATTAGAGTTTGGAATCTCTAAGTAGTGTACTCAAGCCTACGTGAAAATAAAATGACATGCATGAATTCTAGGTTGGGGGGAGAGGCTAGAGTTTCAGTATTCATTGTATTCTTAAGAGAATATTCTAAGGAAATTCATTGTGCTTTGAAGATCAATTATCTCTTGATAAATAGATCTTCATCATATTGTGCCCATGTTCGAGTATTGTTGAGTCCATTGGTGTGGACGTGTTCTTTAGCCGGAAGAACTTCTGGAGTTGCCTGAGTACAAAGATCGAGTAGGTGCTCATGGTGACACTATCGAAATGTCGGTGGTCTAGAGCTGTCAGGGTGTAGAGATTGAGTGTGACACTCATGGTGTTACAATTTAGATTTAGTTATTTCAATGATATTGTAAGTGTTTCTAAATAAGTTGTAACAAAGAAAATTTGTATAGTGGATTTTATATGGTGATTTACACCTAGAGTAATTTTAGATTTTGAAGATTTTCTTCAAATGATTTTCTATTTCATGACCAAAATCTTCATGTCGATTATTTCCTATGATTGATTCATTGATTGGTTGAATGATTAATTACTGATTTAAAATAATCTAATGAATTTTGAAAATACATTTTCACCCCCTCTAGATGTATTTGAATTATTTTTCAAAATCAAATGACTTATGTCATCTTTATTTAAAAAAAAAAAAACACTTTTTTTATATTATTTTCAAACAAATATAACACGTTTGAAATTACTTTAAATATATGATTACTAAACAATAGTAGAGTTTATTACTTTATCTATACAACTAAAGGTTTTAAAATTAAAAGTTATATTAACCACCACAGTCCTCGATCGACATGCACTTATAGCTATTAATTTGTAATTTTCAAACATTTTCTTTTTCTTTTTGAATTATTTTCTCTTTTGTTTGAGTGGTTAATGTGTTTTTTTGAAAAGAACAACTGACTTCATTTATCATTGATCATTACATGAACTCTCACTATCAACAATTTGCTTAATGCAATCGGGTATGTTATCAATCCATACTAAACTAGTCTGTAAAGATAGACTTTCCTTAGCTAATAAATGGGCAACTTCATTATTTGATCTGTTTGTATACTGTACTGACCATCCATTTCTCTGCTTTAGTATAATTTTTGTATCCTCAATTAGACTACCATAGAAGGATAGCTCTTCTGTAGCCGAGGTTAACTGCCTGTATCACCACTTAAACATCCCCTTCAAACAAAACCTTAACCAACCGAAGCTCTCTGCACACTTCCATGGCCCTTCACAGAGCATATGCCTCTGCTACCACAGGTGAATCTATGTGAAGCTTTTGTTCTTCAACAGCCACTAAAAAGTCTCCATCCTCATCTCTCATAAGTGGTTAATGTGTTTAAATTGGGGAGGGTTGGTCGATATTAAAATTTGGGATCAATCCCTGCTCCCTTGTCATATTCACTAAGGAGCAAAATAAATCAGAGTACCGTTATATTTATAAAAGAATTACATAAAAAAATTTTATAAGTAGGCATAATTTTATTTGATATATTATATTTATTTTATAATAAAAATAATTTTATAATATAATAAATTATATTAATTTATGAGATTGATTTTACCTAATGTCGGTCGAATATTTCCCAACAAATAAATGTTTCTTTGACCAAAAGGCGTGCGGATAAAGCCATGGGTAACTGGCCGGCCGGTCAACTCTGAAAGTTTCCTCCCTAAAAGGAATGTATCTAGAT
This sequence comes from Carya cathayensis, assembly GCA_011037825.1. Classification (NCBI taxonomy): domain Eukaryota; kingdom Viridiplantae; phylum Streptophyta; class Magnoliopsida; order Fagales; family Juglandaceae; genus Carya; species Carya cathayensis. Next base: position 215,248 of record QGSO01000317.1, on the reverse strand, counting down.
CCAACTAAAGTTACTGTTTGAATTGTATAACATTAAATGAGATAGAGATGAAGGGAAATGAAAAGGTAACGTCATTTTTTAACTTTATTTTAAATGAACAATATTTATATGAAATATGAGTTATTTCAATAAAAATAACTTATAAAATCGTTGTAGAAGTATTATTATTTCATACAAATACCTTAATTTAAAATAAAATTATAAAAATTTTTAAAAATGATTGTCTTCATCATTTTTTAAAGTTCAATACAGAAAAGAAAATAAGTTATACAATATTTATTATGCATTAATGTTACTTACATATTTATTTCGACTACGTCAATTATATATCACTACTTGTCTTAAAATTTTAAGTTAAAAAGAAGTGATAGATTTTATTTTTTGTATCATATTTTAACACTTCACTCACGTCATGTAGACCAGACTTTTTTTTAATGATCATCAGTGAGCTCAACATATGAAATATTTAATCAAATATGATAAAGTATAGAGTCACCTTACACTCGATCCCATCACAAGTGCACCTGACTCATCCTCAATAAAACAGGCTTTACATGGGAAATATTTAATTGAATAGGATAAAATATAGAGTCAGAGCTTGAATTCAAGATCATTGTTCTGATGACATGTGAAATTATTACTTATCCCAAAAAGTTAATTAAACTTAGAACCAATTAGCCAACTGCGAACGCTTTATTTTCATATCAACCCAAGCCTCAAGTATCACGTACAACATTAAAGGCAATTTCGTCCATCAAACTGCTAAGAAATTCACCCTTTCATCGTAGAGAATAGATATTACTTAAAGCAACACTGATCATCTACCACAAAAATATTCTCTTCTCGGGGTTGAATAAATATAGACATTTTCGAGGCCTAGAAAAGCAAATATAGATATCTCTGTCCAATCAAAGGGACACTAACTTATAGTTTATATATACCATAGTTTAGAGAAATTTGAATGGTAGCTTTTGGTCGAATAATGGATGAAGACTTGTTCAACACATATTTATTTACCTGTCTTTTTCTTCTTCCTCAATTGATGTGAATTTATGACTTTTCCTGTATAGTTTATAGACTTGATCAAAAAGTCCAAAAGACAAGTTTCTATATATATATGGAAAATACCTTCTCCATTAATCTGTTCCTCCCAATTACAAATTCTCCATTATCTTCTTATCTTCCTCTCATCTCTCCAACAATTAGAACTGCATTCAAAGAAAGGGATTAATTACCATGGATATGGAGCAAGAAGACATGCAATATCTTGGCTTCTTTGGTGTCTGCAGAGAAGCCTACAAGATCATCCATTCATGGGGGAAAGTCTTCAGCCAGATCACCCTGGCCTTAGTCCTCCCTTTATCTTTCATATTATTGGCTCACATGGAAGTCTCCAATGTCCTCTCCTCAAAGATCATCCACAACGAGATAGTTTTGGGTGAAACCAGAACGGGGACTCCTAGATACCAAAAGCTCTCAGACGTCCTCAGATCTGAAGTAATCACTTTGTGGCTCTTCAAAGCTGTTTACCTCATCTTCTCCCTTATCTTCTCCCTCCTCTCCACCTCCGCCGTGGTTTACACCATCGCTTGCATCTACACCGGCCGTGAAGTAGTAACGTTCGAGAAGGTCATGAGCGTTGTCCCTAAGGTTTGGAAACGGCTTATGCTCACCTTCCTATGTACTTTCCTTGCCTACTTCGCATACAACATAGTTGCTGCTTTGATCTTGTTTGCATCGGGAGCTTTCATCATCTCAATCAACATCAAGTATTTATCTCTACTTTATGTTCTTGTGGTCTTTTACATGGTGGGTTTTGTATACTTGTCCATAGTTTGGCAATTAGCCAACGCTGTGACCGTGTTGGAAGACACATGGGGTTTTCATGCCCTGAGAAAGAGCAGGGCACTGCTAAAGGGCAAGATGTGGGTGGCCACCTTCATATTTTTGCTGGTCAACCTCTGTCATTTTGCCATACAAATATCATTTGAGAAGCTTGTTGTGCGTGGTGGATCATTGGGCTCGGCGAGCAGGTTTGCCTATGGGATTATCTGTTTGGTGTTACTTTTCATGTTGCTCCTGTCCGGGCTTGTCCTTCGGACAGTGATCTACTTCGTCTGCAAATCCTACCACCATGAAAACATCGACAAGTCGGCTCTCTCAGATCACCTTGCAGGCTATTATATTGGAGAATATGTTCCTTTGAAGTCCAAGGATGTTCAGCTTGAACATCTCTACGTTTGATGGAGGGAGAAAATTAAGTATATATGTTTTGTAATAGCAGTTTGTGCCATTATAACATCTGATCTACGTTTGAAGAAGCTACTGTCTCATGTAATGTAAACCGGTTTTCTAATGAATTTTTGTTGCTTAATCTATTTAAGAGATTCAAGTGCTTTTTGTTATTTTTAAAGGTTTTTTTTGTTTGAGAATTACTACATCTATAAAACGATGGTGAAAAAATAAATAAAAATAGTAATGTTACATATAGTCACTTTTATATATTCTTTTTACATTTTATTGATATAATTAACTGTATCAATTTTTTTAATATACAATCAATTACATCAATGAAGTGAATAAAAAACGTACGTAAAAGTTATTACACAGAATTTTTAAAAAAAAAAAAAAAATTGACTCAACTAATCACGTATATCTGTGAAGTGCGTAAAGAATACGCAAAAGTAACTTTATTACTTAAAATAAATTTACAAAATAACGTAATTTAATATAATATGTTAAATTTATTTTATAATTAAAGTAATTTTATAATATAATATATTATATTAATTTATATCAGTTTATAAATTTATTTTTATATTATTTTTAAATTAGTTAGGTGTTTTGTTGGATAGAAATGTTTTGGGTCTCGAATTTGTAGTCCGAAAGATTTATTTATTTATTTTACTTAATGGTTAAAAAAGTATTTGTTAAAAATATTAAGAGTTTTATTTTTTTTTAAAAATATTTAAAAATATAAAAAATTATCTTCCTCGGTGGGCATTCAGGCTGCAATGCGTATGAAATGGAGTTGGTTGACTTGGAATTTGTGGACTGGGGCCAATATTTCGCCATCACATTTATTAAACATGAAAACAAAATGTTTCTTAATAAGGCGTGGAGATAACGCTACAGGTAATAGGCTGGCGGTCAATTTTCTGGCTAAGGTGCGGTTTGGGTAACGAAGATGGAAGAGATGAGAAAATTTTATATAAAAATTAAAAATTATGTAAAATATTATTTTTTAATATTATTATTATTTAAAAAATTTTAAAAAATTAATTTTTTTTTTTTAGGTCATGTCTATTTATTTTTTAAAGATAAATTACATAGACTCATCACTCAAGTGCTTCTTGACCATTTGTTTACCAACTTGCCTACCCAAAATCTAGAGTCATGCCTCAAAGATAAGGAAAATGATTGAAGGAGTTTAGGGTGTACCTGTACATGTCTCGATATTTTTTAGTAGTGGATGTTACTATTTTTTAAAGATATTATATAAATTTATATATATTTAACATTATTCTAAAAATAAAATTCGATTTTTTTTAATTAATGACGTTTAGAATATGTAGTCTTTAGAATAATTATATATTTCTACACTTATTTATTTATTTCGAGTTAGGTAAAATGACGTTTTTGTCGCGAGTTTGTTAATGCAAACATCATTGCTGACGCTCGAGCTGATCAACTACGTGTTGAAAAGTGAGAAGAGAATTATTGAACAACTCTTAGACTACTTTTTTTTTGCTTGAAATTTACTCTTTTTCTAAAAAGCAGATATTATTCAAAAAATAAATAAATTGAAGATTACATTTTATAGCTCAAAATATTACTATTTTTTAAAATTCCACAATATATTAATAATTTTTTTTAACATCTTAAACAGCTAAAACTTAATATTTTTTACACATTTGTTTCACCATTAATACTATATACTATGTTTACATTTTATTTTTATATTATTATGTAAAATGTAGCACTTTTATTACTTTTAAATTATATTTTATTTTTTAAAAAAATTTTAAAATTGATGATCAATGATACCTCATCATAGTGAGATGAAAGTGATCATATATATGTTTGATGTATAGAATTTTCTTTATTTCTAATACAAACATAATGGTTGTATCTTGACTTATGATATAAGTTGTAAAAAAATTTATAGTTTATAATTTAAAATGATATTTTATATAGTTTTGAATTAAAAATTAAGAAAAATTAATGATAAAAAGGAAAAATAAACCATATTAGAGAATTTTTAGTTTTAAGATAAAATATTTTTTTATTTTTATTTTAAAATTTAAAAAAATTAAATTATTTATTATATTTTATATAAAAATTTAAAAAAAATATAATGATGAAATGAAAATTTTAAGTTGAATATAAAAAATCTTATATCCCAAACCGACTTTAATATCCCAAAAAAATATCCCCAAAAAAATCTGTATCATCAGAGTTACCCATCTATGAAATCACCGTTAATTAGTTGTGTGTTGCGGATCAGAGGCCATTAAATAGGATACAAGTCAACATGCATAGCACTGGATTCCCGCTCATCTGCGAAGAGTCGGTACCGATTTCAAGAGCAAAAGAGCTTCCTTAGAAGCTCTGCAACCTTTCTCCCTTTCACTTTCCGCAGAGCACACAAATTAAGACTATTTCCCATAAATTCCGCCAATTCACCGGAACCGGATTCCAGGTTAATGGTGGGGTGATCGCTTGGGAGTGTTAAGATATATATATATATATATATACACACACATACATATATATATAATGGATACAGCGTCGTCTTCGAGTCCGGCGGAGTTCGATTACCTTTTCAAGTTGTTGATGATCGGGGATTCCGGGGTTGGGAAGAGCACGCTCCTCTTGAGCTTCACTTCCAATACGTTCGAGGATCTCTCTCCTACCATTGGTGAGCTTAGGGTTTCCCTCGTCTTACCATCAGTGAATTATTATGTTCATTGTTTAATTATTTCTGGGATTGCGTTTAGTATTGATTTATATTATTAAATCTTTTCTAGGTGTGGACTTTAAGGTGAAACATGTTACTATGGGAGGAAAGAAGTTGAAGCTGGCAATTTGGGACACAGGTATTAAGTGAAATTTCTTCTGAGAAAACTCGGAAAAGACATTAAATTTTCATGAATTAATGTCTGTGTCTTTTGCATACATTTGATCGTGTAATGTTACTGCCTGGAAAATCTCTGCCTTAGGATTGTGTGAACAAGTGAACAACCCTCGGATTCATGCATCATTATATGGGAATGTATTGTCATGGATTGTTTCTCCCCGTGGAGCGTGATTAAAAAAAAGGGACGAATTATGGGTTTATGACAAATACCATGAATAACTGCCATTGCAGCATTTTTCTTTGTTAAGATACCATATATGGGAATGAAAGCTTAATTCTTGGATTTCCACATAGTGCTTAATGGAATAAAGTTTGGTAACCTGCAGTACTTAGTCTTTGAAATATTAGGCTTAGTTCTTGTGGTTCTTCTTATAATGAGCTGATTTAAGGACCCTGATCATGTGAAGCCTATGGGAACTGGGATGAGCATTAAATATGGTCGATCTATACTAGCGTGCTTGATGTTCTTAGACTAGAGTGAAAAAGGTTACTCCTTTCCGCAAGAGACTAAATTGTCTAATGTTTACTAGCTTGAAGAATTTTGCAATTTCTACAAATATGTGAAGTTCAACTCAAAGATCACAAAATTTTCGGCATTGGAAGCCCTTATGCATTTGCTGTATAAGTAGCTCATAAATATCAATTCTTTGGTTGTAGTGCATCTGCAGTATTTACTATAATTTAAATGTATTTTAGTACTTGATACATGCTATTTATGAAACCAAATACACACAACACACATGCTTATTTGGAAAGTAAATGATATTACTATCATTTCTTGTTCCTTCGATTTATTTTGAAGTTGCCATGGAGTTAGAAAAAGAGTTAGGTCCCATAGTTTACAGCCTTGTTTCTGACACAATTTTCCCATTTCTCATCATGAAGCTGGACAAGAAAGGTTTAGAACTCTAACTAGCTCATATTACAGAGGAGCTCAAGGAATAATAATGGGTATGCTGCTCCATCTCTATTATCCCTCTCTGCTTTCTATTCCTGTCTATGCTCATTTAGCATGAAATCCATACCTTTATTGTTGTTGAGAGTCCATTAATATCCAAAGCTTTTAATTATAGATCTCAACCTGGTGTGACTGATGGCAGATATCAATTTTTGCCCCATTACTACTTTTTGATTATTTCCATTCTTTTATGTATGCATAAAGCACAGTGCACATTCACTTAAGATATTCTGTATAACTTAGTAATTGTATTTGGCAATGTTTCAGTGTATGATGTGACAAGAAGAGAAACTTTTACAAATCTGTCTGATATATGGGCTAAGGAAATTGACTTGTACTCAACCAATCAAGATTGCATCAAGATGCTTGTTGGCAACAAAGTTGATAAGGTGTGTCTTTAATGAACTTCGGTTTGTAGTTTTTTTTTTATTCTCGTGAGCATCCTGTTCTCAATAAAAAATTTTAAGGTTAGGATTCTACTAAGATCTACCATCCCTAGACCCTACAACCGTGAGAACGATACTTGGTTATTATCCTTCCTTTGTGTGTATAGGGAAGTTCACGACAAATTAGTTCTTTAATCTTGATCAGATTATTAGTTTACTGAGTTGTTTGAACTTTATCTTATGAGCATATATTAGTTTTAGCTTCTAGGGATGCTTTATTGTTTCTATTTAAAGGTATCATGCACATTGAAGTTATCTTTAATTTTCAGGAAGGTGAAAGGGTTGTCAGCAAAAAAGAGGGTATCGACTTCGCTAGAGAATATGGATGCCTTTTCTTGGAATGCAGTGCTAAAACTCGAGTCAATGTGGAGCAATGCTTTGAGGAGCTTGTATTAAAGGTATGCAAATTACTGAATATTTTGTCTATATATTGTTTTACTGTTATAAATGTACTTCTACATGTGATTCCTAGGATGTGAACAAGTTCTTGAACAGTTTTGGATCCGGATGTCGAGTTTAGTCCCTTTGTTTAGTCATTTACTTTTCAGAAACATGAAAATAAGGTTTGCTATTAAATAATTTCGTAATGCATTCTATAGTCGCTTTATTTATCCAGAAACTTTAACAATAAAATTGCTTCTTGGCCTTGTATATATTGGCCTTTTGAAGTGTGTACATGCAAGGACACAACAAACAAAAGGATGCTGAAAATAACAAAATTTATCGTTTAGTATAAAGCCATGATTAGATAAGTAATGAAAGTTCTAAGGTCATCGAGGAACATAGAATTGATTGAAAAATGAAAGATATGCCATATTATTGGACTTTTCTTTTTCTTTCCCTTAAGTTATGTGTTCTAATTGTGAGAGCATTGGATCCTGGTCTTTCTTTTTTTCCCTATTTTTGTTTAGATCCAAGTAATAGCTACCTAATTACATATTGTGTGATCGGCGTTTTATTTTCTTTTGCTAAGTTTTGAGAATCCCTCTGCCTTTTTACGGGTATTGTCTCTCTCTCTTCTCTCTACCTGATAAGTTAACCATATTTGGTAGTGAAAAAGGTTATTCAAGTAACAGAATAACCAAGTGGATGTGTCTTATTTTACAAAAAACGCACTTATTGGTTCTCTTTTATTGGTAAAGTATTTTGAACCTTATAGCATCCATAACTTGTGTGCATGATGTGGGTACCGTGTTGATGTGTAGATTTTGGAGACACCCAGTCTCTTGGCCGAGGGCTCAGCTGGGGTAAAAAGGAACATCTTCAAACAGAAACCTTCACCATCTGATGGTGCTTCCACTGGTGGCTGTTGCTCTTCGTGATTGTTCTCTGATGTTTCTCGCAAACACTCCCCCTCCAAATAGTATTTCATTTTCACTTTTTCCCCTGTTCGATCTAAAATGTTCACAAGTAGTTCAAAAGATGGTAATGTCTGTAGTGACTTGTATTCCCTTTTACAGATCATGAGTTAATTTTGTACCCCATCTCCTATTTACAAGTACATTCCCATTCTCTCTGCAGATCATGGTTCTTAGTCACTGTTTTGCTCTTATATAAGAAGTTTGCCATTCCAATATCAGAACTGTGTTTCCTTTCAGTTTTTGCAGATAGAAATGGAGTCTTCCTCGTAATATACTTGTTTATTTGGAGGTTTCATTATTTAGTCGACTTGAACTCTTTATAAATTATTTAGGAAGCGGAGGAGGGTTCAAGATTCCTTAACGTCTGTATCCGAACTTTAAGGTTTAAAACGAGAGAGATGAGAGACATGAGATGGGTTTTAGAGGATTTTTTAATCTACTACCATTTTAGAATCTACTACCAACTAGATCTTCAATCTTTTAGCTTCTTTCTTTGACATGGCAAGAAGGCTGCTTGAATATCACTAATTTAAATTCACAAACATTCAGCTAGTGAAATAAAACTTCCTTACTCAAAAAATCTCACTAACAATCAGATGAGGTTATGAATATCTCGACCCCAAGTATATGAGAGAGTGATACCCCTAAGTATCTTTAGGAGATGTATTAAAATCTTAAATAATATAGCTAACTGAAAGTTTTTTTTTTAAAATTTTTTAATGAGAAATGGACTTTTATTCATTCATGAAAGAAGGAAGTTACAGCTGTGACTAATAATTATAAGCAACAAACCCTAATTACAAGCCAACTATTTATCTATTATAAGCTCTCCTGCACACAAAATTCATTGTGCTGGACATTGTCTAACTTCAAAGTTTTCTAGTGACAAGACCGTTCTGAGATACGAGATTTTGTAATAACAGAAAGGTCCATCTCGACTTATTTTGAAAAAGCACATACCACATCCACTCTCCCAAAGGAGGAGAGGGACACACACCCTCCTCCTCCTAAAGATGAGAATGACTAGTTTGCTATGGACAATAAAGTCCAATAGCCTATTTCTCTTTATTTTTAATATTTAAACTAAGACTAGAAACACTAAAAAACAATGACTCTCCAATAGACTGTCCATGATACACTTCTAAAACGCGTGAGTGCCTGACAGGCCCCACCATCTCCTGCAGCAAACATGCACAAAGTATGCGTGAGTGCTTGACAGATCCTCCACCAAGCTCCATGTTCTTCTACTCCTTCTAGCCTAGGCACACTTCTCCTCCATAACAGGATTCAAGCACGCCACCTTATGCTGAACAGCAGGCCTGCAGTGAAAACACAGTCTGCACTTCGTTGAGTCCCCATCATCGCAGCCCTGAAGCCTTATTGTCTCACAGGCAAACAAAACTAATCCAACAGAAACTTGAAACAAACCAAACTGAAAAAAACCCGATAACCAAAGAAAACCCACCGTACTAAATAACATGAAACACTTAAAAACTGGAAAACATGCAATGAAACTGGCTCTAAATCGGCTATCATCATGCACATTCCTCTGTTCCCCGGCAAAACCCATGAGTCGGACTTCACCCCATTCCTCTATTTTCCTTGGCCAACAACAGAGCAATCGATGTTCATCCCGGAAAGCACTTCTCCTTGGCCAACATAGAGTCATCCATGCACGTCAGTATGCATCCACCTTCTATTTTGGGATCTTGTCCACATAAAACATTTCCGCAGGAAACACACCACGGCTCTACATTTCCGCAAGAACACGCCAGGAACATACTGAGAGCACCACCACCACATTTTGGACTCACTCCAAGACCTCCCCCCTCCTTCGTAAAGACCACGATGCCCAGCAGCGTGTTTTTGTTTGGGGAAAGGTTCGGAGTCAGCCAACTAAGCCATGACCCCCACCTTCATCGTGTTAGACTGCCCCGCCCAACTACGAGTTTTTATGTGATGGAAAACAACTCTCCACCTCCCTCGTGCATGAAGACCACCCCATTTAGCTGATTGGATTAGTATGGTGGAAGTCTCAGCTTAGTACATGGTATAGGGCTGTCAAGCCTTCATAACCACAGCCAAAAGGCCCTTATTGTAAACTCACAAACACAAAAGCTTGAGTAGGGGAGAGTTTGGTCCAGTTCGGTCCGGTCCGGGGAGGTTTTACGGACCGGACCAGACCTATTTGGTCTAGGGTGGGAAAACCCTGGACCGGTCCGGTCCAATCCCATTTGGTTCGGTCCGGTCTGGTCGGTCTGTTCGGTCCACCCTATTACTTTTTTAAGGGCATTTTGTTTAATACTTATATAATTATATTGTGATATATTTAATATATATACATATGATATACTATTATATATATATATTAGTAATACGATAATACTATTAGTTTATTAGTATATAGTAAATTAGTAATACTTATTAACTTATTTTCTATAACTAATAATACACTAGTATTAATACTATTATATAGTTATACTAATCATAAATTTATAATAACTAAATCATTATAAGTCTATAACTATATATATTTAGTATCAATGTATTATTATACTCTTTAATGTATAACTATTAAGTTATTAACTATAATATATAGTACTAGTATATATCAATATATTAACATATTATAAGAGTTATGGTATAAATTATAATATATCATGTATGTATAAATTTATAATAGTATTAGTATAGTTAACTTAATATGTAATATGTTAATATTAAATCACTATAACTACATAGAGTATTAGTAATATAGTATTTAATATAACTACATAGAGTGTTAATAATAAGAGTATTTTACTATTATTTAATATAGTATGACATAGAGTATTAATAAATATGTGGGGTTTGAAGAGATATAGTAATACTATTATTACATATAGTTATTAGTTATATGTATTACTAATATATATCTATTATTATATATTATATATTACTAATACATATAACTAAGTTACTAATATATATTATATATATTAGTAATACACTAATACTAATACTATTAGTCTATTAGTATATAGTAAATTAGTAATAGTTATTAACTTATTTATTATAATTAATAATACACTAGTACTAATATTATAACTAATAACTAGATGTAATAACTAATAACTAATAATATGTAATAACACTAGTACTAATAGATAATAACTAATAACTAGTATTACTAATTTACTATATCTCTTCATTGTCTTCAAACCCAACACATTTACTAATACTCTATGTAATACTATATTCATTTATTAAATAAGAGTAATACTCTTATAGTCTTATAATCTTATTACTAATACTAGCATATTAGATATTAAATTAACTAATACTAATACTCTTATAATCTTTTTTTATTTTTATTTTTTTGAAATAGACTTCAATTCAGTTCATGAATGAAGGAAGTTACAGCTGTGACCAATAAGTCCGGAAAACAACCCTGATTACAAGTCAACTACTCATCAGTTATACGCTCCTCCACACACAAATTGCATTGTGCCGGATACTGTCTAAAAATTTCGTAAAACTCTCCAAAGACACAACCATATCTGAGATGTGAGATTCTGTAAAAACAGAGGTGTCCATCTCGACTTGTCGGTGAGATAAAACAACACATAACACCCCCACCCTCCAGAGGAGTAGGGGATTTACACCCTCATCCTCCAAAAAAGGATAGGGACTGTGATATCCCGTTTTTACGTGTATTTTCACTGAATGAGTGTTTTTAATTTAATTAATATATTGGTTTATTTATTTTAAATTATTGTATTTTAATTGATTTTAATTTATTTGATGTTGTGTTTAATTTATTTTAATCGTTTTACGGTTTTTAAAATCGTTTTCGGCGGATCTGTTTTTGGTTTTTGAAGTGAGGATTGGACCTCATTTCTTTTCTTTTCTCTTTTCCTTTTTCCCTTTTTCCTTTTTCTTTCTTTTTCTTTCTTTTCTTCTTATTCTTTTTCCTCTTCTCTCCCGCGTGCGCAGCAGCTCTCCCTTCTCCCTCCCGTCGCCGTCCATCTCTCCACCCCGACCCATCGCCGTCCGGCCGACGTGGTCGATACAGCCACCACCGTCCGACTCCCCTCCGGCCGGTGCACCACCCCACCAATTTCCAGCCCCATCTGTGCCGCCGATCACCCCCCACAACCCATCTAAGCCGCACGGCTTTTTGCCGTTTCCGACGCCGTCGCTCCACCTCCGGCCACCACCTCTTCACCACTTCTTCCCCTACCTCTTGCCGACCTAACCCACCTAATTTCAGCCCCGATCCGTTGCCGGAGCAGCTCCCACGAGCTCAACTTCGTTCAGCTCCTTTTTGGCCTTCGACCGCCATTTCCACCACCACCCACGGCCAAAACTCGTTTCCTCTAGATTCATAAACATCTAAAGGTCATTCCCTATCAATTTCGTGTCTTGGTTTGTCCCAGTTTGAAAGTGGGTAATTTATTATCCACGGACATAGTGTAAAATACACTGTTACGTTGCTTTTTCTCCGCCGTTTACAACGCCACGAGCTTTCGAAAAATACCATATAGCGCTGTAAGTATTTTCCAAACTCTACTTTTAGATTTAAATATATTTTGCTCTTACAATAATTATTTGACTGCTGGTTGGTTGATTCCGGACTGAGTCTGAGGAGTTCGGGGGTCAGAGGGATTGAGGACGGAGTTGCTTGGTTTGTTGATTTGTGGTTGGTTGGTTGTTTTGTGCCTTGAGATTGCATTTACATGGTGCATGCGCGTGCGCTTTATTTTAATTGAGAAAAATCCTGTTTTATTGGTGTAAATGGATTTTCGGGTGCGTGTCTCACGAGCCCAAGCCGGAATGGGTTATTATCTCGGTGGAGCTCGTCTAGTCACTCGGGAGTGGATAATACTAAGTGGCATCCCCTGGGTTGTCGCAGGGCAACGACCGGATCGCACGATACGGTAACGCTGTCGTGTCGACTCCGTGGTCCCTAAAGTGGCGGGGACTAGAGGATGGCCTGGCCAGGGACGCGCTGGGCGCGAGTCTGGGCATCGCTCGTTTAGGTGTCACACGCGTAGTAGTTACCTACAGTGTGGCACAGAGCCAGTGTGCGGATGATCCCTAGGGGAGATCATGGTGCATGCATAATTGGATTGGTTTTATAGTTTTAGGATACGGGCCATTTTCTGGGAAAATGGCGAGAATGTGTTGAGGCTTTGTGATCCATTTTCTGGGAAAATGGTGGTTTATTGATTTGGGCCATTATCTGGGATAATGGCGAGGCCTGGTTTTAAAGGTTATGTTTTTGGGCCAAATGGGTTTATTGGCGTGCGTGGAAAAATGTGGTTTTTATGGGACATGTGCGTTGCATTCTTTCATGCATATTGTTTGAGTTATAATATGTTTTTATCTAGTGGTGTTTGGATTTTACTTACTTGCGGCACCATTTTTGGTACCGTAGATTTTGGTGCAGAGTTCGAGGAAGAGGAGGAGGCTGAGCCCGAGGATGCGGCTCTGCCGGAGGAGTAGCTTAGATGGCTTTTATATATTATATTTGTTGTCGTTTTTTATTAGTATGTATTGGATTTGAGATGTTGAACATGTAATATTATATTTACGCTTGTTTTATCTGGTTTGTAATCAAACAAAACTTCTGGTACCTAGTTATATGACTTTCTTGTCCACTATGTGTTTTATTTGTACACATATTGCATGTGCACACACTTTTGGCACTTGGCGATGGGATGTGTGACAGTGTTGTCATCATCCCGACGTCTCGATTTCCACGTGGCCGTCCGTGGGAGTTGGGGGCGTCACAGGTGGTATCAGAGCGGTCCGACTCTGGGTAAAACCACATGTCCCGTAGGTAGTACCAGAATGTTTTTAAAGTTGTGTTTTGAAATTTATTTTAAGTAAAGTTGTTATTTGACGTGTTTTATTTGTTTTAAATTTATTTGAGCTAGTTTGCTTGTGTTTATTTATTTAGTTATGTTATTGCATGCTAGTTTCTTTTTGTTTTCATGTTATGTGGTTTCGGTTTTGGTTTTATGTTGTTGGTTTTATTCGTTTTTCTTAAAGGGGGTCAAAGGATGTGTTGTGATAGGAAGACGGTATAATCGAGGATACTATTATTAGGCATGAACATTTAGTGTAGTAGGTTTGAATTTTTAGGGATGTGGTTTGCTTGTATGATGTTGAGGTTTGAAGGGAATGTCATGGTTTAAGCAATCTTTGTAAGATGGGAACTCACGTAGCAATGAGGAGAGGAATTAGCTTTAAGTCGCTTAAGATGATTGAGGTCAAGGTTTTGTAGAATTTATGTAACGAGGCTATAGGATAGGAGAGTGTAGGTTCAGTGAACTTTAAGGATGTGTTTAAGGGAATTTTATTTAAGGTTTGCGACCAGATATATGCAAAATGGTAGTTTGCCACCAGATTACAACTTTTCAGGATTTAGTGGATGTGGCTACTCTTGTGGAGCGAGAGAACAATCTGAGTATGGGCTTCCCTCCAGGACATAAGAGGCGGAGTTTTTCTTGTGAAGGAAGTAGTTCAGGTTCGCTTCAGAAATTTGTTCAGCGGACCGGGATCCGACCTCAAGCGGCTTCAGGTGTACGTATGGGAGGACAGGTGCCAATTTGCAGAATTTTTAATAGAGCTCATGAGGGCAAGTGTCAGCTGAGTGGTGGACCCCAGTGTTACCGATGCGGCCAAGTGGGACATATTGCTCGTGAGTGCCCCATTAGAGTTCAAGGAAGCCGTGGAGGTAGAAGGGGTGGAAGAACAAATCCAAGACAAGCAGTGCAACCCAGGTTTATGCTGTCACACCCAGAGATGTTGATGATGAGGCGCCAATGACCCATAATGCCGGAGTAATTACAAGTATGGATCTAATTTAATTTAATGTTGGATTGGATTTTTGGTGTATTTTGGTTTCTCTTTTTTTTTTGGATTTCATCGGTTAATGTGATTGGTTTAGGGAGAGTCCGTTTATATGAGTTTTATGCTTGCACTTTGTTTGATTTCGGTGCATCACAGTCGTTTGTATCTTTCACTTTTGTTCGGATGTGTAATTTGGTCACGGAACCTTTGCCGAAGTCCTTGGTAGTGGCTCTACCCAATGGTGAAATGGTATGGTGTTCGAAGGTTGCCTTGGGTTGCCCATTAAATTTTGATGGAAGGTTCTTGGATGCTGATTTGGTGGTGTTTAAGCTGTTGGGTTTTGATATCATCCTCGGGATGGATTGGCTATACCGATATTCTGCGAGTATTAATTGCAGAAGTCGTGTAATCAGCTTTCAACTCCCAGATGGTGATTATCTGGAATTTATGGGAAGTAAATTAAAAGAAAGACCGGTAGTTATATCGGCAATTCAAGCAAGAAGAGAGAATGACATGATCTGGGTGATCTTTTAGGGAAGTAGAATAATTGGGTTCTTTGGTTCCGTGGAGTTTATGAAATGGTCTATAACGTAGTAGGTTGTAAGTTCAACAAATTTCAAGGATAGATTTTATGAGGTTTCAGACAAAGTTTTAAAGTTGGGGCCTTATAGATTTTAGGAAATAAGTTTATGGTAATTAAGGTGTTAGGTTCGACAAGCTTTGGGGGGAAATAATTAAATTTCGAGTTTTAGATTTCGTGATTCGGATGAGTAATTAGGTGGCAATTGGGGCTTTAGATTTTACAAGCTTTTAAGGTGAATGTTTTAGATTAAAGCCACCAATCTTGAGAATTTCAGAAAATGATTTATTATCTATTAATGTTTTAGAATTTGAAAGATTTGGGAGTCATTTTTTTTTCTATTATGGGATGTAAGTTCTTTGATCTTAGAGGTTCCGGAAGATGATTCTTATTTGATTTAAGGTTTTAGAATTGTAGAATTGAAGGACTGATTTATAATAGAATTGAGTTCTTAGTTTTACAGACTTAGTGCTGTAGCTTGATCTACTCTAGTGAGTGATTAGTTTGTAACCATTAAAATTGGGTTGATTAGAGTTGAGTTATTGATATGAAAATTTTTCTAGAGTAGATTTCTTTGAGGATTGGAGGTAATGATCTAGTTCGTGTATTTCTTTGAGGATTGAAGATATCGAGCTAGTTTAGAAAATAATTATTGTTAACTCGAGGTTGTAGTAGCAGATTTTAGGAAATGATTCTTTATCGATTCGAAAGGATATAGGTCCATCAGGGTGTTGGAAATAGTAGATTTTGTGTTGGTATTGAATACGATTGAATTTGAGGTTATATGATCCGTAGACTTTTGGGAATGGATTCTTAGCAGGTTTAAGGTCATTCTCGGTACCAAACTTTAAGCAATGGCTGGTTGCTGATTTAAGGATATAAGTTGAGTGAGATTTAGGAATGATTCTTGCTGAGTTGCAGGATATAAGTCCAGATGATGGAAATGTGATAATGGATCACTTGTACGTTTGATGATTTTTCGGTGTTGGCTAAGAGTGCATGGGATCGATGAGTAGTAATGGTACGTATGTATGGATTTCGGAGAGTGCTGGTCCTAGTCTCATCTATTTTTTGGCTTGGTAGGAGTTGAAGAGGAATCTGTGTGGTAATATTAAATTCAAGAGATTTTTGGCTTTGAGTTGTTTGGTAAGTTGAACGGAATGTGCAGTCGAAGCGGGTTACCCATTGGGATGGTGGTTTGAAACGACTGTTGTGTTTATCTTGAGAATTAATTGCGACTTGAAGTCATAGGAATTTAAATTGGTGAGGCTATACTTTTCTTTGGAGATCAAGTATCCAGTTGGGAGAATTGGGGATATGGTTATTTAACTTGAAAAGAGATCGTTAGGTCACCATGTGTGGTGTATGAAGTAATAAAGCAGTAGGATCCATGAGTGTTGTTTAATAGTTTTTGATGGATTGAAGATTTAAACAGTATGGCCTGTCTTGAGATTTATTTGTGAAGTGTTATTGAAGGAATTAGTTGTACTAAAACTAGAGTTTTTGAGAGTACAAGTAGGTGGGTGAGTTACCATGAGCATTTCGATTATGTCTAGGTGAAGTCAATGGTAGTTTATAGTGAGTTAGTTATTGCAAGATTAGATGTTATTCAAAATATAGGTAATGAGCTTGAAGTGTGGGATATCGGATAGAAGTTATAGGCGCTCTCGTTGGTTGGCCGGGAAGGACTTGGGCCTTTTTGGAGATGTTCCTTATCTTTAGAAGAGACAGGTGTATTTTGGGATGATGTTATGTGTTTTCAATTTGGGGCCTGGAGGTTGATTAGTACTGGTTTCTGTCATCAATCAATGGGTGTATTTTTGCGGAATGTTGGTTTTCGTTTGGGGCAGCGATGGCCAACTGAGGAATGAGTGGAGATTTGTGGTTTTTGGAGGCATACGATTTTCTATGGAAATGTGGTAAAGGTTTTCTTGTGATTAGGTGTGGATTGAGCTTGTACTTCATGATATTAATTTTTGAGGATATAGCCTTTAAGTATTTTGATGAGTTATCAGAGTGCGCGCGAAAGCATGATTTTTGGAGATACTTAGAAGTTCAAATTTTGTATCGACTTTGAAGATTTAGTAGTGATTCGAAGTTTTAATGGGAGATTAATCATTTGGTTGTGCAATTTGGTTTATGGATGGTTAACTTTGGAAGTGGCTATTAGGTTACCAAAGTTGGAATGGGATGAAAGTTTGGAAGGTAAAGCAGAGACGTCGTTGATATTAGTGATTTATGGTGTGAAGTTAATAACCATTGGATTTGTTGGGAGTTGTCGATGATATGTATCTCTCAAATATGTTCGGAGTTGTATCTTGTATCTGTTTGGCGCTGATGGTTGATCTTGCAAATTTCGAGGACGAAATTTGTTTTTAAGGGGGGAGGATGTGATACCCCGTTTTTACGTGTATTTTCACTGAAGGGGTGTTTTTAATTTAATTAATATATTGGTTTATTTATTTTAAATTATTGTATTTTAATTGGTTTTAATTTATTTGATGTTGTGTTTAATTTATTTTAATTATTTTACGGTTTTTAAAATCGTTTTTGGCGGTTCTGTTTTTGGTTTCCGGAGTGAGAATTGGACCTCATTTCTTTTCTTTTCTCTTTTCCTTTTTCCCTTTTTCCTTTTTCTTTCTTTTCTTCTTCTTCTTTTTCCTCTTCTCTCCCGCGTGCGCAGCAGCTCTCCCTTCTCCCTCCCGTCGCCGTCCAGCTCTCCACCCCGACCCATCGCCGTCTGGCCAACGTGGTCGACACAGCCACCACCGTCCGACTCCCCTCCGGCCGTCGCACCACCCCACCAATTTCCAGCCCCATTCGTGCCGCCGATCACCCCCTACAGCCCATCTAAGCCGCACGACTTTTTGCCGTTTCCAGCGCCGTCGCTCCACCTCCGGCCACCACCTCTTCACCACTTCTTCCCCTACTTCTTGCCGGCGTAACCCACCTAATTTCAGCCCCGATCCGTTGCCGGAGCAGCTTCCACGAGCTCAACTCCGTTCATCCCCTTTTTGGCCTTCGACCCCCATTTCCACCACCACCCACGGCCAAAACTCGTTTCCTCTAATTTCATAAACATCTCAAGGTCATTCCCTATCAATTTCGTGTCTTAGTTTGTCCCCGTTCGAAAGTAGGTAATTTATTACCCAAGGCCACAGTGTAAAATAGACTGTTACGTTACTTTTTCTCCGTCGTTTGCAATACCGCGAGCTTTCAAAAAATACCATATAGCGCTGTAAGTATTTTTCAAGCTCTACTTTTAGATTTAAATATATTTTGCTCTTACAATAATTATTTGACTGCTGGTTGGTTGATTCCGGACTGAGTCTGAGGAGTTCGGGGGTTGGAGGGATTAAGGACGGAGTTGCTTGGTTTGTTGATTTGTGGTTGGTTGGTTGTCGTAGGGCGACGACCGGATCGCACGATACGGTAACGCTGTCGTGTCGACTCCGTGGTCCCTAGAGTGGCAGGGACTAGAGGATGGCCTGGCCAGGGACGCGCTGGGCGCGAGTCTAGGCATTGCTCATTTAGGTGTCACACGCGTAGTCGTTACCTGCGGTGTGGCACAGAGCCAGAGTGTGCGGATGATCCCTAGGGGAGATCATGGTGCATGCATAATTGAATTGGTTTTATGGTTTTCGGATACGGGCCATTTTCTGGGAAAATGGCGATGATGTGTTGAGGCTTTGTGATCCATTTTCTGTGAAAATGGCGAGGATGTGTTGAGGCTTTGTGATCCATTTTCTGGAAAAATGGTGGTTTATTGATTTGGGCTATTATCTGGGATAATGGCGAGGCCTGGTTTTAAAGGTTATGTTTTTGGGCCAAATGGGTTTATTGGCGTGAGTGGAAAAATGTGGTTTTTATGGGACATGTGCGTTGCATTCTTTCATGCATATTGTTTGAGTTATAATATGTTTTTATCTAGTGGTGTTTGGATTTTACTTACCTGCGGCACCATTTTTGGTACCATAGATTTTGGTGCAGAGTTCGAGGAAGAGGAGGAGGCTGAGCCCGAGGATGCGGCTCCGCTGGAGGAGTAGCTTGGATGGTTTTTATATATTATATTTGTCGTCGTTTTTTATTAGTATGTATTGGATTTGAGATGTTGAACATATAATATTATATTTACGCTTGTTTTATCTGGTTTGTAATCAAACAAAAATTCTGGTACCTAGTTATATGACTTTTTTATCCGCTGCGTGTTTTATTTGTACACATATTGCATGTGCACACACTTTTGGCACTTGGCGATGGGATGTGTGACCGTGTTGTCATCATTCCGACGTCTCGATTTCCACGTGGCCGTCCGTGGGAGTTGAGGGCGTCACAGACTCACTACCCTTCTCCTCCAAAAGAGGAAAGGGAATTGTCTATTTCAAATTATTTTAAAAAAACTAACACACTAAACAACAACAAAAAACAAACTCAACAGAAAAAAACTCAGTGCTCCTCAGCCACCAAAAGCGCATGACGTACGCCCCTCCACAAACTGCACCCTGCTACCCGTAACTACTCCATCACTCCCTACGTCCTACCAAAACCTTCCACCAGCAAGCATGCAGCAAGTGTACGGCATAGAAAAAATAGCCACCTTCATGGAAACATCCACTGAAAGCAAACAACCACCAAACGGATGCCTCAACTAACTGACCATCTCTATAGAAACAGCCACAAACGGAAGCTTCAACCACTAAAACACTTATTACAAACAAGAAGAAAGCAGAAGGAAAACAGAGCAAAAAACCCGACTGGAAAATAGAAAAACAAAAAAAGAAAAGCAAGCCCTGACGCCGACCCCCTACACTGACCACCAGCCATGAAGAAACCCGCCATGAGCCACGGCCAGACTCCACCCCTGAAAGACACCTTATCCCCCCCTGCACGATGACCTGCTAACCGAAAAAACCTTTGTTTTCCATGGTCAAAACAGAGTCCCTTACCCCAGCCGGAAAGCATCCCAACCCGCAAGCAAATCTTTGCCTCCGAGAGCAAGCCGTGATGACCCGGCTTCCGACGTAAATCCTCCACAACCGTCCCCTCAGCAGACCACTTTTCCAGCAAACTATCCCCTCGGCAGACCATCGAGCATGCATACCTTCAATCTAAAAGTCTGAGAGATGACGCCTACTAGCCAAGACGGTCAGAGACACTGGACTAAGCCAAGCAACTCTTCGCCTCCGAGATCCTCCACCACCTTCGAGTAAAATCTCTCCGCCCAAACAGCGTGATAAAATGTGGTTAAGGACTCGAGAAACAAACAGCCTTTCATCCCAACAAGACACGGCCAACAGCTTTATTGAACGATAAAACCAAAAAACCACCCTAAAACTAACATGAAAGGTAGAAGGGGAGGGAGGGAGGAGCCGAAGCTCCCACCTCCCTCTAACCGGATTCCTTGAGTTTGTTTCTTAGAGAGAATGGAGAGTTTCTCTCACTACCAAGATTTATCTCTAATCTATTGACGTAATACTCTTATAATCTTATTACTAATATAGTAATACTAGTATATTAGATATTAAGTTAACTAATACTAATACTATTAAATATAATTATAGACTTATAATGATTTAGTTATTATGAATTTATGATTTGTATATTGTATAACTATATAATAGTATATAAGTATATTAGTATTAATTTAGACTATTAGTAATTTAGTTTTATATAAATATTAGTATTATAAATATTAATCTCTTAGGTTAGATAAAAATTATAATTAATTATATACAATTATAAATATTATATAAATAATAAAATGTATTTTTTATTTTTTTTATTCGGTCCGGTCCGGGGTAAAAAACCCCTAGACCGGGATCGGACCGAAACCTATCGGTCCACTAAAACTTGGACTGGGATCGACTGGATCTACTCTCAGTCCGGTTAGTTTTGCTAGTTCGGACCGGCCGATACTCACCCCTAAGCTTGAAGATAACTAGAAAAAACAAAAGAGGAAGGAGGTGGAGAGGGAGGAGCCTCCTCCCGTGGTGTTGCTCTGGTTTGTGTTTTACAGAGATGTAGAAGCTTCTCTCTCTAAAATGCAGGTTGCAAAATTTTAAAAACTTAACTGAAAGTTATTGATAATATATGTTGCGAGAATTAATTTGTCTTACCAAAGTACCAATTTCATTGTTTAATCAAGTATTTTAGTTTTCCTCACCCATATATATTATTTTCTCAACCCTTATTTTTTAGTCTTGTAACCAATGGATCTATTAAAGAGTATTAAGATTTTAGAGTTTGTTAATTTTTGTTAATGATTATTGATCATTCTCTTCACTAAAATAAATAAGGTTTGTGAAGTCTTTCATTATTCATGTCAATCTACAACTCACAAAATAGATGCCTAATTATTTGAATTGAGAATCTAAGGAAATACAAAGCGAGACTCTGAATGCTCAATCCAAAGAAGCAAAAGTTGTATTTCATGAATCTGAATGCAAGAAATAGAATCAATTAAGGTCTCGTTTGGTTATACAGTTCAGATGAGATGAGACATTTTGTTAAAAATTAAATAAAATATTGTTATAATATAATTTTTTTTAATACTAGTTTTGTTTTAAGATTTAAAAAAGTTGAATTATTTATTATATTGTGTAGAAATTTAGAAAATTTGTAATGATTAAATGAGATGAGATAGTTTAGTTTTGTGTAAATAGGGATTTTCATAGTAGTGTTTTTAATTGTAGAGTTTTATTAAAAAATTCTACTATAAAAAAGTTGTTTACTATTTCATAAACATGCATCTAAAATGCTTATAAAGTTAGTTGCGATAGTTTTTCACAAAGTTATTTGAAGAAGATTTAAAATAAAAAAATAAAAATAAAATAAAAAAAACTACAATTTTGTGTTTAAAAAAACCAGACTTTTAGCCCCTTTTTTAAGGTGCTTATAACAATTTTTTTATATTTATCAAAGATATCAATTTTTTTAAAAAGTTTTTAGGCAGTTAAAAGTACTTTTTAACCTTTCAAACTCAAATCAAAATAGCCACTTATATCAATCACTAGGAAGAAGAACAATGGCATTGGAATAGCTATTTGTTCGAAGAGAAATCCTGGGGACCGGTCCGGCTTTAAAACCAAAATAACAGCCCTCCAATAACCATGCGCCACGTAAGAGGTTTATTGGGCAAAATCTGAATCTGCATACACCCGATTAGAGGACTCTCCCCTCTCGCACTCTTTCGTATTCCCTTTCTCCCTCGCTCTTTCCACTCAACCCCTGAAGCTCTCGACCCCTTCATCCCGCACGGCGTTGGACCCAAACGGTGGCAGAGCTCATATAGAGATGACGAAGACCCAAGGTAATCTCTCTCATAATCTTTTTCATTTTTGCTTTTTTAAATTTCTCTATCGGCGCTCTCTTGGTAATCTTTCCAGTTTTTGAATTTTGAAATTTATCTCTAAGTTTTGTTACTGTCATGATTGTCTCTCGGTGATTTTGTTATCTTCTCATTACCAAGGATTTCTCTTCTTAATCTCATGTCTATGACTTCGATGTATCAATTTGAGGGATGGACATGAAGCCCTAATTAGAACGACAGTGGAGTTTCTTACCAGATCAAAAGAAAAAAAAAACAACTCTTGATCCTCATTCTAGCCTCTAGTCAGTAGGATAAGGGCAGTGGAAAATAACTGGGTGTTTGAGAATGGTTTGTTGGAAGAAATTTAGTAGTTCATTAGGGGTTTCTTTATCCGTGTGGGTCAGGTGATCTGAAAAAATGGAGATGTCGGCGTCGGACTGAGATGGTGGCGGTGGAACTAAGCTTTGTTGGGCAACAAGGATTGATGGCTGTGCAAAGCGACGCTGAGCTTGGAGCGAAGATGGAATGAACCTGAGAGAGAATGGAGATGCTAATTTCTATGTAGTGCTTCTAGTGATCATGTGTGGTGAGGTATAAAATATTTATGATATTTCAGCTTACGTGTCGCCTTATGAATGGCGGGCTGCTTTTCAGGCTTTGACAGACGGATCGCTCCACAGCGCCTCGCTTGTTCTAATTAGCCATGTTTTATCTAAGTTATCCTTATCTTCATCTACATTGGAATAGGCATTGAATAGGCAAATTTGGATTTAGCTATAGTGATTCAACATATTTATTGAGAAGTGTCTATTAGGCAAATAATATAAGAGAATTACTTTAGCTACAAAAGTAATATTTTAAAGTAATTTCACAAACTGACGTAATTTGGTGTTTTGATTCTTACAATAATATTCTTACTTTCTCTCTTTGGTTTCGATTCTTGAACATTCTTTCCACTTTCTTAAGGGTCTTGGTAGTTTTGATAAATAGATTATTGAAAATTATGAAAATAAAAATAAAAAAGTATTTTAAAAAAAAAGATGCATTAAAAAGTAGATAAAAAATAAAAAATAAGAATATTTTTTATTATATTAAGTGAGATGGCTAATCTAATCCAGAGTTTAAATTTTGACTGATTAGCTAATAATCAAAAAGTGACATATTAGCCAAATTTTGTCGAAAACTTTGTCCAAACTAATGCTAGTGTTCTAAGGATTCTACGTGCAAGGCACTATGTCCTGTTGACAGTGTTACTTCATTTTATCAAGATGAAAGAAATAGAAAATGTTAAAATTAGAACACAACTAATCATATGTTTAGAATTTATTCTATTGAAATCATAATATGCATGCATTGCTCCGCTTGTTATACCACCAATTAGACATGTACAAAATAATAATAAAAATAATAATAGATGAATCTAAATTGCGCTACCATAAAATATAAAACAGTGGATATGATAAATTAAAGACGAATCATGAATTAATGCATAAATTGGAACCTACAAGTAAAAATTGTATTTTGTAAAATGATAACAATATTAGTCCACCGACTATTATTTATTTTGAATTATTATACAAAAGAGGATGAAGATAATTGCTAATTTTTTTCAAATAACATTATAGAGGAATAATAATAATATTCTTAAATCTAAAAGGAATATAAAAAATATTTTTATGAATTTTGTGCATGGTGTTAGCAATGGGGTGAGCAACAACAACTTGCACTATAACAAGAAAATAGTTTTTGCAAACTAGCACAAGCGCCATGGGAGAAGTGTAAAACTTGCCCTCTGAACTAGTAGAGAGAGGAAAGGGAAAGTGCTCCCCAACGGGAGAAAACAATCTTGCCTAAGGCGAGCACTTTTTTCTCCCCTAAGGTTGAGTAACAATATCTCGCACCAGGGCGAGCAAAGAGTGCTTGCAACCTAGGGTGAGCATCTTGAAAAGCAACAGTACTTGTCCAAAAGTGAGCACCGCAAGATGAGTGTAAATGGGAGAGCAAAGTGGAAAGGGAGAGTGTTCAGCCCTAAGAGAGAACAAATTCATGCTCAAGGCGACTGGCATCCATAGTGAGCAAAGAGTGTTTACACCCTGAAGAGTAAAAGTGTTTTCTAAAAGGCGAGCACCTCGGGATGACTACGAAGCTTACCCTTTGGGCGAGCAGAGTGGAAAGGGAGAGTGATAACCCTAAGAGAGAAGAAATTCATACTTGATGTGAGCAAAGAGTGCTCATAACCGAGGGCAAGCACCATGAAGACAGTGCTCGCTCCCAAAGAGAAGAAATTCACGCTTGAAGTGAGTATAAGTATTGGCACCTAAAGTAAGCAATCGCCTCGGGATGAGTAATAGCAACTCACACTAGGGCAAGCAACAACATCTTGAACTGAGGTGAGCAACAGTAGCAAGCACCTTGAAAAGCAATAGTATAAGCTCCAGGGTGCACATGTCTAACACATATGTCGACCTAACCACAATAACTTAATGGTAGAGATTTCAAGGACTTTTTCATCATTAGAGTTGAGAGTTCGAGAAGTAAGAGATGTAGTTATATTTGGTGCAATTCGTGTTGCAGAGGTAGTGTTGTCACCATCCATGAAGACCAAGAAACTCACGTTCACACTTGTACAAAAAATAAAATAAAATAAAAAAGAGAAAAAAGAAGAAGTAAACTGTGGCTTTGTTATGAATACAAATGTCTTTCGAACAAGAATAAGTCTACGGAGCAGCCACTGTTTGGCTGCATCCACTGCAGCCATGACGTGTAGACCGGGTTCACTAAGAACGAACCTGGTTTATGCACTTCAGCCCCTCTTCTCCTCTCGGCTAGAAGATCCCTAGCTCCTTCTCTCCCATCCCGATCCCTCAGCCCCCCTTCTCCTCTCGACCCCTCAGCCTTCTCTCCCGATCCGTCAGACCCCCTTCTCCTCTCGACGCCAGAGCCTTCTCTCCCATCCCGATCCCTCAGCCCCCCTTCTCCTCTCGACACCTCAGCCTTCTCTCCCATCCCGATCCCTCAGCCCCCCTTCTCCTCTCGACGCCAGAAGATCCCTAGCCCCCTTCTCTCCCATCCCGATCCCTCCCAAATATGAAACCCCCATCCCTAGCCCCCCTTCTCTCCCCTCTCGATCCCCGATAGGATACGAAACCCCCATCCCCTGTGTCGCCCAGAGATCTACGGAAATGCAGTAAGGTAATTTTTCGTGTAACAAATTACCTTCTTGAAATTGTTTCTATGAAATTCTAGGGTTTACTCCGTCTATTTTTTTTACGTCATTATAGGGCTTACTACATCTCTTTTTATTTATGTCATTCTAGGGTTATTAGATACATTTCGAGGTCTCTGTTTGAGGTATGCCCACTTATCAAATCTGGTGAGTGTGATATTCTAGAAGAATAGATGAGTAAAAAGCAAGATTTTTGCTATCTTTGGTTGAGATTAAATGTGGGAATATATTTGTTTCATAGGTGAGCAAAACTAGGGGTCTTGCTGGGTTCATGCTATGAAGGCTAGTTTTGCCAAAAATTTAGATTGTTAAATGCCATGCTACTCATTTACGGTGGGAAATTTTCGGAAAAATTGGTATTGGTTTGGCCAACAAAAACATTACTGGCTCATGTATACAGCTGCAACTTGTAATATCATTTGTGGGGCTTGTGCTGAAAGTGTAATTGGGATTGGTCGCCTTCTGACTAATTGGAGCAGTTTTTATAAGCTAAAGATAGTGTCTGCACTGAGTGAATTGTATAGTTAAGTCTAGCTGCATAACTATTAGCAGATTCTGTTTTTTAGTAGATTCCTTTTTTCATTGGTATTGGTAGGGGTATTGGTATTGGTATTGGTATTGGTATTGGTATTGGAATTGGTATTGGTATTGGAATTGGTATTGGTATTGGTATTGGTATTGCTATAAAATTATAGGCATAGAGTGAGAGTGCCATCCAGGGCATGGAAACCTCAGAATGAGGCAGCTTCAGTAGTAGTCAACCCAACAGCAACAGTTTCTAATTTGAAGTTAGTAACTTTTGACATTCTTAAGTTGTTTGGGTGTTATGAAATTGCCCTTTTTAGAAATCTGAAACTGTGTGCAATTTTTTCAGAGTCACGAATGGCATGCTCACAGCCATCATCGTCTGTGATTGATGAGTTTTGCTTGGAAACACCAACTTGTTGGTGTGGTTCAAAAGCACCACTAAAGACGTCACACACTTCTAAAAATCCTGGAAGGAAATTTTTCATCTGCCCAAACTATAACACGGTAAAGCAACTTGTTGGTGTTAATTAGCATGCCGAGTTTAATTTCGACAGTATGCTTTATTTGTTTATTTCATAATGATTTACAATAAAAATAAAAAAAAATTTTGGACAGCATTTAAAACAGTTATTATTGTGTGCAGGGAGAAGCGAGGAAATGTGAATTTTTCATTTGGGCGGATATACTTCACTTGCTAGAGGAGAACATTCGTATGCGAGAGAGTAAAATTTGGAAGATGTGGGATGATGTAGTGGTGCGTGATAATGAAGTTCGTAAAAAGCAATATGAAGTTCGTAAAAAGGAAGATGAAGTATTGCAAAAGGAAGATGAAGTACGAGAGCGAGAGACAACTCTTAGGGTGGAGCAAAAAAAATTATTGTTTTTTTATTGGGTTGTCGTTTTTGTAATTATTTTCGCTTGGTTTGGATAAGTTATCGTATGTAAATAGCAACATGGGACATTGCCTTAGTAGTTTTTTGCAATAGTGCCCTGTAATATGTGACTAGTAGGGATTAGGGAGACTGAGATTGAAAAAGTTTCGGGCTGGCTGGAAGGAGGATTTTGTATCACCCAATTGTGCTAAGGCAATGCTTCATTTTGAGTACTTTGTCTGCAATTTAGTATGGATTTTTTCTGGGTCATGAAGATTTGAATTATTATTTAATTGTCATAAAAGCAGTAGTTAAAAATTGTATGTTAATACGTGAACAGTTCCTGAAACTGTAGTGGTTGATATCAATGTTTGACAATTTGATACAAAAATTGATACTTTCTCCCAGATTGAAATCTGATTGACTTCCTCAAGTGTATTACATATACAAGAGACACCTCCTTTACTACAACTTCTGTATTAATACGTATGCATCCCAAAAAGCTTCCTCTGCAATTCCAGCTTCCCAAAAAGCTCCCATTAAAAACCGGAAGTCACATACCAAAAAAATGGAAAAATGGCTTATGTGGCCCTGCAAAACCTGCAACGTAAAAATTAACAAAAAGTTACATTTTTTTGTCACCAATTGTTCCGGACCTGCTCATTCAATAATCGACAAAATTTTACTTTAAGAATCATTTTTTCATTCAATAATCGACAAGCTCATAAATATACCCAAATATTTTTTATATTTGGATGGTGTATCCTGATTAAGTTGTAGTTGATTTACATAAGGCTGATAAATATACCCAAAAATTGACTGAGTGCAGTTGATTTACATAAGTGTTGTAATCAAGAGGAAGGCCAAATTAAGTTAAAACCAAACATTGTCAAACTTTCTCAAGGAGATTTTTCCAAACATTTCTATGTATAAAAAAGAGTGATACCTGATGTTGGCCTTGTATATCCTAAAAGATTGAAAAAATGTCAACTAGGAGCTTCAAAAAATCTGAAATGCTCAACACCATGGAGGTACATACATTGCATCAATTGAGTCACCCATCTAAAAGAAAAGGAAACAAGTATTAATTAGAAATGAATTTATTACATGACACATAATTGGTTTTCAGTTATGTAATAGTGCAATGTTAACCTCATTGCCCAGTGGAGTTGATTGTGTAAGAATGGAGGTTTGTGTCCCAACACCAACCCCATCATCAAATTGGTGTTGTTGAGATCCTGCAGTGTCACTCAATTGTGTTTCATCCACCAAGATTTTTCTGCAAGTCTAAGTTCAAAAATAAAAATAAACAAATATTAGAATTACAAAATTAAACAATTTGAGTGTGTTTATTTCATAATGTGTTATTACTGGTCTCTTTCTCTTTGTGGCCAACTTTCCCACGGGTGGCATCTTCCTCTTACTTGGGGGTCTCCCTTTCCCTCTAACCACGTTGGGGTTTAACACCTTCTTACCCTTATCCAACACCTCATCTGGTTTGGCCCTATTTTGGTCGAATCTCGACTCCTGTGCTGACGCATCACATGTTGTATCAAATTCATTGACAACACGTAGGAATGCACTGACTTTTTCATTATCTGAGGATATTTTGGTTGCCAATTGCGAACATCTTTTAACGACAAGCTCATAATTCCGTACATCAGATCTGTCCTGTTGGTCATCGTAACTACTTCTGAGTAAAGTGTATCTCCTCTTTAGGTCATTTCTCCAGTGATCCAACACGTAACGATCTGGCAGAACATTAATCTTTTTTAACTGACAAACTCTAAGTGCATGCCTACATAGAATGCCCCTCGTCTCAAACAGTGCACAATTACATTTGACCTCCATCTCCTCCTCGTTATAGTAAAATGAGTATTGGACCGTTTTGATGTGGTCGTCAATAGATATTTCATCCAAGACACTGTAAGTTAAAATGCACCCGTCTGTGTTTACCAACCAACAATTGCAACACATTAGGCCCAGCAACTCTCCTTGGACCTCTTTGAACTTTGCATTTGTATACAACTTCTGAAACTGTTTCTCGATGTTGAAATGGGACACGTAGGGAATAGTCTGGTTGTTAGAGTTGAAATCCGCAACAACTTCTACCTCGACCTTCTTTCTAAGAGCGTTATCAAATTGGTCTACAAACTCCTTCAATGTTGTTCTGGAATGGACATACCCGTCGAAAAATACATTCATACTTTCTGACCTTTGGGTAGTGCTCATACCAGCCCAGAATACACTCTTTAAGTAAGCTAGAACCCAGAAAGATCTATCCTCGTATAACGATTCAAGCCAATTATTGCCTGTCAATGCATACTTCGCAAGTACTTGACCCCAACTCATCTCAAATTCTGTGGTTGTCTGTGAGTCATATAATGCAGTTTGCAGGTTGATCTTCAACCCCGAATTGAATTTGGCATGAGATCCTAATTTTTCTGGCAGCTTGTGCATTATATGCCATAAACAATATCTATGGCGAGTTTCGGGGAATACGATAGCAATAGCACTATTCATTGCCCTATCTTGGTCGGTAATGATGGCTTTAGGTGCCCGACCATTCATGCAATCCAACCACTCTCGAAACAACCAGACAAATGTATGTGTATCCTCGCTTGAAAGCAATCCCGCCCCTAATAGTATGGATTGCCCATGATGGTTAACACCAACGAATGGAGCAAAATGCATCCCATACCTATTAGTTAGGTACGTTGTGTCAAAAGTTACAACGTCCCCAAAATATTCATAGGCGGCTCGACTTCGTACATCGGCTCAAAAAACATTCCGTACCCTCCCATTATCATCCACGTCCATGTTTGAGACGAAGCCATCATTCTGATCTCTCATTCGTTTGAAATACTGATTAAGTGCTTCGCCACCTCCTTTACCCATCCTTAAATATCTAGTCTTGTTAATGAAATTCCGACAATCTTTTTCTTGAAATTGAATATTCTCAAACCCCCCTGCATCAACGACAAGAGAATAATAATTTTTGTTCAGTCGTATACCAACTCTGTCATTCAACTGAAGCATCCTTTGACTATACTCATCTAAATACTTATGAGATCACAAAAGTCTTGTCTTCTTAGGGCTCACAGTTATGTGGTTGTGCATGGTTTCAACAGTGGTGAAAACCCACTTATCATTCTTGTTCAATGTTGCATTTACCTTCGCCTTACAGTCCGTTTTAGACGTTGGTCGTGGCTTCGAGATGTTACTACCCTTAGGTGGGTACTTCCCACCACGGGAACAACCAATGGTCACATACACAGGCCTCCCATCATCATCTCTTCTAGTCCGAAATGTTCGTACCCCAAAACCCTCTTGCTTCGCATATTGCTTATAGTAGATCATAAGCGCTTTGGCATCTCCAAATTCCATCCCAGATCTAGGTGCTTCAACTCGTACGTCATCATCCAGGACATCGGTAGTACCCTCTAAATCTTCATTTTGGTCGAACAACATTTCTAAAAAAGAAAACATATGGATGGATTAGCATCAAAACAAAAATAGCGTAAAATCCAAGCAAATAAAACCTTAATACCATCGGGGTCATGAAAACTTTCATCCGTCATTCTAAATGGACTTCCAATATTTTGTTGGCCTTCTGCACTACTTGGAACAGTTGACGCCGAGGGAGCTTCAGATCTCAAGTCATCTGGATTTCTTGGCGGAGGGTAGGGCATATAAGGTGGCATCTAAAAAATTAATGTTAAAATTGTGAGGGAAAATAGAATGACGAGTAAAAAATTAACATGATCCCGTATGTAATTTAAAAATTCAAATAAATATACCTGAAATGAATCATTAAATGGGCTAAAGTCACCCCTAATATTTGGCGAAGGGTCGGCCATATTTTCATCAAACAGTAGGAAAGAAACTGCAATAATGCAATTAGTTAGATTGATAATTATGTAACTCAAATTTAAAAATGGGTTGTTCTCATTTCATTTGGCAAAAGAATTTCTATAGTGAATTGTGTCAAATTTAAATAACACTTTTGTTATTCATCCAACACAGTATACGGTAAATGATCAATTAAGATATATGTTGGCATGGTGCATATTTGAATATAATTTAAATAACATTTCTTTTAATAGAGCCCATTGAAAAAAGTTGTAACGACAATTTTAGTTGACCCCATACACATAATATTAATTAATTTACGGAGTATTTTTCAAACTTTTGGTGAGTTAGAGCCTTTACACAGCTATTATCTATCCATGACTTATGTGGAGTTTGGATCCACATTTATCAAGTGGACAATTGGATGCTCAGGAAAAAAAAATAAAGGTAAGGGTAAGGGTAGACAATTGGTCTTTTTTTTTATGATTGGTTACAAAAAAATTTTGCCACATTTCAAAAGAAAGGACCCAAAAGAAGACAAAAAAAGAAGTTAACAACAATTGATGATATGTTGTCCTGCTTTTCAAACCAAAAACCATATGTACTAAAATCAATCAAACTAAAAGTTCTTACTACAAATGGGTTGCTTTTCCTTTTCTTTATCATTCTAACTGTACGTTTGGGAAAAAAAAATTAATTGCTTCACTTCAGATCATTCTTAGGAGACCATTCACCCTTGCTTACACATGTTTTAATATCTTGGCATATCAGAAACAATTAGAATGAATATTTGAAGAAGTTCCTTGAGGAAAATGACCTCAGGAAAAAAAATAACCTAGCCTCCTATTAAATTGCATGATTATGGGTCAACGTGACTCACTTAATTAGCTTACTAATTTGTTTGAATCTTTATAGGTATTGCATAATCTTAAGATGCTCTAACTGCTGGAATGGAGGCATGCATTACAGCAGGTTGTTTGAATCTTTATTACTACAGGTTGTGCGCCCAAAGTGAAATACACAGTAACAAATTAAACAAAACTACTCGAAATTATTTCTATTTCTGCAACATGACAACTGCTTCGGCTATTACAAAAATATCCTACGAAAGTATACTTTACAGTATGGAAGTAACTGCAGTTGAAATCCACGATATTTCAAAGCTTCAGTACGTGACTCATAAATAAATCCTCTAGCTTGCATATTTTACAATTTCAAGAAAATAACCATCAAATGAAAACACTCTGTATTTTTTCTCCATGCCCTAACTAACCCATAATATCCATCTTACAAAACCCTAAATTCACCAATCTCAATACAACAAGATGAACGTCCAGTATGCATATAAAAATGGACATTCAAATGTTACAACAGAAGCTGAGAACGGGCAGCAGCGAAACAGAGGTCCACCGGAGCAGTGTATTTAGCCTTCAAACCATAGTGCTCCATTCAACAGGCTGGCGGGGAGGGGCGGCGCTGCCTAGACGGAGGAGCTTTGCACGGGCATTGATGACAGACGGCGTCGCCGGGAGCAACTAGGTACGCCGTCGCTGGACTGGGTTGCGACAGAGGGAGGACGACAACTCTTTCTTTCGCGGGTTGTTTCGAATGGGAGTGAAAGTGCAAAACAGACTTTCAAATCCTGTCCCAAAATGCACATTTTGGGTATTTGAAAAAAAAATAAAAATTAAATAACAGCCACGTAGTGAGTGCATTGTGTGCATTCTGTAGCACGACCCTTCGAACAATGGTCCCTTGCACATTTGAAGATAAATAATAAAAAAGTATTGTCAACCAATCAGCCATAAGAGAGAGGCACGAGAAAGATAACGATGGCACAGATGATTCTGGAAGGAAAAGCAAAAAAGCAGTAGAAAGGCGTTAGAAAGAAGGCAGCTAGACTTGAAAAGCACACCTCCGCTGGCACTAATGGGGGCATTTTAAGCAAAAGCCACGTGTTTGTCCGCATCCTATAGGATAATCACAAAGTTCCAAAGATGCTGTTAACATCATCTACGTGGTGGCATTAAGCATACAAATATCTTCTCCTCAAGCCAGCCCCATATTACCACACTGACAATATAAAATATCTTACAAGGACGAGCGGTAATTATTGATGACGATGACCAAATTCTAAAGAACGCCAGAGATAATTTAGATTGAACAATTAAATGATGAAATACACAATTCAGATAAGAGTTTTATTACTGATCATCTCAATACATTATTATCACATTTTTATTAAAAAAAAATTTCATATTAAATATATAATATATGAATAATAGGTAGAAGAATTCAATTAAGAAAACTGTTATATATACAAAAAAAATTATATAAAAATAAATTTATAAACTGATATAATTTTATAAAATCTGTTAATTTTATTTTATAATAAAAATAATTTTATAATTTGAAATATTATATCAAGTCACGTTAGTTTATAAATTTAAGATAAATGATATTTACAGCCGTGATTGTATAAACATCGGGCAGTCTCTTTAAAAAAAATAAATTAATATGGGATACACATGAAAAAAACTAACTTTTTAATAATAGACCTTACTCTTTTTTAAAACAATTATGTGATGTTTGCACACTCTACAACTATACATAATCTCACTCTAAATTTAATTTTATATAATTTATTTTTATTTTTATTTTATGTAACTAATGTAACCAAAGAAATGACTATCCCTCTTAGTGTAGAACCACTTTTATCTAAAAACAGGAAAAGAGTGAAAACAACAGGCCACCTGACATGGGAAGGAAATTAACTGAACTGGGGCCTTCCAACTCTTAACACCTCTTGTCTTGTCTAGTGACTCCGCCTGGGCTAACCCAATCTTAATCTTGGAAGTTCAAATACCCAACATGACAGACAGTAAGTAGAGTGGGACCCACAGCAGGTGGGTTCGTGTACGGTGAACGATTGACTTTGGGTGTTCGGTCCCAACAATATCCCATTTTATCCGTAATATATAATATAATATTATTTGTGTTAGTCTTTTAAAAAATAAAAAAATAAAAAGAAGAAGAAGAATTAAAAAAAAAAATAGCGAGAGAGTATGAACACAGCAGGAGATGATTCTGCCGCCACCACCACCACCTCCACCACCACCACAACTGATCCCGGCAATCCCACAGTTCCGACGGATCCGACTTCCATCACCGGAGTTTCTGATGATCAGGAGGTGGAGGTCATACGGCCACCGATACCACCACGATTGCAAGTGCCGGCTTTCATAGTGTCCTCCAGAGATCCCGATCCCATTTTCAGCGGGGGCGGCATCAGGTATTCCTCCTCTCTCTCGGTCTCTCTTCTATTTTATCTTTTTGGGATTTTATTTTTTATTTCCAGTGCTTCTCATTTTTAAGCGTCTTAATTGTAATGTAATTTTTTGTCCGTTGGGATATCGTCTTGATGATTTATGTTGTTTCTTTGTTTTGGTGCCGTATTTTTAGAATTTCACAGTTGTTATTGATTGATCTTTCTTGAAATGTGGTCTGGTTTTTGGGAGTTTAGTCTAATTTCGAACTCTTGACGATTATGCCATGTTTCGGAAATTCTTTTGAAGTTTTCTGTGCTTTTTGTGTTGGAGTTGTTTGTTGACTCCGGGCCTGGTTAATTTCGGGAGAGCACGTACCAAACTATTCACTTTTATGCTAAATAGCATATAAAACGCTGTTCGGGCTTGGGGTCTGATGTTGTACTAATTATTCTAGTGGTCACTGGTCAGTTATATTTCGAGTGGCAGGGTCATTTTAGTGAGGTTGACTTGACTAATATCTGGTTTCGAATTCAGAAAATCAATTTTGTGGTTTTGAATTGTCATATGCTTTTGAAATCTATTATGGGTGCTTTTACACGATTCAACTTCGATCATTACACAGCTAGACCTAATTTTGAGCATTTTAGCTGACGGATCAGTCTTATTCACTGAGGGAAATATTGCGGAAAGATTGTCGGACCTTTGATATATGTATGCAATCAATACCATGAGCTTGGTGAAATAAGAAAAGATTATAGAGACCCACAATTGTCTATGAGTATTTGAAGACTTGAAGTTACATACCTGACTAAAAGTTCGTTTTTTTTGTTAGCTTTCTTACTGGAAGTCGAAATGGAAGTTTCAACTATGGATATTCTACTTTCAAGGGTAAAAGAGCTTCCATGGAGGATTACTATGAGACTAGGATTTCGGAAGTAGATGGTCAGATGGTTGCTTTTTTTGGTGTTTTCGATGGTAAGGCCTAGGTTTTTATTTTCTATCTCTGGTAAAATGTTGTTTTCTGAGTATCTTCTATATGAAGAAAAACTCACGGCTGGTGGTGCAATGCACATCCTACTAGACTTGTAACCTTCTTAAGTTCAATAGTTTTCTGAATGAGTTGAGGACAGTCTAGATGTTTTCTTATCCACTTAACTGTCTTGTTTTTACATGGTTTTTGTCTGATTCAGGCCATGGAGGTTCAAGAACTGCTGAATACCTTAAAAACAACCTTTTCAAGAATTTAAGTAGCCACCCAGATTTTATCAAAGATACAAAAGCAGCTATTGGTATGAAGTTGGTAAAATTCTAGTGTTACTATTTGTGTAGAATGTGAGTGAGATTTTTTATTCATTTGGATCATGATGTACAATCAATTTACTCTTTTCTTTTTCCTATTGTAGTTGAAGTATTTAGACAGACAGATGCTGATTACCTCAATGAAGAAAAAGGGCATCAAAAAGATTCTGGTTCAACTGCATCAACTGCTCTGCTGTTAGGTGACCGGCTACTTGTTGCAAATGTTGGTGATTCCAGAGTAGTTGCCTGTAGAGCTGGTTCAGGTTTCTACCTTCTCTATTAAGATTGGGATTTCTTGAAATCATGCCTTTAAGTTGAGGATAAAATAGGGAATTAAGAGCTTAAAGGATACCTTTTCACCATCTATGTTTCATATTTTGTTGTAAGAAATGATTGCAGACCAAAATTTCTTTTTGTAATGACACCTATAAGCTGGGCTAATGCATCAACTTTTGTAGGTTCTATATTGATCTGTATAAGAATAGAAATATTTAAGCAATAATTCTATTTCTTTACTCTGAATTGGATGATTGTTATTGTCTCCTTTTGAAGCTATCGCATTGTCTGACGATCACAAACCTGAAAGATCTGACGAGCGTCAACGGATTGAGGATGCTGGAGGTTTCATCATTTGGGCAGGTAAGTTGCAGCTTCTTGGTTTTATATGTATGTGTTTGTTTTGTTTGGATTAGCTTGTGATGTAAACTTCTGCAGCATGAGGACTATCTGCTTATTAGTTGTTGCGTGAGGATTATAGTTGCACTGATCAATAATTCAGCCTTAATAATTGGTTTTGTACTTTGTATTGCTAGATCAAACTTTAACTGAGTTTAACTGGGATGAACATTTAGGGGAGGTTTGGATACAAAAAGCCCTTTAACTCATCTCATCTAATTTGTACAATCTTTTCAAATTCCCACACAAAATACAATAAACAATTCAACTTTTTCAAATCCCAAAACAATAATAATATTAAAAAATAATATTCTGACAGTTTGATTTTCAACTTTCATCTCAACTCATCTGTTGAAAAGCACAAGTAAACATAACAATAAATTGTAAAATTCTAGTCCACAGGCTGTTCTTTTATTCAGCAGGGAAGAGAGAGAGAAGGGGGGGGGGGGGGCGCTTAAATGTGAGAGCAGAAAAAGAGAGTCTCTAGGAGGGGTGAGGGGAGGAAACAAAGAAAATAGAGACAAAGAAAGATTAATATAGTTGATAAAAAATTCCCTCTGATAAGCACATGGAGCATATTGGACGACCATAAAGGTATTAATCATTTTTTTTTTGGTAAGTAAGAAAGAAATATATTAGATCATGAAAAAGAGTAAGGCTTTAGTACATGGGGTATACAAAGAGCCTAGGTACAAGCTAAGAGCTGCGAAGAGCAGCATAGAGTTCATTGAGAGAAGTGCCATTCAGTACAATAGAAGAAGCCCATAGTAATAAGGTGTGATAAAAAAAAGTCCTTATGGAGAATGCTCCTTGTCCTCAAAACAGCGACTATTCCTTTTGTTCCAAGTGCACCACATTAGACAAAGTGGCACAATCTTCCAAATATCCGCAATCTGCCCCTTGCCCCAGATTCCTCTCCAACATGCCAATAGTTCAATCACCTTACCTTTCTAGGCATTACCTATGCCATGCCTAGCCTTGTGAAGATGTCATCCCATAAAACCTTAACTGCTTCGCAATGAAGGAGTAAATGATCTGCTAACTCACTATCATCTTTGCACATAAAGCACCAGTCTGTTAGGTAGAGGCCACGCCTTCTCAGCTTATCGATAGTTAGAATACTCTCATGGAATGCTAGCCTAACAAAGAAAACCACTTTTAAGGGAACCTTAGTCCTCCATATGCACTTCCAAGGGAATGCATTGGAGGGGTGTGCCGATAATATCTTGTAAAAGGAACACACTGAGAAACTCTTGTTCTGGAGACCAAAGAAAACGATCTTCTCCACCAGCATGTAGGTTCAACGCTTGTAACGCGCTATAAAAATCAGCAATATCTCCCAGCTCCCAATCCTGCGCCGCTCGAGAGAATCTCACTGACCAATGAGTGAAGTTAAGAGGAGCTGTCCAGAGTGTCAGCAACTGTGGCCTCCTTATCGAATGCAATCTTGAAAAGAGAAGGAAAAGTGGTCTTCAAAACAACCTTGCCACACCAAGTGTCTTGCCATAAGCTGACTTGATTGCCCCTACCCACCGCATGCCTACAATTAGCAAGAAAATCTGCCCAACCATTGCGTATAAATTTCCACAGACCCACACCATAGGCCCCTCTTACTTCATTGGAACACCAAGCTCCCCTTAAGCTCCCATATTTACCGTCAATAATTAAGGAATTAATCATAATGAGCTTGTTGTAATAAACCATAATTGTGTGTTCTTGGTTGTTTCTAGGGACATTGCTTCTTCCATTTTTTAGTACTTTGTTTTAGATTTTTTTTTTGATAAGTAATAAGATATTTCATTGATGTAAAGATAGGCATAGCCCAAGTACACTAGAGGTATACACAAGCATACACCTTTGTTTTAGATTTATATAATAATTGTTTCTTGTGTGCTCTCTTTTTGAGTTGGTGTGAAAACTATTGTGTATACTGCACAATTTCCACTTCGTTGTTGTCTCAGGTATCTAGTTGGAGGGGGGATAAGGTCCCCAAAAAAAAAAAAAAAAAAAAAAAGAAGAGAACAGGAATAGGATGAGTATTCATGTGATGAGCTAATGATATGCAAATTTTTTTTTTTAAATATACAAATGTTATCAGATATCAGTCAATGTTTAAATGTCATAGGCTAGTTTTATTACTGGTACTGTCTCCGAGGATACAAGTTAGTGTTATGTAACAGTTTTTTTAAACTTCTAACTATGCTTTCACAGGAACTTGGCGGGTTGGTGGCGTCCTTGCTGTTTCTCGGGCATTTGGGGACAAATTACTGAAGCCATATGTAGTTGCTGAGCCAGAAATACAGGTTAACTTTTCCTTTTCCTTTCCTTTTTTCTTTTCCACGTGAATGCTGAAGTGAGAATCTTTCATTTAAATGTAGCATTAAAAAAGGAGGCCATAATAGGTTGTCAATATAATTGGAGACATTAATATATATGGTCAGTGAGTTGCTCTTGGAATTATTGGAGGTTAGAAAAGAGAAAAGAAAAGAAATAAACGGTCAATACTTGGGAATGGGTGCAAATTAGATGGATTTGTATCAAGTAGTAAGGAGGATTGCAGGGATTGTGGTAGGTCTTAGGCTCAAATCTTACCAAGGAAAAGATAAGGGTGCAGCCAATTTTTGAAATATGGAGTTTTAATCAACTATTCTAGAATATTATTGTTAAATGAAAATTAAATAATATATATCATATATTTCATTAAGTTAAACTTATAAAACTTAATATATCCACTTTAATAAATATTTTTTAAAAAAAATCAAAATTAGGATTACTTAAGTTTCGCTAAATTTTAAATAAAATTTTGTAATTGAATTAAATTTAGCTATTTCTGTGCATTGCTCAGGTTTACAACAAGTTTTATTTTAATTATTGACATTCTATTATTAGTCTCTCCTAACCCCTTCTGAAATCTTTCATCCTTTTATTTGTTTCATACCTCTTTGAAAATTCTTGGTCTTATCTTACAAGGATCCATGTATCAAAAGTGCCTGAATTTTAGTTGTTGTTAACCTACTGCTAACCAGCTCCTCTCTCCAATAGGGGGGAGGTTAACTCTTATCAAAAGCACCCTTTCCAACCTTCCCACATATTATCTTTCTTTATTTCCATTACTGGTGGGAGTGACTAATTGGATTGAAAAAATTTTTAGAGCCTTTTTATGGGGTGGTTTGGGGGAGGAGAATAAATTTAATCTTGTGAATTGGCAAAGGGTGATTTATCTGATAGTGAATGGTGGCTTGGGGGTGAGAGACTTGAACTTTTTTAGTAAGGCATTATTGGGGAAGTGGTTGTGGAGGTATCAAAAGGAAGGAGATTCTTTTTGGAGAGAGGTGATTGATTGGAAATACGGTGTGAGTGGGGAAGATGTTCTAAGGGGTGGACCATTTTTGAAAAACATATCAAGTTTGAGGTTGGAGTTGGTGATAGAATCCGGTTCTGGTTTGATGAGTGGTGTTGTGAGAGACCTCATTATGCTGTTTTTCCGATAGTTTTCAGCTTGGTTGGTAACCAGCAGGTTGCTGTTTCAGAGGTGCTGTGTCGTGTCAATGGGGCTGTGCATTGGAATGTTATTTTCACTAGAAATGCCCAGGATTGGGCACTTGATGAGATTGCAGGCTTTTTAAGTTTTTTGTATTCTGTAAAGATAGGTGCAAATGGGAGAGATCGTTTGCTGTGGAAACACTCGGGGAGCAATAATTTTTCTGTTTAGTCATTTTATAAGGTGTTGTCTGCCCAACAGCGTGTTTCTTTTATGTGGAAGAGCATTTGGAAGGTGTGTGCGCTGTCTAAAGTTGCCATTTTTACCTGGACTGCTGCACTAGGGAAGATTTTAACGATTGATAATTTGAGAAAGCGTGGTATGATTATTATGGAGTGGTGCTTCATGTGTAAGAAGGATGGTGAATCTTTTTCTTCATTGTGAGGTGGCTACGGAGTTATGGGTTGGTATTCTTTGTAGAGCTGGGCTGAGTTGAGTTATGCCTAAGTGGGTGGTGGAGGTTTTAGCCTGCTGGAACAGAAATCACGATAACTCTCAACTGGATGCGGCATGGAGGATGATACCATTGTGCTTATTGTGGTGTTTATGGACGGAAAGGAATGACAGATATTTCAACAACAGGGAAAGAGCAGTGGGGGATATCTGGAATTTCTTTGTGTCTTCTCTTTTTCAGTGGTTTTCTGCTATTGTCTTAAAGGGAGAGAGTGTTTATGAGCTTTTGTTTTCTTTTCAGCTTTCTAGAATGTAATTAGGTGTCTCATCTTGTATACTTCCTATGTACATGGGCTCAACCTAATTTCATTCGTTTCAATAAAGTTTATTACTTATCAAAAAAAAAAAAAAAAACCTGCTCGTCTCTCCAGATTTGGGATTGGCCGTGTAAAAAATATGAGTCTTTTACACATTGCCATTTTACTTTGCTGAAGCATGTGAAGATTTTTACTGAAGCTTCACTGTACCATCTTTACTTGTGTTTTTGCTCACTCTCTCTTGTTCCAATGCCTAGGAAGAGGAAATTGATGGCGTAGATTTCCTAATTCTTGCTAGCGACGGGCTTTGGAATGTCATTTCAAATAAGGTGAGTGTTTAAGCCTTAAAGTTATCTGCCAACAAATTTGTCTGGAGTTCCCTTTTCAGTTTTTCTTCAAAAAACTGTGGATGTTCTAATTTGTATGCA
Organism: Carya cathayensis; assembly: GCA_011037825.1. Lineage (NCBI taxonomy): Eukaryota > Viridiplantae > Streptophyta > Magnoliopsida > Fagales > Juglandaceae > Carya > Carya cathayensis. Next base: position 174,214 of record QGSO01000317.1, on the reverse strand, counting down.
TGTAAAATTATTTGGATCTGTAGAAAATGAGCAGTCCTTATTTATGTTTTTTAAAGAGGTGGAGGGGCATATTGGATCTGAGATTTCTCTGTACTTCTGTTTAGAAGTTCGATTTTTGTCCCCTTGTGGATTTTTGTTTCTGTCTCTGAGGGAAGGATATGTAGCTAATAATATATACTTATAATAAAAAGACATGAACAAGATCACCACAAAAAATTGTTATTCTTTGTGTCCTGTTATCTTCAGCCAGGATGCTGTATCTGTTACCTTGAACCTCCTACTTAACCCACAAAGTTTGGGAAGTCAAATAATTAGCTTTGAAGCATTCCTATACATGCGAAGCTGTGGTACATGTGGTGTATGCCTGTCGAGCTAGAAACTTTATAGAACCTTACCTTGCTAATACTGTCTCCTTGTACTCATTGTCCACATGAGATGCTTCCTTTTCTTCAGGAGCTGAGTGGCTGTGTAAGGTTCTTCACAAAGTTAGCTTCAGGGGCTTTCGTTCACCTTGCCAATGGGTAAATGATTAGCTTCAGGGGAGATATACTTTCCAGTTGTTCCATATGCTCAGCCCCAGTGGCCGTATTAGTAGGTTATTTGGTTCAAGGACAGAACAGTTTGATGACCTGGACAGTGTAGCTACCTGCTTGTGCGATTTTCTAGTGGTAGGCTGTAGGCAGAAGTCATAGATGGGATGGTACAGATTTATAATCTGGAAGGAAAATCTAGAATAAGAGTTGAAATTTGGCTGTCTTTTAACCATAGAAAAAAAGGGAAAAGAAAAGAAACAAATTTGGCTGTTTAACTCTTTTTAAGTTTTTAAGCCCACCCCCTCCTTCCCTCTTCCCTCTCCAAAATGAGAAAAAAGAAGAAGATATTCTCTATTCCATGCTCTACTTCCCTTGAAATAATCTATGCTCTACTTTTCTTTTTTAAGTGTTCTATTATCTTTTTCATTAATTTAAGTGTGTTTGAGTAAGGGGCATAGGATACTAAATCCACTGGTTGAGATTTTCTCCATTCTTTGTATAACCTGAAGATAGTCATCTTCTCTTATATCTCCTCCATTAATTCCATCTCATTTACTGCATAAATTATTAATTTATAATTCATGGAATCTCAGCATCTCAAAGTGCTGTATGTTTTTCCTTTCAGGATGCTGTGGCTCTAGTGCAAGATATTGCAAATGCAGAAGAGGCATCAAGAAGACTTACAACAGAAGCTTACGACCGAGGAAGTTCAGATAATATCACTTGTATTGTTGTTCGGTTTGACATATCATGAGCAGCAGAGAGATTAAGATTTTCAGGTTTCAGTCAGCGGTCTTGCCTATCATGATTTAACATGGAAAACGCCTTAGTAATCTTTCTCCTCTTTGAAGCCTTGCAGGCTTTAGGATCATGAAAAAGTATCCATGCCAGTTAAGGAAAGGCAGCTTCTTAGACTTATTTTTGTTCATCTCTTCAAATTACCATGTGTGTGACAGGCTAACTGCTGAGTTTTCAATATGTTGGTCCTGAACAACGCTTAATTTTGTATTCAATTGATGGTTTATGGAATTGATGCAAATTTAGATGCTAGTCAATCTCAAATTTGAAATTCATCGCCCGAAGTCTATAACCCTTAGTGCCACAAGGGTTGGTGTGTGTATGACATCCCATTCACTTTCAATTTAAAATCTAGTTGAAGATCAATATTTCTTTATCTCAAACTGCTGATCTACTTTATAGTAAAAAAAAAAAAAAAAACTTTACAATGTAATGTATCAAGTAAAGTTATTTCAAGCAGTTTTCAAATATAGTATTTGCTCCAAATGATAACACAACTTGAGTTTCGAGTAATCTCAAGAGTGGGAATGTGTGATACTCCATATGATAAAGGATAATAGTAGATGGTGAATGAGATCCTATTTTGTTTGGGAAGGAGAGCTCTTTATAAGGTTTCAATGAGATTCCAATTGTATCATTGATTAGTTATTTGAAAGTATATGTCATACGATTTGGGCGTTACATAGGGCGAAGTAGCGAAGAGTCACGATTAAGAAAATGCATTGATTTAAGTGAATATCAATTTGATGAGGTTGTGAAACAGAACCTGCTTATTTTCTTTGAAGGAAACCTAATTTTTCTTGTGGCCAAACATATGCTTTGTAGTTTGTGGTTCTTTTCTTCTTCTTCTCTTCCTTCTTCCGTTTTTTTTTTCAACAAGGTTCATTCATTGAAATCAACTCCAAAAACAATCATATATACATATCATACAATCTTTCTAAACCGGGGAGAGGGAGGGGGGGTCTTTGCCTCTATGGAAACCTAGGAGACATGGTGGGATGACGTTGAGGGATATGCTTCCATAAATGTGAATGGAAGTGGTCCATTGCACAATAGAATGCACGTAACATCTAAGCATAAATGTGCATGGAAGTGGTCCATTGCACAATAGACCTCTATGAAAAAGTCAACCCTACTATGAAAAAGTATGAAATATTTACTTGGCTCATTCTTTTACAAAAAGCTTGTGCAAAGTTGACGCATTTAGAGTACCCTTAAAGAAAACGCTAGGATATGAAATGAAAAGAGGTCCTACCAGGACTCAAAAGAGTCAAAAACAGTTAACTAGATTCAAGTCCGGAGTACTAACCACTACTCCATACAACAAGGAAAATTCATCAACATCTAAATTGATACGCGCATNAAATTTGAGAGGGGGGCATGTAAAATAAGTTTTACAATATTTATTATTATTAAGGTGAAAATTTTGGACAGCATCAAAAGCAAACAGATTTAGGTGTGATTTACTTACTGAGTTTTGCTACATATAAACGAATTTGTGTATTAATGTTTCTTCATATTCAAAATTTAAATTGACACTATTTTCATTAAAGTTTGACTTTTGACCAATCATGTTGGATGGGTGCACGTGTTGGTACACAGAATCGTTTACAATAAGATTTTTTGTAACAGCCCGCTAAAATTATCAGTTTTGGATTATTTCCCGACAGCAATCACATCTCTCTTGTCTTTACCCTCATCTGGAATCACGCGTATAGATTATCTTTTCCGTAAATCACGTAATTTGTTCTTCACCGACAGCTGTAAAATCATGAACAGTTTATCCTAAGCGTTGTACCTCGATGGCGTTTTTCCGGATCTTATCCATCGAATTTCAAAGTATTAAATAAGCTTGTTTTTAAAGTAGCACAATTATAATAATTTAATGAGTTCTGAAAATATTATAATTGTGGATATTTATTTAGATTAAATATTTTAATTGTTTTAAGATATTAAGAGGTTTAATTTTACGTTGAAAATTCTTATTTAAATTTAAGTGTTTTATGCACTTTGATTAATTAACGGTACTTTATCATTTTTATATAATGATGAAGAAATATTATTTTATAAATTTTAGTTTATAAAATAATATTCTACCTTAATTCATCATAGTGTTTTATTTAAAGTGTTTTATTTAAAATAAGACATTTAAGCGTTTTTAATCAGTGTTTTAACTCACTGTTGGTTTATTTGAGGATCCCGAAATATAGATTTGAAGCAATATACTCTGGCCCTACCCTTTTTCTCTTCACTTTTTCTCTTTTTCTTTTTATTTTATTTTTTTTCTCTCCCTCTCTCTCTCTCTTGGCCGACGGATGGATGAAGGAACCACCATGGCCGATCGGTTCAAGGCTCCAGCCGGCGCCACCTCCGGCCGCCGGACCCCACCTCCCACTCCGGCCTCTCCCCCTCCCTCCGGCGAGTCCAACCACGCCGGTGGTGTACTAAACCGGCCTCTCCTTCTCTCTCTCTTCCCGTTCTCTTCCTTCTTGTCTCATTACCGTCGCCGCCCCTTTGACCGCCCGTTTCTCCGCCGTCCGGTGGAGGTGTCGTACACCACCACCGCCATTCTCTTCCTCTCTCACCAAAGTTCATCCCCTCCAATTTTCAGAGCCATCGGACCAGCCGTTAGTCTCCGAGAGCCGCCGGAAGTTGCTGCCCCTGCCCTGTTTTCTCCCCTGTTGCCGATTTCTTTCTCCGCCCAGAACCGCCGCTCGCCGGCGGCGTGGACTACACCACCCACCCAGATTTCTTCCCCTCTCACCGGTGAACATCCCCTCCAAGTTTCACCTCCATCCGAGCCACCGTTAGCCGCCACTCTCGCCTCCAAACAAATGGGTTTTTAAGGTTTTTCACCATTTTGGACCACCATACACGGCCAAATCAGCCACCAAGCACCACCATTGGATTCACCACATCAAGGGCTTCCTCCCCATGTCTTTCTTTTTCCCAAACTCTCACTTTTTTCATATGGGTTTCTCAAAACACCCGTTCGGTTGCACCACCGTGCGCCGCCGTACACGGCCACCCGTGGTGTTTCACCACCACCATCTTGTTCCTCTCATCCTCATGAACCTCTCCAAGAAATTTCATGGCCAACGGAGCTTCGTAGAGCTCACACTCTCCCTCACTCTCCAAGGCCAAAAATGGTTTCAAACGGCCGATCCGCCGCCGTTAGCCACCGTCCGACCACCACCTCACCACCACAGCTCCACCACATGTTCCTTTACCTTTCCCTAGCTTTCCATGAAGTTCTATGGCTTTTCGCTACCTCGCGTCTCCTCCGCTCACCGTTCGGAGTTACTATTCACGGCGTGACGCCGCCGTGCTCCGCCACCTTTGACCACCACGAGGCGACCGTGAGTCTTCCAAGACCACGCCTAGCCTTTCTCAAGCCCAAACTACCACTTTATGTGGTGGACAGCACACCGTACCCGCCACGTACGTCTCCTCCGACGCATGTTCGTGACGAACAACGAGCGACGCACGGGTTATCCCGTCGATGGTATAACCTTCTATCTCTAGTTATTTTACGTTTAAAATAGTTAGTTGGTTGGTTTGTGAATTGTGTAGTTGTATTTGTGGAGTTCGTTGCGTAGTTGTGAAGGGAAGTGTGGTTGTGAAGTGTTGAGTTTGATTGTGTATTTTGTGGACTGTGCTGTGAAGTATAGGCGTGAGATGGATGCCGTAGATGTGATACGGCGGGTTGTGTGAAGAGAATACGCGTGTAGCGTACTCTGTGTAATGCAGCGACGCGCCGCGCGACGTGCGCTGTAATGATGTGTGTCGTAGAAGGAAGGGAGTACGCATGTAGTGTACTCCGTGTTGTATGGCGATGCATCGTGTGATGTGCATCGTGTTGATGAGTGTTGTAGCGAAGGAAGTACGCGTAGTGCGTACTCCGTGTCGCGTAGCTGCACGTGAGACGGACAGGTTTTTGTGCGAGACGTGGCGTATCGCAGTGATGGGTTTTGTAGTGTGGATGGAAGAGAGTTCACGTGAGTGTACTCTGTATTAAGTCGTGATACACCGGATGGCGTGTCACGAAGGGTTGGATGGCGTAGCAGAGAAGTATGGAGCGTATGGTGTAGTGTTGGGAAACTGTATAACAGTGTCCCGAAGCAGTGGTGTTATGGATTATAGTCCGGGGTGACTGGTGTCATCTTGGGGTTGACTATGGCTAAGAGTATATGGATTGAGAAAGGAATTGTTTGTTTGGTTATTATTGATAATTTTAATGAACTTGTTTTAGTGCAAAGGCTTTCTGAAGTCAAATTATCTCTTCCAGAGTATAGTGAAACCTCAAGTTGCCGTGGTGTTGCAAGTGCTTACAATATGACAATTGAGTTCAGAAGTGAAAATCTTAAGGACTTGAGTGTTCCTCTTCCAACTGTTGTGCAGTTCCTCGTGTTTCGCACTCTATTCTCATAGAACGCGACGATCGAGGTAAGTTAGCCTCTAACTTACTATCAGTTTATTGTGTATGTGTGATGGGTAAGAGAACTACAATTTATGTATGTATGTTCTCGTATATGCCATGTCATGCTATGTCATTACATGTTTATCTGCTACGTATGATTTAATCTCTCATGAATAATTATCTGTTACATAATCTTTTCTGTCATACAATGATGTGATGTTATAAGTATGTCATGTTAAGTATGCCATATGATACATGTATGCCATGAAATGTTTATGATTAAATCATATTATGCCATTTACAAGTATACACCATGTTAGAAAAGTATATGATATTAAATAATATCTCATGCATTAAGAACGATAAGACATGTTATGATATGTATAATGCGTGGGGCCACAACAACTGTGGAGTACGATTTTATTTATATATCTGCCACAACTGTGGTACGATTATTGTTTATTTATAATGCGTGGGGCCACAACAACTGTGGAGTACGTTTAGTTATTTATTTAACTGGAACTGTGAGTACGTTATTATTTATAATGCGTGGGGCCACAACAACTGTGGAGTACGTATTATATTTATGTTATGTTACTTATAATGCGTGGGGCCACAACAACTGTGGAGTACGTATTTATATTTATGTTATTATAATGCGTGGGGCCACAACAACTGTGGAGTACGTATTATATTTATGTTATGTTACTTATAATGCGTGGGGCCAATTTTACATGCCTCTCTCTCAAATTTTGAGACTTCTAAATTCAAAAAACAACTTGGGATAATATTTTCCTAAATATTTCACATTCGATCAGCAGGAAAAAAATAATAAAAATTAAAAAATAAAATAAAATTGCAGGACATCATACTTCATACATGTCAAACTCGTGGACCCCACCCTCAGAAAGCCCACTGAAAATGAAACCCGGCTCAAAAAGTAATAATCCTGGCCAACCCCCACATGGATCCCCACCCACAAGCAAGCCCATGCCAAACAAAGCCCAAACACAGCCCCCACCTGCCGACAGCGCAGCTCATAGAACCTTGAAAAGTAATTCGTATGTTGTTCCATTATGATAAGCGCCACCAAAGTGACAGTTAAAATAACTGTTTCCTCCCGCGAAAAAGCGGTTTCATGCATTAGTTTATTGGCGTTAGAGAACTGGAAAGGCAAAGTTCGGCTCCCTCGTGGGTCTGGCTGGACTCACATTCTCCACTCCATTTCTTCTTTCTTTATCTCTTCCACTTTCTTCATTATCTTTCTCAATTTTTGTCCATCCTTGTTTTGTACTTTCAAGCTCTGTCATGAGGAGTCATCGGAGAAGCTCGAGTTTCGCTATCGGGGCGAGTGCAATGATGGTGAAGGAAACTGAGTACTATGATGTTCTTGGCGTTAGTTCCTCTGCTTCTGAAGAAGAGATTCGAAAGGCTTATTATCTTAAGGTCTGGATTTGTTTTAGATCTGGTGCATGGCACTTGGAGGATACGTTTGTTTCTTGATGTTTGTATTGAGTATTGTAAAGGTTGTCTCAGCTTCCTTATAGATATCAAGTTATATGGAGGTTAAACTATAATGAGTATGATGCTGTTTGGGATACATTTTATTGATGTTTCTATATATGTATAAATTGTTCTTAGAATTTCCGATTTTAGGCCTTTCATTCAGTAGCAATATTTCTTCTTCTTTTACCCCCTTTTTACCTTCTAAGATCATAGAGGGAGATGCTAATTTTGGTGCAGGCAAGGCAAGTTCATCCTGATAAAAATCCGAATGACCCTCAAGCTGCTGAAAGATTTCAGGCAAGTCCTCTGGTTCATCTTTAACTATATTTTCCTGCTAATAAGATTCTTAATTTTCAAGAATCTCTTTAATTTTTCCCTTTCCTCCACGAAAAGAATGAAAGTGAGTTTTTCTTGTTGAGCATCAGACAATACAACCTTTCATAGCCAATCATATTAAACTCATTAATTCTTATGTGTCTAGGTATTAGGTGAAGCTTATCAAGTTTTGAGTGATCCAGTGCAAAGAGATGGATATGATCGAAATGGAAAAAATTGCATATCTAGGTAATGTTGCTATGCTCATGGGGTCATTATGTCTTTTCCTATATTAATTCTCTTTTGGGTATGTATAATCATCAAAGAGTTGTTGTTTTCCATTCCAGAGAAACCATGCTTGACCCCATGGCTGTCTTTGCTCTGCTCTTTGGAAGTGAGCTATTTGAGGACTACATAGGACATCTAGCTGTAGCATCAATGGCTTCTTCTGAATTAGCTGGTGAGAATGACAAGCCTGAAAATCTTCATGATAAGTTGAAGGTAAGTTCAGTTAATCCAAAAGCCATACTTTTTTGAATTCTTGGACTTTTTGGAAATGACAGTCTGCTCGGCATATTCCTCCTTGCTAGTAAATATAATTGAAAATAAAAACTGTACCAATTTTCAGGAGTAAAGGCCAGGTTTAACTTTAAGTTAAGGTTACTTTGCTTGATCTAGCTTTTATTAGTTACTTCTGCAAGAAAATTAAAAAATAAATCAAGTCTGTCTGGTTTTCTATAAGTTGTTTCTCTAACCTACCCTAGCAAATTATTGGTTTGGAACTATATGATGTAGGCCGTCCAAAAGGAAAGAGAAGAAAAGCTAGCAAGATCACTGAAAAGTTTTCTTAATCAATACATTCAAGGTGACAAAGAGGGATTCCTACAGCATGCAGAGTCTGAAGCCAGACGGCTTTCTAATACAGGTTAGTTAAGCTTCCTACTGCTTTTTCTGATTTCATTTTCCATTCATGTAAACGTAATGTTGACAGTGACATGAGTTCTAGCTGTATATATCATGCGTTTTAAGTGATAATTTTTATATTGATGCTTTATCTATTATACTTCAGTCTTGGGTTGTTCTGTATGGTAGATAACTTTCTAACCTTGCTATAATTGCTGTCTTGTAATTCAGTTCAAGCAGAAGTTTACTCTCATGCCAACTAAAGCTGAAGTTGTCTATAATTTACTCCTTCCTTGACTATACAAAAATTTTAGTTGGGATGAGAATCTTTATATACAGGCTTAAGGAATTAATTGCTTCATACAACAGTTACTCATTTGTATAACCTAGTAAGAAGCCTCTAGTAATTGTTCTCTTTTGAAGATAAATGCATTAGTGTTTTGTGATCATATAAGCCTGCCGCTACTTGTGCACACTAAATTATGTTGCTAAACGATTTCTAGTGTCTTAATAAGCAGCTTTTGGAGTGGAAATATTACACACAATTGGCTACATATATTCAAGACAAGCAGCACAAGAGCTTGGAAAGAAAGCTATTTATCTTGGAATGCCATTTTTAGCTGAGTGGGTTAGGAACAAAGGACATTTCTGGAAGTCACAGCTAACCGCAGCAAAAGGTATGTTACTATGAGCAGTCCACACCCCCCCCCTCCCACCCTCTGCTTAAACTTTTTTAAGCCATTTGTACCTAATTGGAATGAGAATTTTTTTTGCCAGGTGCCTTTCAGCTGCTGCAACTTCAAGAAGACATCCAGCGGCAGCATAAAATGGATGGAAGTGGCCCTGAAAATCATGTTGAATCGCACATACGCCTAAATAAAGACACATTGATGAACTCGCTATGGAAATTGAATGTAGTTGATATTGAAGTAACCCTAATGCACGTGTGCCACATGGTGAGTTTCTATGTTTCTTTCAATCAAGTATGATTTGTGCATATCTCATTTTTTTTTCCTTTCCTGTTCAATTATAGTTATTCATGAAACAGGTTTCTGTTGGTTTGCCGACTAACATAAAGTAGGTCTCTCTCTATGACGGTAAAAATTTAAAAATTTCATGCAGTTGGGACTATCTATTGCTACTTTTCAACTGAGTTGGAATCAGCGAATATGAATCCAGTCTTTAACACATTCTTCGGTACAAAATGCTTAAGAAATACTACCAATCTCAATTACTGAAGATGTTTGTCTTGAATCTAATTCTGTTTGCAGGTGCTAAGGGAAAACCATGTTAGAAAGGAAGAACTTAAAGCCCGTGCTTTTGCTCTGAAACTTCTTGGAAAGATATTTCAGGTAGAACATTATATATGTTCTACACAAGGAATGGAGAACATTCTACTAAAGTCTTGGAATAATAATTGCACATAATATCTGAAAAAAAACCCACCAATAACTAATAAATAATAAAGAAATTTTTCATACCGTTCTTATTGAAAATGCTGTAAATTAGTGAATAGACAAAGCTCTATATTTGTTTATGATAGGATGGAACTTTCATACACTCCATAAAATGAGAATTTGAGATTATCCTTATCTAATTTATAATAAGATGATGCTCACATACTCATAAGGTGAGATTTTGGATTTAAATCATGTAATGAAAAAATTGGAAATTAAAAGGAAATGGGAAAAAAAAAAGTTACAATCATGGTGCTGATGCTGAAAATGACGTTTTCCTACTTGATAACTAGTAAACTGATGGTGCTTTCAGCATGAAAAGCATGAACAAAGTGGAGGAACATCGAAGAAGAAAGATGCTGCAGATGGAGAAGATGATGGAAGCACTTCTGATAGCAGTTCCGATGATGACTCGCCAAGACCACTTTCATATCGAACTCCCCTACTCACTCAGGCATGTTAGAAAGCATTTTAGAGTAAATAAATCTCTCGCTGGACTACTAATCTTCTTTAGATAAATGCCATACATCAATGTTGAGTATTTTCTTTTTCCCTTTTTCTTGTCTGGCAGGGTTTCGGTAGACTATTTAGATGCCTCTGTAATCCAGCATTTGCTGTGGATGATGAAGAAATTGTGTATAAAAGCAAATGACGACTTAAGGAAGGAGCTGAGTACAAGAAAAATGCCAAAGGTCTCCTTGTTGAAAGCAGAGAGTTCTATTCCAATTGAGACTGGTGCAAGCCATGACTTTGTATTGTGTGGTCATACATTTGAATAGGAGCACATCAACGATGCCTTTGATAATCTGATTTTAAAGTGGCTTAGTGCATCAGAGTAGAGGTGAATCAGTCAATTGCAAACATATCGGTATTATTATAGTGGGATGCATTCTTTAATTAGTCGTGTTGAATCTTTTGTCAGGCAAACAATGGGAAGAGAGCTTAGAATTGCATTCCTGGCTCTCACCTTCGAACTTAAAGCACTGCTGCAACCAATCTTAGAACTTCAAAATATTGGAACAACTTTACCTTTTGTCCATAGTACTAACATTGGCACATAAACTATAAAATATTTAATAAATAAGTCTAATATCCTAATAATTAAGATGGATGAAAAATGCCTATTAGTTGGATGGTAGATTATGTGTATTCTCCAAATACAAGTTATAACCACTTCTCTCTTCTTCTCCCTATTCATATTATTTTAGCATTTTAAATGATACCTCTAGTGATTCTCTCATAGCAGTGCACCTAGATAATCCTTGCCTCTCTAAAACAAGTTGAAACCCTGACAAAGGATGCTAAAAATTGCTAGCTAAGGTTGTTATTAATGCACCAGTAAGTATTCTTATTTTCTAATTTCTGTGTAGATTTTATCGGTCAATCTGCAGAATTCTTGCTATCATGCATCAACACACAACAGTATGCTGTCTTTTTCTGTACCCAAACTTTTTTGACCGAGAGATGATTTGTTATCCGTCTCTCTCTCACACGCTCACACACACACACACATCTTGGACACATCTCTCTTCCTTTCTTCCTTAAAGCACATCATATCAAACTTTAATAGGCGACCTAACATTTCTTCTTTCTCTGCGTTCCACACATAGTGGACCTACTCTTGCCTTCCCTATTTCAGCTTCTCATAATCTCACGTGTCTCCAGCACGTCCTCTCTTTTGGTACTTGCAGACCCCCATTAATTTCACGTTTCCATATAGGTCCAATTAATGACATTATTATTAAGATCTTATTTAAAATCTTTTTCATTTTTGTTTTTGTTTTCATTTTCAGATCTCAATTTTCATATTCATTATTTTGATTGAAAAATATAGTTCTATAGGAACTCATTTATTTCTTTTAGTTGGGTATTGCTCAGATCAAAAGCCAGAAATTTGCAAAATCAGGAATCTACCATTCACTTTCTGCTTCCCCCTTCTTTGAAATTATATGGACACACAATGCTCAAACAGCCCCAGCCATCCAGATACCAGTTCGTCAATGCCATCAGAATTCTTTACTAAGTAATTCAAAAGTATGATTTTTGTAGTGTTCTTGTTTTCCACAGGAAGATGACCCCTCAGGATAATTAAATTTGAGGTATATAGACAGGATTTGTCAAGCAACTACAGGTAAAATGACATTCTCCTACGTGTGCCTTTTGATTCATTTTCCTGAAACAAATCCAGGGTAAGGTTTTATCCAAACGGATCCTAATAAGCAAATTGAGTTGTGAGTAAATGATTGCAAATTATTAACGAGATCACCATTCCTAACATTATATTATAACCAGCAGAACTTTTATATAACAAATTTGACTTCTAAACACTCATAATTGCAAAATTCGCATAAACATAGAGTTCAAACTATTTTTCATTGTCACTTGAGTTTCAAGTTTCAACAACAAATGGCTGCATAGTTTCAACCGAAGTTCTCTAGATTCTAATACAAGCATACATACAAGGAGAAGACTTTACTTCACTGGGCCACAACAGAAATGCCAAATACTTTAATCTCAAAAACCTTCATTCAATGAGCTGGGTGAGGAATGTTGCTGGCTGTGCGGTGTGCGTGGACAGCACAACAGGCACAATGCACAGACATTAAGTTCAAACAGCCGCTCATGATAAGTGAATGCCTTCCTGAGCAAGTGTGGAGAGCAGGAAAGGTATCGCACACTGCCTGAACAGCAGGGGGAGTGAGTGCCGTGCACTGGCTGATGTTGAGAGTCCTAAGCCCATCTTCATCATTCAGCTCTTTCATAGGTTTCCACATTGGTGTCTTGTTTTTCACTCGGCTGTGGGCCAAAGAGTACATGGCTCTGTCTGTGATGTTCTGACAATAGTAGAGACCAAGGGATCTCAAATGAAGACATCTGTTTGCAAGAGCAATCACACTATCATCTGCAAAGTAAGAATATAGACGTCAAGATTTTATCATAATTACCTATATATATATAGGTACAAGCCAAATAAACTACCAAGGAGTTCATTGGCCAAAACATTACTTCCAAAAAGTAGGTTAGACAAGACTATCCATTTGTTAAGTTAGCACAGTATATTGCATTTCCAATTTTAGGGTTGGCTCCAGTTTTCGCCTCCCCTGTTTTAGGACAGTTAGATATTGAAATTGTCACATGCATCATCTTACTCATTCATGCTCTCATTATCTAGATAAGTATGCTCTCGTGATAGGAATTTATTATGGATTACTACCACATTTTCTTTAGGGCCCTTTATCAGATTTAGTTTTTGATGTAACAAGTAGGGGAAAAACAATTCTTAATTGTTGGAGTCATAGATAGTAAAAAAAAAAGTGAATCCTTTGATTAAAGATAAAAAGTAGCCAGCTTATAGTAAGGAACTTATAATTTCATGAAATTAGAGCAATGGAACCAGCTATTATACCCAGTTATGAACTCTCCTAGCTAATGAACAATACTATTTAAATTTTAACAAAGTATAAACCTGTTACCCCTATATATGAAATACCTGTTATACGGACGCAGCCACACAAATCAAGGGTTCTGAGATCAGGGCATCCATATGCTAAACACATTACTCCAACATCACTTACATTATCACACCATCCTAGATTTAAAGACTGTAACTGGCTGCAGTAGCGTCCAATAGCCTATATAATTAAGAATATTCACAAAGTTATTTGACTTATTATGATGTAATTTGAAGAAACAAATTAGTATCTAGTAAGTCATTTATACCTGTAACGCAATGTCAGATGCAGCTTGGCCGCATCCACAAAGATTTAAAACCTTTAGATTTTGGCAAAAACTTGTCAGATATGCAAGAGCACTATCACTGAATGCTGAGCATCCACTGATATTGAGTTTTGAAAGATTACGACACCCACGAGCCAGGGCAAACAGGGAGCGGTCACTGAGCTTGAAGCTTTTGCTGAGGTCCAGGACCTGCAGATCATGACAGAAGTTTGCAATAGTTTGAATAGCATCATCCTCGAGCTGTGTTTTATCTTGGCGTAGTATGAGACTCTGCAATTTTGTGAACTTTGGAGCAAGAGATAGGACCAAGTTATTCATGTTCTTGTTGCACCTGAAAAATGAGTTCATGAAAGCTGGTAGGCAAGGTATTCCCAGGGAATCAGGATTCATATAGTTCGTTAAAATTCCAGAGAAAAATGTAATGATGGCATCATTAAAAACTGTTGATATACTATACTACAGAAACAAAAAGAACTCCATAACTTTGTTATCTCACCTCAGACAAAGGAAAAGAAAAGGAAGAGTTATGATGAAGTAAAATACATTTGGACAAAGACTATAATCAGAAGAGAAAAAAATTTCAGGTATCAAAATGTTCGAAGCTTTTTCTTTTCCAGTTATGAATCTTCAAACTCATGAGGAAGAAATTATATCCCAAAACAAAAAGTTAATTTGGATCTCAAAAAATAAAAAATCAAATGACGCACTTGAATACATTCTACATAATGCCTTCCTCACACACCTCCAAATCTGAACACAAACATGAAAGTCCACCGAAGGCTGAGTCTAATTGATTCATTAACTCTAATAAGGAAAGTAAGAGCTAATAATTTCAGAATACGATACTTACTACTCGTAATGCACAAAATCACCAGAAATAGTTAAAAAGAACAAAAAAAAAAAGGTTTGATGACCTACAATAACAAACAACAAAGCCAACTATATAATTAACGTTTCCACACAAAGCCAACTTGTCAAAAAACATGACATTTTTAGTCCTCATTCAAAATCTAAACTGATAGTTATGGTTTTAAGCCTGGTACCATAAAATCCTATAGAAATTACAAGCACATATAAGAGTAACTATCAGTTTAGAAATGATAATAATAACACCATAAAGTAAGGTGAGGTGCAGAGCTATAAGAACTTTACACCCTTAAAGCTAGTGAATCTACAACAGAACTAAGCAGCACTGGTTAAAAGTCTCTGCCCCTCTATTCTCTGCCCCGTTTAAATCCATAAAGCACAAGATGAACAATAAAAGTTGGATTTAAAGAAGGGAAATGCTCACTATATGATGCCGATGAATAGGCTAAAGGAACAAAAAGGAAAATCAGTTATTTAAATTTCTTCTAATTTGAAGGGTGAGAATTTAACCGTATAAATCCGTACACAACGGGATATAGATCCAGAAAAATATCACCAGAAACATTTCAAAGTAAACAAAGATATACCATGAGAGAGAGAGATGGGTAAGGCCCAAGCTAATAGCATCTCTCCACCCACGACACACTCCAGAAGCCATGATCACTGTCTGATCGTCGACAAGAGAAACAATTTGCAACAACAGCTCCATGGGAATATCCTTCCACCCAGTGATGACACCACCTTCCATTTTTACTCCTCCTGTACCAATTCCATTTCCACAAAGCATCATAAGCTTCTCAAAGCACAAGTTCAAGTCCTCTGTCCTCAAGTTGTCTTTACCCACCATTTTCGTCTTAGCTTGACACAACCTTTCCCTTCAATTTATGTACTTGTGAAATAATAATCTCCGCCGTTCTGTCACCGAATATAGAGAGGAAATGGATGAGGTATTTGCGAATTCCAAGACCTTGAATTCAGAGGTAAAAACGTGGAGCAAATTGACATGTTAACAAAATAGGAAAACCAACACAAACCCATGCGTCATCACGATAAGAGATCGGTAGAGACATAATACACGGAGAGTAGATTTTCACAATTACATTCAGAACCCGAGAACTTACACATTTACATAAATGCATTTTTTATTTTTTACTTTTCCCCATCTACTTGCCCATCCACAGGCAAGTACGTACGTGACAATCCATGGAACTTGGTATCGGCTACAACAGACAAATTTAATGACGAACAGAGCAGAAAATGTTTTTAAAAAATGTATAAATATGGAAAAAACTGAAATAAAAAAACCCTCTTTTCTATAAAGAAAATAAAGACATCCATCTCGAGGCATGTATTAACCCAAGTAAACTCAAAATTCTAGAGGGAAACGGCCGATGAAACATTAAAAAGAGATTATCTTTCAGTCCAAAACCATACGTTTCCGGTCAACACAAAGGAAACCTCTGAATTCCCAACTTAAATAGCTCTTAAAGACTGAGAAGAACACCAATTTCTGAAAAATAAAAACTTCACAACCCAGTTGATGAACTTCAACCAAAAACAAGAACAAAATAAAAAAGCCTGTAAACAATTTTACAAGCCAAAAGAAAAAATAGGGTTTTGTTCATATACCTTCGAAAGGTGAATAAATGAGCTAAAGCTCTTAGCTTTGATCAGTTTGTTTTGATTCGTGTGGTGTGTGCTATGATCAGAGAGGCTCTCTCGGAGTTTTTGTATCAGCAATCAGCACTCCCGTTTTCTCTCTCTTTTTTCCTTAATTTTTAAAGAGTAAAAGAAAGGGAGGGAGAAGCGTACGGGGGATTAGTGGGATTAGCGACGCGTATGCAGCCACGTGGCGATTATATGATGACCATGCGATGTGATTGGGGTTTTGGGGGGGGGTCGGGGTGGAGTGGGTCCTACGTAAAGTAGTCTTGATTTGATGATCAGAATTTAATTGAAAAACTAAAAACAGATAAAGTCAGCACAAGCAAAAGTCCAAAACAAGCCAAAATAATCAATGATAATAAATACAGATAAAATGATTAAAAAAAAATAGAAAGAATATACTAAAAACATATAAATATCTTTATATATATATATATATATAAATAAAAAGAAAATAGTGGCATTAACTAAGGCATTAGCCACGTGTACAAAGAACCATTTGTTTAAAATCGAAACCGCACACAAAAGCAATGCCATGTTAAACTTCCCAAAAAAGTGCTCATCTTTAGGCAATGCCTCTTTGTTTTACATTAACATGTTTGCTTTATTTTTTTGACTTTTGAAGAATTTTAACAAGAAATATTTTGGTCTAAAAATTATTTTTATAAATTAACATAATTTAATATATAAAATTCTTTTATTATAAATTAGATTTAGAATATAATATCAAGAGTTATGATTTATATAAGCCTTACTAGTTATATAAAAATGTTTTAATTATAAAGAGATTTCATCAAAAAAATTTATAAACTGATATAACTCGATATGATATGTTAAATTATAAAATTATTTTTATTGTAAAATAAGAAATGCTTTAAACCAGCCCATCTGAAGATTTGAAAAGAAACAACCCTCCACTTATGTAAAGACACGTAAGAATTTGAATAAATAACAGTTACAGAAGACTACACTTGATTAAAACTCATCTAAACAAAAACCTTCCAGCAAACAAACCCCTTCTACCCCTGTAACCTGAGAAATCGGACATATATGACTTGCTCCATCCCCCGGTTCTCAAAACAAATCCAATTTGCATCATATACCCCTTCACCCATTTCGAAATTTCGAACTTGGACATGTCGAAGAACCACTCCAGGGATGAGCTTGACAACGAAGATGAGTTTCTCCTTTGACGATTGACCGTGATGTCACTCCTGTGGACTCCAGACTTTTGTCCAAGCTTCTGCGTGGGAAATACGAGGACAACATGGCTGATTTCTTGCTCACGGATCACTTGTCGAGATTGACTATTTCGACCACCAATGGTGGTTCATATTACATTACAGCCCATCCCAGCCCCTTGCCCCCACCTTTGGGCCACTTCTTGGAACCTTCATCGGCGAGCTCCCTCTCAACCGTTGTCTTCCATGACTATTCTGACCCAGGTTTGGAGCATTTGATTGGGGAGCATCAGCAACTTGGCCGCCACCCACAAACAGTTGAGACGATAGGTGCTATTTTCTCTTCTTTAAATCATGATTTATACTAATAATTTCTTCAAAGAAAAACTCACAAATCTGAAATACCAAACATCTCTTTCCAGTCCCTTGCGTTCTTGGTGTGCTCAGTTTCGTAGTAACCCAAAACGTTTCGATTTTGGAAGTCTGGAGAGTTAGCTCTTGTAATTAAAAAACGTCTTTTATAACATAATTATATACTTCAAAATTTCCATAAAATATAAATTCATTTATTCAAAACCAAATATATATGTTCTTCAACCAAGACACCATAGAAATACTTCAATAAAATAAACTAAAATCCCACAAACTCAAACATATCTATAACTCCAAACACCAAAATAATATAAAATAATAAATCTACCAATAGAATTCTCTAATAAATATTTGTGCCCTTTAGCACTTATTCATCTATGATTATCAAACTTTGTTAACACTTCCTACTATTCACTTCTAGTTGAGGCATCCAAATTATCTGAAAGATATTGTGAAGATAAGGGGTGAGTTATCAAAAACTCAGTAAGCAGAAGACATATACTACCATGAAAAGATGAGCATTTATAGAGTATATTATGCAGAATAAAATATTTTTCAGAGTTATCATGCAGAACAAAGCATGTTTTCAAATGTAACAGAATGATGGTTTTAAAACACATAAAGCCCAGAATACTTTGGCATAACATAGCCTGAGTATCATCATCATCACATCAAAACAGAATATCTCACAAAGCAGAGACCATATTTAACCCCCGTGATAGGGTTATGCTATTCCCAGTAGCTAAACCAGGTAAAGACATAAGTGAATCTTCTCCTTATTATTCTCGGAATCCTGAGTGTGCACACAAGAAAGACCACAAAAAACCACCTTGCTTCTAAAGTGAGTACACTGAGAGACAGAGGAGTTGATACCAACCCAAACAGAGCAGAGTATAGATCAAAATTATATACAAAACTAGTACACTATGCCAAAAGTTTTTTAGATGCCATATTAAAAGAAAACAAAGTACCAAAACATATTCAAATAATTTTCACATACTGAAAACCAAAGTCGGAGCATTTTTCTAAATCAATGCACACTTTTTTCAAAATTTTAATATCGCTCTTTTTTCACATTTTACAGATAGCATGACAAAATATTGTTCATGTCTACACAATACATGTCAGAAAATATTTTTTCTTTTTCATATAGATTTCAAGAGTAATGCAAATAAACGATCAAGACTATTTTTCCCAAATTCCCATTTCATAATAAAACATGTAAAATTTTCAAAAAATAAACCTCAGTCTCAATAATTCGTGTAAAACCTAGCATAGGAACTCCGTTTACCTGGACTTTTTAGCTTTTTTAGAATTTCCTCATAACAGTGCCAAACGAATATCAATCATCACATATAAAAATTGATCAAGTAATTTGAATAAATCTTCAATTAAGCAAATACCTCATATTTACACCTTAAATACCTATTGTAATTCCTCAAAAATCTAAAATTTCTCTTAACCTCAAAAATACCACCACTTCCTAAATTCCTTAATAATACATAATCGAGTTCATACCAAAAAAAGATAATTGAATAAATATTCAGTTAACATGAAAATCAATGAATACACCTATTTAAAATACTAATATCCCATATGATAAAGATAAGGGTATGTAGTTTATGAGTTCCCATATTGTTTGAGAATGAGAAGTTCTTACTCTTTATAAAGTTCCAATGAAGTTTCAATTGTATTATTGACTAGTCTTTTTAAATTATAGATTATGTGGTTTGAATTTTCTATTGGGGCATTACATAATATATGTTATAAAATTATATTAATTTGTAAGTTTACTTATATAAAATCTCTTTATAGTTAAACTATTCTCAAAAAATATAATCTCATTTTTCAAATTTGTGTAGAAAGTTCCGTTTCTTATTTCTATTTAAAAATAAAATAATAATTAAAAAATAAGCAAAAAAAAAAAAAAGAAGGAAACGAGGCATGCAAAAGCAATCCCACTTAAAAATCCAAAGCGCTCAGCTTAGGTACTTTAGCAATAATTGTTTGCCTTTTAGGTTTAACAAAGCCTTTAATTTTCACTTTATAAAATAAAGCTTTTAACTGTTCCTAATCCACAATTATTATTTTGGAATAATTGGTATAGTCAATCAATCTTAGCCTACAATGTCTATGTTGAGGTAATTTTAGATAATTTGTAAATAATATTAAAAATATTAATAAATACTAATAAAATATTTATAAATAATAACGAATGGTAATGAACTTGACTTACCAAACTCAGTCTTAATGTAATGCCCCATTTCCGAATAGGTCGAAGAGTTGCATCTTATCAATTAATATCATATTTCAACTATATGGTCATACACTCTAAATTCTCAATGACACATAGGACTCTCTATTTCAAATGAACTATTCCAATATAATTAATCTAAACACCACAAAATCTCAAAATAAATATCAACCTAACTTTCATAATACCAAGTCGACAAAATAAAACAAGACTATTGAATAAAATTCTCTAATAACTAAAGTGCCTTATTTGTATTTAATCCAATATTATTATTTTAGAATAGTTGGTATGGTAAATCAATCTTAGCTTACGTTTAGATATTGAGGTGATTTTAGATAATTTATATATATATGAAAAAATCTAAAAATATATAAAAATAGTTAAAAACATTTATGTTGCAAAATCAACAAAGCACAGTAATATGCTGATCCCATCCGATTGAGCACTGGGGATCAGTACTGCATGCATAGTGGGGAGCCATACATGACATCTTTTTGCTTTTCATGCATATAATACATATTGTTTGTAATCCTTTTGAAGCAAAATCATTTTGTCTTTCCTCCAAATTGCTGATGAATTGTGCACTGTTTTTCGTCTGTATACATTCATTCTTTTCTACAAGAGATAGAAAGTGGCTGCATGATTGATGCGATGAAACTTTGAAATTTATCTGAATATATATTATGATTATCGAGTTTTCTGTTTGACAATCTTCTGTATCTGACTCATCTATGCCACTAAAACTCAGACTAATTTGTCGGTTAGGGCTATCTTTTCCATGTTATTTTAAGTGAAGTGGCATTTTCATTCATGATAATTTAGCCAACTAACTACTATTTTATTATAAATAAATAATGTAAATATTGTGTTTATATATATATATAAGTTGTATAATTTTCTTTTAGCCAATGTTACATTTTCAAATTAAGAGTACCTCCTCCATCCTTCTCTCTTGCATGTGAAAATAATCTATGAATTCTTCTATTAGAATAATTCATGATATTATATTTTTAAAATTATTTTATTTTCAAATCGTTACGTAAAATTTTTATACTCATCAATGGATTGTTTTTAAAATAAATTTGAAGGATTTGATGCATAAATAAGAGTGTAGTAGATAACATTTTCCATTTATGCTTTAAACTTTAAACTTTAAACTAATATCATGATCACAAATGTTTAAATATAGATAGATTTGTTTTCAACTGCAAACAAAGGTTGATGATATAATGTAAAGCTAATAGAATATAGCAGAGAAAAATGGGGAACTGTAGAAGAAGCAAAGTGGCCAAATTTCAAAGATGCGCGCTGTCTCCATCCTTGCTTTTTCCTTGGTGTATCTTTGCTGAGCAGTACCCCTAGTTTTTGGTTCTTATTTGGAACTGTTGCATGCATCAATGTCTGCTTCCTTTTCAACTTCTTACCTCTCGCGTCTTTCCTCGCCCGCCACAGTCGTCATCTCTCGGCATAGAAACACAGAACTTGTTAGGGGTAATAAATGTATCAGGCCCAAGACTCGCCAGGTCTAGTTCACCATAAAGCAATCATCAGGTAGTAAGAAGGAGAAAGAAAGGATAAGACAAATGAAAAGCTGAGCGAGAAAGGCAAGTTATACATGCAAAAAAGATGATAAAGCTGCTCTTTTATCACCGACAACCTCCAAGACCACAATAAAAGGGGGCTTCTTGGGGTCCTGGGGACAGAGAGATCATCTTGAACCTCACTATGAGAGACTACATAGGGATCATGTTCTACCTCGAAATGCTGAACGCCATTCTTTTTATCTTTTTTTAGGTTAAAAAGGGCCTTCGACATTCATATTATTGAGAGATATAAGAGATTATAAAAGACTATAAAATATTTTTATTATAATAAATTTATTTTCTAAACAATTTATAGATGTAGGCTCGGAGTCCAAATATGTAAACTCGTGTATCTCATTTTTTATTTAGATTTCATGTATTATTTATTATTATTTATTATTATGAACATATGTACCGGCAGTGTACAGAGGCCCAAACCACCACCATGGAATTTAGAGTACCGCTTCGTTGTGGCCCAAATCTCTTCTATGGAATCTCTTCCATGGGTTAGGATGACTCATTCTCCAATTCCGTATTGTTGGACGATTTCTGACATTAAAAGAACTTGAAATCGTAAATGAATAATAGAGAAGAAAATTAAACTCATGCAATTAGTTCAGCTTACTTGTGCCATTCACCTAAAGAAACGAACAACAATTTTAAAAAATGATTAATTAGCTGCATATAGCTAATTAGTTATGATTATATTCATTATATATGTGTGTGTGTGTATATATATATATATATATTGGTTTTAGTTGCACAAAGTATATATGCTAAATCAGTAGAAAGCAAGAATCACGTTTTGTGGTTCACAGAAGCCCTCCAATCGATATTTTTCCCGAAAGAAAAAGACACCTCTTGCAGAGATTGGCCTCAGAACCTGTTGCGCGCATGACTTTTAGGCCACCCAATCTTTTTTTATTTTTTTATTTTACTATTTCTTAGAAGTTGTCTCTAATAGTTATGTTTATCTTCTTTGAACCGATCTTTTCTCTTTCATGCTTCCAAATTTGAGGTTCATTTCGAGTCCACTAACTCAATGCTTGAAGTCTCAAATTCAATATTGTAATACAGATAAAGATCAGATGCATTAGCTTAAAGAGATATTAGCCCATAAGGAATGATATGAACAAAGAGTAGTTCAAATATTGCTAGGGCAAATTAAACAAAAGGGCTAGAATTTAGGAAAGTTGGATTAAATTGAAATCAACTCAGTTCAGTTTAATTTTAAGTTAAGTTTAACATCTAAACACTCAACTCTCAAGTTATTAAATTTATCTCAACTCAAAACCTTTTTATACGTGGGACTCACAATATTTTTCAACTCAACACCTCTTTACACGGGAGACCTACAATCTTTTTTAACTTCTTATAATTATATCTAAACTCATCTTACCATCCAAATATATTTAAACTCATCTTAGGTTATCCTCACAAAACTCACTCCACCATCTTAACTTATTACTATTCATAAAAAATTCGAGACATCTCAACTCCACAATTTAGATGTTTTAAAATAGTTTAGTTTAGTTTAGGATGGGTTTGAATTTTAGGTAATGCTCTACACTCTAACTCATTTAATTAACTATAATACAAGTTCGGCTCACTTATTAAAATAGGAGTTTAGCTAACGTGTAAAAAGAAGTGTTAAGATATAATATAAAAAATTAAATTAATATCTTCCTATCAACTTAGATTTTGAGACAACTAATGATTTAACAAACAATTTCCATCACTTCATGCACTCTCTTTTAGTCATTCGTATATTTTCCTCTTCTATTTTAAAATTTATATAATATGAGATCATAACTTGAATATTATTATGCATTTTTAATATTATTAAATGGTTACATCTTATTAGTTTCTTCATTCATGGTCCATGTAAGTGGTAAGTGATAGCGGACTCTGTTTGTGAACTGCATTCGTCTGCCAATCGTGAGGGTTAGATTAATAAAATAGAGTTTGACATAAATAAATAAAAAAAAAGAAAAAAAGAGAGAGTATACTTAGGTTTCTAATCTGTTACCTATATAATTTTCAAAGCATTTTCTTTGCTCATATCTAATCTGCTATGTTCCGTTTGAATGTTGAACTTAGTTGAGATGAATTAAGTTCTTTATGAATAGTGGTATTGAGATAGTTGAGTGAATTTTGTGGAACCCACCTAAGATGAGTTTAGATGTTAAGATGAGTTTAATGTATTTATGGAAAGTTGAAAAAAGTTATGAATCCCACATGTAAAGAAGTGTTAATTTGAAAAAAGTTGTAGGTTCCACATGTAAATATGTTTTGAGTTGAATGATATTTAGTGATTTGGGAGTTGTGTATTTGGATGTTAGGATATGTCTAAAACAGAACTCAACTAAAATGAGCTAATCTCGTTCAAGGATCCAACTGAAGCCTGCTGAACACTTTCTCTCCTGTTCATACCCAATTGTTGTAGTCACACACTGTTTACAAGGAACCAATAGATGCCCATATAATTGTTGCTATTTCTCGTGCAATTAAGTATATAAACAAGCAGATAACAATGATTTTTGTTTTTTGAAAAGTAACCAGCAGATAACAATGGCTAATCGGAACTGGAACTGTTCAACAAAACAAATATCAGATCTGGAGTCTTGATTCATATAATGAAAAACATTATTATAAGATTGATAACATGTAGTGGGGATGTTGTCAATGTCATTCATGATCTAATTGAGTGAAGATACCCTAATAAGACAATGCAATCACTGAAAGTCATAGAAAGCAGACTAGATTGTGTGCTATATAGATCAATATTGACATATGACATATCCATTGGATGAGTAAAGGATATATACACAAGTGATTTTTATAATGGGGGAATGCTGATTTCAAATCAAACTATTAGATAAAAAGGACTTTATTTCCAAAATAAGGCATAAAAAAAGAGACAAATTTACCATTTGTCAAGCCATGGTTTACTATTTTTAAAATGTAAATCAAGATAAATAGTGGATGTCTCCTTTGTCCAAGACCAATAGAAACCAAAATAGTGGCCCATGAATAGAAAATGGAAAGAAAAACTATACTTGCAAGCCCATTTAGACGACACACCCTCCACTCGACTGGCATGACAAGATTTGATTTGTAAGAGAACATTTTTAAACTTCTCTTGCAAATCAAATATTGCCATGTCAACGGTGTGGAATGTGTGTTCTTCATATTGACTTGTAAGTTCCTCTTTCTTTATTTTGTATAATGAGGTACAAACTGCTCTGTTAAATGGTGGAAATGGTCATTGTCCGCTACAAGAAGGCGTACAACCTGCATCAAGAATACATCAGTTAGAATCTAGAAGCAACAAGAAGAGCAAGAAAAACAACAATTGTGGTTCAATAGAGCTTGCTCGGTAGAAAGTAGAATATCCTTTCGAGGACTAGAAATCGATCAGCGTAGAAAGACCAGTGGATAAACTCTTTATGTAATAAAATTAGTTAAAGAATAAAGCAGAATAGACGCTTCTTTATGTGGATGAGTGCATGCACCCTCTCACATGCATCAATGTCAACATATCATTTTGAATATTTACAGTACCAATAACTGATACTTGAAAAACTTGACTATTTTCCCAATGAATTAAAACTCAAAGCATCAAACTCCAATTACCTCTCCCATGGATGGCCGCATTTCAGAGCTTCTTTGCACACATAAGTATGCAGTCTTAGCCATGATATACAACTCGTATGTGTCATACGCGTCCCCTAGACGACGATCAATGAGCTCATGTAATGCAAGCCTCTGAATCAATGGTTCAGCCTAAAATTGTTATAGAACATATGAATGATTATTCAGATTGTAAGAAAGAAGATATATATCATAATACCTAGGTTTGTGCCAGAGTAGAGTCAAAGTAAAATTCTTACTTTCTTTCCAACATGAGCTATTAATCATTCATTGATGATTCTATTTCTATTTTTTAATAGATCACTGCAATAAAAGCAACATACCCATTGTCGCAAAGATTGTTGTTGGTCTTCTGCATTTGCATCAATCACCTTGCGTCCTGACATCAGTTGTAACAAAACAATGCCAAATGAATAGACAATTTACTTTTATAGAATTATAGCTAAAAGTATTTCTCTAACTTAAATCCAGCCATTAACACTTCAAGCATTGTGGCATTCTGAACTTGTGAAAGGCAAAATAAGGCCAAAAGGAAAACTTCACTAAAACTGTTAAGAGACTTCCTCTCAAGATACCAATGTAAGCCACAGCAATAAACAAAATACTGAATGGCAATGAAACCCACAGCAACAGGACAAAAAGATGAAGACCGTGATTCCAGAGACACAACTTATTGAACACTTACGGGGGTGTAGGACTTTATGGAGGACTCCAAGCACGACAAGGTGTCTCCTCCACGAAGAACGCAACCCGCCGTTAGCACGCCTTCAATGGTGAGCTCAAGCTCAGTTTGACTGCGATCCTTAATCGCATCCAATGCGATAACAACGTTAGATGGCGACGAAGGGCTATACATGGAGATTATTATTCCGGCGGAACCCACAAATGTGTATTGGATAATAAGGCTATATAACTCGTTTCCCTATCTGGGTGTTGATCTGTATGCGAACTAAAGAGTGGAAACCTCGATCGCTTTTTATCAATGGACGTCAAGAACGACATGGTAAAAAGATCGAGACTGGTGACCCAATGGGATTTGCTGGAAGCCTTAATATATGAAGCTCATTGGATTAGAGAGACAATTCCAACGATGCCAAGTTCCAAGGGGAGATATGCTTGTGGATATTCCAGTATGTTGTTGAGACTTGAGAATGGCGGGAGTTTGGCCGGCTTCAACAGGAACGCTAAGATAATTGCAAAGCACTCAACGACAATATCTTGCATATTTTAGAAGGTATCATGCCATGTAATATTCTATAAAGCTATTTATTTATTACTTTTAAATTAAACAATTTGGATTGTAAAAAATAACAAACATTCTAGACAGAATCCTCGTAATTTGATTTCCAAATATATTTCTTTTTGCTGGCAAAATAGGGGGACAAGACGTTAGAATTAACTATCAAGAAGTTCCTATAGTAACCATTAAGGTTGTTGGTTTAGTGGGTAAGTGATTTCCTCTCCCATGGTTTGATAAATAAGAAGTTCATGGACACAATATCAGAGAGACAATATTCATGTCGAAATGGAATCGACCCTTAAGATTTGGGTATCATACAATAGACAAGCACTCATGATTATGACAATGGCAGCTTTACAGACTATTTTTCCATTCCATTCAATTCCCTCCTCTAAACAAACTATAAAAAGAAAGGTTTTTTTTAATGCAGTTGAAATATAGCAGACTCTATCTTGGTTACAGTTTACAGGACATTTTGTTCTTACAAGAACCCAGAGACAATAATACAGCTCCTTCCAAGAGAGTGAATCCTTCGTGGTGCATTGAGTCTGTTTTTCAATATTTTGATCCTGGGGCTCAGCTTCGCATAATGATCAAGGCGATGCCTAAAAGTTACAATAGGGAAGATCTGGCTGAAACCTTATAATAGAGCTCTTTCATTGTGATGCCTAACTGAACTTCATGAAAACGGAGGAATGCTTTATTTTTTAATTCTTTGGACTGTTTTGAGATTTTACACTTGGTAATTCAAGTTTTCATGATAGCTTTTTAAATATATTCTAAACAGGAACATCAGATGGGTAGTCTTGTGGATGTCTCTTGATGGTTTCTCTAAGCAGGTTCTCCTGCTCTTGAAGGTTTGATGGCGGCTTGTCATAGACATCAGAAAACATGTCTGCTAGTGGAGGTTTCTCTGTTTTCTCTGCTATTTGAATTGCTTGCAGTATCTGCAGAAAAAACAAAATATATCAGAAGAGAACGTTAAAAGAGATTTTCCAATGTCATGGGGATTGAAGAAAAGGTATATATATGAACATGTATGCACCTGCTTTCTGATGCTGCCTCGAAGCTCAGAATCATCTCTGTCACTCCACCAGCCCTTCTTGTGTACCCATTTTCTGAATCTATTTACAGGGTTTCGTGCCAACTTCCAGTATTCAATCTCATTCAATGGTCGATACTTGGTGGAATCATCAGATGTGGAGTGGTGTCCAACTCTGTATGTTAGGGCCTGAAAGTTCAAAGTTCAAACAAAAAATAGAGAAAATCACAATTTTGAATACACCTCCAACTCTTCTCCTTATTTGCCTATTAAGAAATGCAGATGATAAGAAGGGCTGAGACCATATGTTAAAGACCAACAAAAGGAAGTTTAGTTCCACCTCCACCAATATTGGTCTTTGTTCCCTTATAGCCATATCACGAGCAGCATGAATTGCATTATACACAGCAAGAGCATCATTCCCATCCACCCTGATGCTTCGAATTCCATAAGCCCGACCTCTAACAACAAGGCCATCACCTGCCAAACATGGATATTCAAGAAAGAAAGAAACAAACTCAAATTTCCATCAGTAACAATATCTGAACTTATACATAAAAAAAAAAAAAGTTTGATATGAAGTTATATGATAAAGAGTACTTCGAAATTGCTCTTCTGTGGGAGTACTGATGGCCCAACCGTTGTTCCGACAAATAAAAACAACAGGGGCTTCCAGAACTGCTGAAAAATTCAAAGCAGCATGGAAATCTCCCTGAAACATAGTTAAAGACCCAAATGAGGATACGAACACCGCTAGTCTAATTATTTTTTTCAGATCAAGAGGTGGAAAAATTTACTTTACAGTCACCTCACTACTGCCGCCATCTCCAAAATAAGTGGCCACACATGCATTCTTGCCATCCATTTTAAGAGAATAAGCAACACCCACTGCTTGAGGAAGCTGTGTACTGACAAGCACAAGGGGGTAATATAGAATAATCGTGTTAGCTATTTTCTTGAATGTTGATCAACATCAAATAAATCTAGACATGGCAGAGACAAACGTGTAGTAATAATGATGCAGATATCTTACGCCATAGGTGATGAAACAGCGAAGTAGTTGTGATTCTTAGAGACGTAGTGGATAGGCATCTGCCTGGCTTTCCCAGAATCAGCCTTGTTTCCAAAGCACTGGTTGGCAAAGTCTTGCAGTGTGAAACCACGCCACAAGAGAACTCCAGGCTCCCGGTACTGGCATTAAATCAGGCAGAGTCCACTTACATTAGTTTTCCTTGCATAATTTTTGGGATCGGAAAATGTCAATCTGTAGTGGATTTCAGTTAACAAAAGGCCCTATATTCAGATACAATCTGAATCTCTCTGGTGACAATACTGACCATTAATTCATAACTGATGAATCATGGGTGCTACTCTTAGATTCGTATCTTTTCAACAGATAAAAAATGGAAATGGTAAACGTCCTTCGGCTGTCAAAATCGAAAAATATGAACAGCATTTGATTCTGGGGAGTAATAAACTCCAGATAGTGAAGCAGCCTTCAGGTTTCCATCATACATATCTTCTTGTGACCTTGTCCTAGAACAGTTAAGTTTTATGTACTGATGAAAATATATACAGGTTTACCTGAGGCAAGACAAGATCATCTGCAGAAAGTGCAGCCGCTGATGCAATGTTAATTGCTTCTTCCCCGGATGTGGTCAAGTAAAATGAAATTCTTCCCTGCCTTTGAGCTTCGTAGAATATGGTATCCATCATTTGAAGGGTGACCATGTCACTATACATCTTTACTGCTACTTCCTTGCTAACCTATTAAACAGTTAGTGCTGTTACGACCAAAAACAGTTAAAACTTAAAACTTTGATGAATCTGGAGATTTTTTAAACACCATTTGATTCAAACTACCTTTTTGTTCATGTTCAAAACTCAACTGATATTAAATAACATTTAATTTACCTGCACAAAGTTGCTGGACACGATTGGCTCTCCATTATCATCAAGAACTCGATAACAAGGAACCCTCTTATCCCCTGACTCGGAAATGAAACTCATTTCTGACGTAAAAGCAACCTTCCCTCCAGGAAAATCCAAGGCCTGTCCCCATCGACACATTCGAAATGTAATTTTTTCCAAATATTTTATTTTTATTTTACCATTCAGTCAAAACGGTATATTAAAAGCATAACTGTTTTTTTTTTCTTCAAAGATAAACATTAGTACTGTGTCTATCCCCACACGCACGTGACGTTACCAATTATTTTGTCTTCCCTGAGTCTCACGTCAGGCCATTTTCTTCTAGTCTCTTCTATTGTCTATCAGACTGTCTCCAATATCAGTTTCTTCTTTACGTTAACGTTAATGGGCTTTTTATATATGACAAGTACGTGGTAGGTTCCTGGTAAATTGGACATGCTTGAAATTATTGAGGCACTGTTCTTCTTCCTTTTTTGAAATCTATAAAAATCATTTTTTGTTTAATTAAAGTATATTAAAATTGTATAAATATTATCTATCCAAAACCCTGTTCCTTTCTTAAATTATCATTACTCTGATTTCTTTTCTTTCTTCTTTCTCAATCCTAGTACAGTTAATTAGTACTAGCAGAGAAAAATAGAGAATTAATATACATAATCATAGAAAAAATTCGATGAGAATATGATCAAGTCTGTTTTATTCATCAAAATCTGCATTTTTACTGTCTGATACATCACTTTCATTATATGAAGTCTGTAGCAGCAGTCCTAAGAAAAGCAGTACATAAGTAAGATCTTACCTGATCATGCTCTTCATCCTCCTTAATGTGCTGCGAGTCCAAGTCTCTTTCAGGTTCGGTGGATTTGAAGCGTGGAACGAGGAAACGGGTAGGTGAGTTATCAAAGAAAACATACGGTCTTGATCCGTATTTGTTATCAACAAGTGGCAATATTGCAGAACTAGAAGAATATTGCATAAAAGAAGAATCCCAAGAACTCCTACTCGGAACTACTCCCAAAAAGCCCATCTTTTTGCTCAGACTATGGACAAATGTTCTTGACCTTACCAACCAGACTGCCATGAAAATGGATATATCCGTACAGACTGGAAGTTTATACCCACAAGAGTCTAAACAAAAAGAGATCTAATCCAAAAAAGAAGAATATATCCTGGAGTACTCTGATAAAAAAAAAAAACTGTATGCCATCCCTTTGCAATCACTTAAAAAAATATAAGTTCGGCAAATCTGAGAAGTCCAACTCTCACACGCCATGATATATAGACACGGATGGATTAATATGGATGGATTAATCCAAGTGCCTGTCTCAATATGGAGGGAGAGTTATGGAACTTTTCTGGACGTGTCTTTGCATTTCATTGGAATCCTAGGCGGGGCCACGTACGTCAACTTGATCCTCATCTTAGGTGCTTGGTTGTGTCAGAGATACTGATTTTTATTTTCTCTTTTCTGATAACCAATTATTTAGCAATTGATTGATTGATTGTAATAATTAATATTAAACTTTGAAGGGAGCGGCTACTCTGCCGCCTCCCTCGTGCCGCTGAGTACCGCTCAATGTTTTCTTTTTTTTACATTTTTTAATCACTTTTTAATCATAACTTTAAACCTTAAGTTAAGAAAAAAAAAGGCAACAGTATAATGCAGCGGTACACATGGGCGGCCCATGAGCATTTCTCAACTTCTGAATCACGAAGCATGAGTACAAAAGCCGAAAAAGGTTTCGAGTATTTTAGTATAAGAAGCGATAAAACAGATTTCATAAAAAATTGAAATGACTTTACTTATAATTTAATCACCGCATCAAGTCACGTTAGTATGTAAATTTATTTTATAAAATCTCTTTATGACTTAAACATTTCTCTTTCAGTATTGGATTTTAACAGCATAAAAGCTCTATTTAAAAAAAAAATGACATGTTTGATAAATTTAAAGAAAGTGATTTAAGCACTTAGAAAAGGTTGAAAGTTTATTTTTTTTTTTTTTAAAAAATACCAAATTGAAGTGTTTTTGAAAAGCACTATAACTAATTTTAAAAATATTTTAGATACATATTTATCAAATAGTAAACAACTTTTTAACGATAGAGATTTTTAATAAAACTCTACAATTAAAATCACTACTTACTCTTAAGGGATTATCCTTAATAGTTCAATTGTTAGCTACAGTGATCTAAATAATAATATATAATTATGTTTCATTAATGAATAATTATGGTTTTATGAATTATTATGGCATCGAGATACAAAGAATTAAAGAAAAATTAAAAAAAAATGGCAACTACTAAGATTAATTAAGAAAATAAATTATTCGATAAAAACAATGGCTAGAGTTTTAAAAACTACGTCCTAGCTAGCCTGTGGACTTTACCTCAAGAAATCTTAAATAACATTAATTAGATCAGCAAGAAAATGTTGTTTTTGAGAGATCGATCGGAAAATTAATGAAGGTGCATGCATGCATGGTAGGTTTAAAACTTATCATCATCGAATACATATACACATTTAAGTTGTGATCAATTATAAAAATAAAATAAACTTGGCTAGTACTCTTTCTCATTAACATTAAAGTATATTAATTAAACGATTCAACACATGTTACACATGTATATTCATATACATGTGTATACGAGATAGACTTATGAGTATATCCTGTGTACACGGTTCTTGTCTTTATCATGATCCCTTTTTTTTTTTATTGTCAAAGTAAATGTATAAGTTTTTGATACAATGAGATTGTCATTAGTTCAATACATGAACCCAAATGAATCAAACACCCAATATTTTTCTTTTTCTTCATCCCCATTAACTAAAATCAATATGATGACAACATAAGATGTTAATATATCAGGATAAGCAGCACCAGAAGCAAGCTCAATTGCAAAGTGAATCTGAATAATGACCTATGGTCAGTTTATTAGGTGTAAACATAAACTTTGCACAATGCTAGCCGAACATATTGATCTTTTAAAACCTAGTATACCACAATATGGAGATGCCAAGATATAACGAACCCAAAATACATATCAGCATCGATATCAGTTAATATGAACCCGTCCACTCCTTAGCACCCACTTTTTCAAAATGTGGATTGAAATAACCTTTATCCTCCATCTCAAATACCAATAATCTCAACACCAAATAAATGTCTTTGCCTCCATGATGCTGTAATTGGTTTTCCTCAAATGTATATATGAAGTTTTTTATTCCAATCAAACTGCATCCAGAGGCCTTCTTGATAACCTTCTGTTTCATGGACTTTATTACTCGAGCCATGCTCTCCCATCTTGCCCTCATCTCGTATGCACGGGCCAATACCGTGTAAGGTAGAGATGACTGCGGTTCCAATTCCATTATCCTCTCTGCAACTCTTTCGGTGAGTTTTAAGTCTCCATGAAACACACTAGCATAAAGAATTGATCCCCATATGACGGAACCAGGTTCGTAAGGCATTGTATGTATAATGTCTATTGCTTCTTTAAACTTACCAGCTCGACACAACAATTCCACTATGCAAGCATAATGCTCATCCTGGGGTAGAATTCCATATTCCTTCTCCATCAATGAGAAAATAGTCACTCCTTCATCAACAAAACTACCGTAATTGCAAGCCAGTAGGACTCCAGCCAGAGTTATTCGATCTGGTGGGGGACCTTCTCGGACTAGTTCCTTAAAAATGTCAAGGGTCTCGTGTACTCTACCATTGTTAGTCAAACCCAAAATCATGGTGTTCCAGGATATCAAATCCCGTACACCCAAATCAGCAAAGATCTTCATGGCATAATGAACTGACCCAAATTTAGCATACATTTCCATGAGTGAATTAGCAACAACTGGATCTGACTCAAAACCCGATTTAACAACCAAAGCATGAATTTGACTACCCTGCTCTGCTGGGGGGAGTGTACAAATAGAACTTAGAACAATGCTGAGTGTGAACTCAGTTGGCCTGAAATTCTCCCTCAAGCTCCACACAAAGAGTTGCAAAGCATCCTCCACGCAACCATGTGCTGCATAGCCTGAAATCATGGAATTACTAACTGCTAAATCCCACTGATCTAGTTCTTCAAACAACTGGACTGAATCCCCCAATCGATTGCATTTAGAAAACAGATCAATAACAGCACTTGCTACAATGCTATTAGAATTAAATCCCACCTTGATGCAAAGAGAGAAAATCTGCTTACCCTTTTCCAAATCTTTCAAGTTCGAACAGACACTGATGACAGTGGATATAGTATACTGATCGGGCAAATACTCTGTGGTTCTCATCAAATAGAACTGACCTAATGCTAATTCTCCATACCCAGACCTACGACAACCCATTATCAAAGAGTTCCAAGAGATTATATCTAACTCCTCCGTTGTCAAAAACACACCAAAAGCATAATCAAGGAGACCGAGCTTTCCGTACATATCAATTAATGAGTTTAGAAGCACCACATTCAATAAAATCTGACCATTACGAATCAGGCAACCATGAATCTGCTTACCATGTAGAGCACAGGACACAAAAGACAATAGAATCGACAATGTGAACCCACTTGGTCTCACACCAGCATTTTGCATCTTCATTAAAGTCCCCAACGCATTATGAACCAGCCCACACGAAAAATAACCTGAAATCATCGTGTTCCAACTAACAACATCTCCTGCAGGCATTTCATCAAACAAACGACCTGCCCTTTCAACTTGTCCATACCTAAACAAGCACTTCAGGCAAATATTCCAAGATATATCATTCTTGTCAGAAATTCCATCAAACACTTTCAATGCATCACTAACGGCACCAAACTGAGAGTATAGGTCGAGACTGCGATTACCCAGAAAAGTATGGCTATCAAACCCAACTTTTACCAACTGTGCATGAATAGTTTTGGCGAAATTTAAAGACTTCAGCGAAAAGCAGTGATCTATTAGGTTAGAGTAATAAGAAAGCGAAGTTCTGTGAGGACCTTGAACTTGCTTTAGAAAAGGGTACATGCAAATGCGGTGACACTACGTACTATAGAGCTTGTTGCTTCTTTAAATCTTTAAAAAATGAATTAAAAAGCGTATACAAGGACTTTTGCTCCGGCTCTGCTGCTTCTTCTTGCTCCATTTTCCTGCAGCAACCAGTTGGGAACCGTTAGAAAAACAGCACCCGAGAGAGAGAGAACAGAGTGGGAGACAGAGAGAGAGAGAGTTCAACGACATATAAACGTGTTCTTGCACCGACTTACGGATAAAACTATTTCATTTTCGGTTGTGTTTCGTCGTTCAATTAATTCAACTCATCATAAATTAATTATTAATATTAAAAAAATTAAACTCATCTCAATTCATTTTATACAATTTAATCTAAAAAATTAAACTCATCTTAACCTATAAATCTTAGAGAAATGATAATTGCAGTTATGAGTATGCAAATGCCGCACAATCACTTTGAAAAAAAAATAAAAAAAATACGGGACTCACTTGAAAAGAATTAATTTTTTAATAATAAATTTTACTCTTTTTCAAAATGAATGCATGATGCTTACTTACTCCACATTTATATATAACATTACTCCAAAAAACTCATCCAATGAGAATGCTCTATGAGACTTTATGACATCTCTCTTATCTTTAAAATATAGGTAATTCAAAAATAAAATAATAGAACTATTTAAAAAAATATTTATAAGATTATTTAAAAGGTAATGTGAATATTTTTATTAAGAAAAATAAAGTAAAGTGAATTGGCTTAATACGTATTTCTTTCATAAATCAAGCACTCCTCTTAAGATTTTTAATCTTCCCAATCATCTTTCCAACCTAATTTTCATTTCTTCAACATCATTTTATCTATAATCATTAGTGAACCCATTATTTTCACAAAAGATAATCAAAATCAAGACCATTTTAAAAAATATATATATATAATATATCCAAAAAATTAATGTCACGAAAGTTTTCTACTTCAAGTGGATGTTACTATTTTCAGAAGGGAATAAAAAAAGCATTTTTATATTTTTTTCAAACATCTTTAAAATGAGCTCATCACTTTCGTAAACACAGACACAAAATACACCTAAACGATATTTCTCAGAATTTTGAAAACAATACACAAACAAGTTTTAACACCATATTCCAGAATAACTGTTGCCCAGATGACTAACATAAGAGGGGGTGAATTGAATTGTATTTAAGAAAATAACAATTATAAATCAAATATACAATATAAAATATAAATAAAATATAAAATAGCAATAAATATAAAGAGTAAGGGTAAGAGAAGCAAACTCAGTATGTTAACGAGGTTCGGCCCCACTGCCTACGTCCTCGCCTCAAGCTACCCCTTGAGGATCCCCGAATTCACTATTCAACCTCTTCAGGTGGAGATAGAAACCTATTACACCTTTGAACAACACCGCTACAAAGGATCCGTGTAGAACACCCTCTACACTTGCAATCACCTCACACGTGGTGATTCAACTATTCCCTGTGTAGAACACTTTCTACACGCACAAGGGTTATACACACCCTTTTACTGATACAAGAATTGATAGTGGGTAGAATATCAGAAAACACTCCTCAATGAGTGAAATAAGAACAATACAGCACAAACTATATCTCTCAAAATGAAAAGGTTAAGGCTCAATGCTTAGAGAAGAGAGAATGAAAGCTTTGAATGAATGTTGTATGCTCTTGGTGTTGTAAATGTGAAGCTCTCAAATGATCTATTTATAGGCATATGAGACTTCATATTCAAATTTAAAAAGATTCACATGTCAAAAACATCATCATTCATTTTTCAAAAATTTCAAACCTAATCTTTTTACTTTTTGCATATGACAAAAGGAGCACACTTTGCTTTTCAAAAATTTCAAACCTAATTTTTTACTTTTTGCATATGACAAAAGGAGCACACTTTACTTTTCAAAATATTCAAACAAAGGCATCTTCCTTTTGCATAAGTCAAGAAAAGCATCAATCACTTTTGAAAATATTCAAATAAAACATGCACATGTGAAAGATGACAATCAATCATCTTTAATATTTTCAAATTCAAACCTTTAATCATGGCATGCACATGTGAAAGATGACAATCAATTATCTTTCAAAATTTTCAAATTTAATTTTCAAAATATTCATGCACATGTGGAAAATGTATTTTAATGCTTTATGATAAAATATTAATTTTTGAGCCTTAATCCTAATTTCGAATTTTAAGAGATTTACAACATTTCTCTATGACTTTAATGTGAACTTGTTTCCTTCTTACTCATGCTTGGTTCCTTGATGTGCTTGACTCCATTGTGTGGACAAATTGAGCTTGAGACTCCTTCATTCTTTGAATTCATTTGTTATCATCAAAATCCTTGTGTAAATATATAATTACACAAAACTTGAAACCTTAGATTCAACGATAACATTAGAGGAAATAGAAGGCTTGGTAGTCGTAAAGAAATATATCTATCTCAGTAGGTTTTTTCCACTTCCCGATTCATTTGGATCTTGCATTTCATTTCAACTTCAAGCACTGAATTCTTGCATAATTTCTAAATTCCATACGCCAAGAATTTCATAAATCAGATGTTTACTGGTCTTAGTATAAAGCTTGTAGCCAACGTTTCTTCTTCTTCTTCTTCTTTCATTTTTCTTTCGGGTAAGTTGGGAGTAAATATTTCATCGACCAGTCACCAAATAATTCTCACAAACAAAAGTACTGTTTTCAAAGCACCAAGAAACATCTTTAGATCCTTTATCTATCCAGAGCCATGTATCCAACCATTTGGAGTTGACAGATCTTTTGCTTTATTGTAAGGGTGCTTGGAAGTAACATCCATGTCCAAATGCCCAGCACCTATCACAGGGTGGAAGGCATCCAAGGGACCTCCAGCCCGCTTTAACTTCCTCACCATAACCGAGGTTGCGTTTAACTGTCAGCCCAACTGCAACCTGGATTCTTTTGTATTTGCTTATCCCTCATCAAATTTCTAACTTGTGCCGATGCTTCCCAGTCCCCGAAGTTGGCAAAGATGCTAGATAACTGGACATAAACACCTGAGTTCCCAGGCTCAAGCTTCATAATTCTCTCTGCCACCTTCTTTCCTAGAGTTTTATCCCCATGAGCTACACAGCCTCTTAACACCGACGACCACATACTTGCATCAGCCTCAAAAGGCATCTGTTCTATGAGAGTCATTGCTTCCTCAATGCAACCAGCACGGGCAAAAAGATCTACCATGCATGAGTAGTGTTCAATCACTGGATCGATATGATAATCTGATTTCATTGCATAAAACCATTTCCGTCCATCTTCAACAAGTCCACAATGATCACAGGCGGAAAGAACTGCTGTAAATGTAACATCAGTAGGTCTAACACCAGCTTGCCTCATTTCATTGAACAGAGTCAGTGCTTCGAGTCCACGACCATTAGTGGCATAACCCATCATCATTGAGTTCCAAGAGATTTCATCACATTTCATCATTTGATCAAATATACTTCGCCCATTCTCAACAAAACCACACTTGCAGAAGAAATCAACAAGGGATGTACAAATGATCTGATCAGACTCGAGCCCATTGACGGTAGCTCTAGCAAAAACCTGTTCACCAAGTTCCAGTGAAGAGATGCTAGCACATGCACTGATTACACTGGCCAGGCTAAACTTATCCATTCTCAAGTTCATCTTATTCATCTGGCAAAAAAGATCTAATGCTTCGATTGGACACCCATTTTGACTGAGAGCCACAATCATTGAATTCCATGATATCAAGCTTCTGTTTGGCATAGAATTGAAAATCCATTTTGCATCTTCAATTTTTCCACAACTGGAATATACCTTTATCATAGAATTAAGCAAGATTGTGTCGTAGGCTTTGAGCTCACTAAATAACTTGCATGCATCATAAAAGCTCCCACTTTTGGAGTATGCATCAATTAGTGCACTAGCCAAGACGACATCATCAATTACCCCAACTTTACATGCATGAGTATGCATTTGTTTACATGTCCAAGAATGCCTAAGCTACTGCTGGCACTCAAAACAGTTGCAAGTGTGGAGGAATCTTCTTGAAATCCATCTCTCCGATCGATTGAAGAGAACCAATGCTTCACTTTCCTCATTATTATAAACATATCCAGATATTATCGAATTCCATAACACACACATGGATCACTTTTGCTATCAAAAACCTTCCTTGCATCATTCATTCTACCACAATTTGCATAGCCTGAAATCAATGCCGACAAAGAATAGTCATCCGGTTCCTTAAACATATTCAGAACATGATTTGCACTATCCAGATCACTACACTTTCCATACATATTAATCAAAGAAGTGCTCAAAACCGAGTCGAATTCCACTTGATCAATCACAATGCGTGCATGAATTTGCTTGCCACAATCAAGAGCTGCCAAATCACTACATGCCCCAATGACCGTTGCCAATACAAATGAATCACGATGCAATATTTCAGAAGGGTCTGAGTTCAAATCCTTAAAAAGATTCACTGCTTCTGTTGGACAGCCATTTCGGGCATAACCATGAATCATCGAATTCCATGCAATACCATTTTTCCTTGGCATCTCATTAAACAAACTCCGAGCAACCTCTAGCGTCCCGGCCTTTGCAAACCCAGAAACCACCATGCTCCACGAGAAGTCGTTCTTGTGAGGCATGGAACCAAATAATTCTAGTGATCTCTCCCTGTTCCCTGAGTTCATGCACCCCTCTATCATTGTGTTCCAAGAGAAAGAGTTCCTCTCAGGCATATCATCGAACACTTTCCACGCTTCACTCAAGCCACCACACCGCACATACATCTGCAGAAGGCGATTTCCGATGGTGAGAGCGGAGTTCAGGAGACCACTTTTGAGAAAGATAAGGTGGAGCTGTCTTCCTTTATGAATTGAACGGTGGGTGTTACAGGATTGGAGTAGGCGGACCAGGGAATGCAGATCAAGGTCCATTGTAGAAGGTGGACTGCCGGTAACACGAGTTTATATTTTGGCGGCAAGGATAAAGCTCAACTTCTCGGAACTGGTACGTGAATTTCAAAATTTTAGCCGGTTCCTACTTCTCTGAACCGGTATGTAAATTGTGAAGAGGACCGGGGAATGGATTGGTCTTTATGGAGAAAAAATTACACTTCTCTCAAAAATACATCGAAAATCAATTTTTTGGGCTAATGAGTGACTTTTTCTGTCTACGAGAAAAAAAATAAAAATAAAAAAGTAAGAACACGAGATCAGACTTTGAAACCCCCCTGGATTTATACCAACACAGACGGCTTACATATTGCGCACTTTATTAGCATGATTGGGTGAAGTAATTATTTTATATTAAAAAAGAATAACGTAGCCAATCTCATTAGTGAAATATGTAAAGAAGTACACAAAAATAACTAAGTGACTACATATAAAATTTTTATATTTATATTTAAGATTTTCTAAAAATTAAAAAAACAGTTTTTTATTATAGAATATATTTATTTTTTTAATAAATTTCATTAAATTATTCTTTTTAAAAAGTAACTTGCCACGTGTGAATTTTTTATTGGCTTGTTTCTATATGTTTGCATTGAAAATGAGATTGATATGGACCACATGAAGTTGCAGGCATACACGTAAGTGCTCTATAACTTTGAACATAATTTCGCCTAAAAAATGTAGTCTTCAACTGTCATAAATACACAAAATATAAATAATTCTTTTTTATAACACAATATGAGTGGTTTGGAGAGTTTTAACATTGTATGTCACTTGCAAATTTACAAGGCCCATCACAGAGAAAGAGTGCTTGTAACTCTTTCCATCTTCTCCCTCGCCAACAAATTAGGAAATTAAGCAAAACAATCTGATCCATAAATTCCCTGCTTGTTTTGACTCTTTGTTCCTTACTGAGAAGGAATACAATAAATGTTGAAATACATCTTCAATCCTCATTCTCAGAAAGTATAAGAATAAGTTAAAAATGAAAAATAAACAATAAGTAAGGAGTGGGGTGCAGTAAAAATATGGCAAACAGGGAGGCAAAGGGGAACCAAGGCAGAACTTTTTCTAAGCCATGTCCATCTGCCCCCACCAAACTTGGCCCAAAATTGAGGTTTCATCTTGTAATTTTTCCTGCATCATTCACTTTCACAATGAAAGTAACTTCTACTTGAGGTGAGAGAGCAGACACAGAATTGAGACCGCTGGCAATGGA
This sequence comes from Carya cathayensis, assembly GCA_011037825.1. NCBI lineage: Eukaryota > Viridiplantae > Streptophyta > Magnoliopsida > Fagales > Juglandaceae > Carya > Carya cathayensis. Next base: position 133,557 of record QGSO01000317.1, on the reverse strand, counting down.
GTCGATTACCACATGAGAGCCACTGCTAGCATGCTTTATCACCATAAAATGTATGCCTTTCCTTTGGTTATAAAACCAACCAATAACTGTATGTTCTTTCCTCTGAATCCCTGAAAAGCGTAACAGTTACTCAAAAAAACTAACAACAAAAAAGTGATGGATAGATTAGCAAATATAAGTGACAAATGAATGGATCTTAGAATAACAGTTGGCGGAGAAGTTTCAAAGAGTTTAGAACAGCCAAAGCAACTCTGGATGTGTCAGCTGAAAGCTATTGTTCTGGATAAATACACCTAGCCTTTCTCATTCCATGCATACTTTATTTTACAAAAAACTCACCAAGGTGTGGGCATGAGGGCAAAGGAATGCCATCTTCAGGAACCTGATGTGTTCTTTTTGGTATCCAAACATCTCTCCATGTGTTAACCCGGTTCAGCCTGCCATTGCATTCTGTGCAAAAAGCAGTGGGATATTTAACATTCGTACGACAATATACATCCGCGAGGATGCTTGTAGAAATTATGATGTGACTTGTTCAAATAAATCCAATGTTACGTTCCAAGGAGATAAAGATGACCAAATCTACCTACAGATGAATTGCAATATCCTTAGAAGAAAATTTGGATGCAATATCTGCGAGTTGCAATTTCGGAAGCAAAACCTGAAATCCAAGAATGTAGCTGCTTTCAAGTTGCAAGTCCAGTGAATACTACCTCTCTCCGTTGACATTTTGGAATTCTACTGGAGACGAAGGATTCAATTGATTAAGTCGTTCGGCAGCCCATTCTCCAAGCCTTATGTGCCCATGTTTTCTACAAGCGTCGAAGACGCTCATCAGCATGGGAACAGTGGGTTCAAATGCCATGTTTTTAACAAAATTCTCAAGCTCAATCACATGCCCATACCGACTATAGAGTTCAATCATGCACTCATAGTGCTCTAATCGAGGCATGACACAATACTCATTGCTCATTGAATTAAAATACTGTGTTCCCAACTCAACTAGGCCATCACATATACAAGCAAGCAAAATTCCTTGAAAGGTGACTTGATCTGGCTTTATACCTTCCTCCTCCATTAACCCGAACAATTGGAGTACCTCCCTACCTCTTCGGTTGTGAGAACATCCAAAAATTATGGAGTTCCAGAGAATCACGTCCCGTGAACCAGCCTCTTTAAAAACTGTGAGAGCATACTCAAGACAACGACATTTTGAGTACATGTCTACCAAGGCTCCTCTGATCACAATATCAATTTCATAACCATTTCTAATCATAAATCCATGAATTTGTTTGCCATGATTAAGAGCAAAAGTATTCGCACAGGCTGCTAAAAGGGTTCCAAATGTAAATTTACTTGGTCTAGTCTCCCACTGCATCTCTGAGAAAATTGTCATTGCTTGTTCGCTCATGCCATGACAAGCATAGCTAGTCAACAAAGCATTCCATGAAATAATATCCCTCCATCGACTTATTTGGTAGAACCAAACTCTGGCACTTCTCAAGTTCCCACATTTACCATACATATCAAGAAGGGCATTGCCAACAAATAGATTAGAAAAGAAACCATTTCGGTAGATAAAACCATGGACCTGTTTTCCCACTTCAACATCTGAAAGGCCAGCACACACGTTTAGTATCAATCCAATCGTAACATGGTCAATGTCTTTAGTTGAATTGCGCATCAAAAATACAAAGTCCAAGGCCTTTTCCCATTGGAGGGAACAAGTGTACCCTGCCAACATTGCATTCCAGGAGATTACATTGCGTTCTGGCATCTGATCGAACAGCTCTCTTGCCTCCCCAGTTTTTCTACTCATTGCATACCCTGACACAATTGAAGTCCAAGAAATCAAATTCTTTGAACCTGGCTGTTCAAATACCCTGCGAGCATTCTCTAATTTCCCACACTTGACATACATATCGATGACAGAGCTTGAAACAACGTCATCACCCCCAAAACCAACTTTAATCGCAACTCCATGAATTTGCATCCCCTCCTCCAGCGCAGATATTCTTGAACAAGCAATAAGTGCATTAGAGAATGTAAAATTCAAGGGCCTAACAGCTTCTGGGAACATCTGAAAAAACATAAACACTGCCTCTTTTCCATCATCCACTTCGAGATACCGCCTCACAATCACATTCCAAGAAACAGCAGTTGGATTATCGATCTCATCAAACATTCTGCGCGCATCATTGATAACCTTACATTTCCCGTATGCATCAACAAGTGAGCTCTCCAATATTACATTCCCACAAAACCCATATTTCACAATAAGCCCGTGAATTTGTCTAGAAAGACAAAGAGCCAAGACTGCAGCACAGGACGCAAGAACACTGGCGAACGTGACCTCACTCGCATGAACTCCCAAACCATTCATTTCTGAAAACAATGACAAGGCCTTCCCAGGGCACCCTCCTTGTGCGTAGGCCGTAATCATAGCATTCCAAGACCCCCCATCTCTTTGAGGCATTTCCTCAAACAGCTCCCTCGCATCAACCAAACACCCACATTTTCCATAAGACTCAATTGCCCGGTTCAAAAGAAAAACCGGCGGTGTAGGTGAGAAGGTGACCAAATGGGACTCAACCTTCCGCACCTCAACAATGGCAAAATTGGCACAACATATTCGGAAGAGACGTGCGTAAAGGGAATAAGGGAAGGATACTGGGGCAGCAAAGAGAACGGAAACAGCTTTGCGGAGACGGCCCCCTCTGAGGTGAACGAGGATGGTGTTGGTCAACACTTTGGCGCTGGTGGGTTGAGTATGGGCCCCGTGGGTTCGGCTGTGAAGAAGGCTGTGAAGTATAGAGGCCGCACTCACGCCCATGTAACAACAGCTCGAGGGATTTGAGTTCTGAAAACAGAAATGAGAGGGAACAGACAGACATGACTTCAGCAGTTCAGCCAGTAATAAAGAAAGGAAAATTCTATATAATATACTAGCATCTCAATTATATTTTATTAAATAAGATATGATACATTTATTATTATTTATTATATATCTTTTTATTATTAAATAGTAATAAATATACAATATCATATATAGTTAAATGTAAATAAGATGATAATGTAGTGTATAGTATTACTCAGAAAAAAATAATAAAGTGAAATAATTTATGTAAACTTATAAAATAATGTTTTTTTCACGTCTTATTTATTGTAAAATTATTTTTATTATAAAACATTTAGACAGATTATATGAAAAAATAAATTTATAAAAGAATATATTTTGATGTGATATGTCATATTATAAAATTATTTTTATTATAAAAATTTATAAAATAATATATTTTAACATGATATGTCATATTGTAAAATTATTTTTATTATAAAATTAATCAAAAAAATCACATAACATTACGTTAATTTATAAATTTATTTTTATATAATCTTTTCTTTTTATGTTTGTAACACTTCTCAACCATAAAATGGGTCGTCGGGATGGTAGAGCTCAAATATTATAGGGAGATATTTGGAGTTTATACATAGTAGGGGAAGATTTGGTGTGTTGGCCCTGCTGCCTAATGCATAATTGATTCAATCAATTGGGTTGCTAGAGTTATCAGCTGTCCTGCAATGTTACAAAGTAAAGTAGATAAAGTTATGTTAAATACTGTTAAGTAATGTTAAATACAGTTATAGATTATGTAAGTATTGTATATTCATTTTGAGAAAAAGTAGAATATATCATTAAAAAATTAATTTTTTTTTACGTGAGTTTCATATTTAGTCATTTTTTTCAAAAGGAGTACGCAATATTTGCCTAATCCATTATCACAAATATCATATCTCTATATTATTTTCTAATTCATAAAATATGTAGTGAGTTCTTAGTTTTATTTTCTAATTCATAAAACTTTAATTAGATCTTAATCATTCAAATTCTATTCTTATTTCAACATGTTGAGGGGTTGCTATCCATATTTTTTATTAAAGAAATTAATGATTGATTTATAATGTCAGGTCAATGACATAAAAATTAAAAAAAAAAGGAAAAAAAAAATACAACTATGTCGCTTGTGACCCAAAACTGATATTAACTATTTTTAAACTAAGAGACAATGTCTTGATGAAGACTTTGGCCAATTATGTGTGGTGGTTGGCTAAAAACCAAGAAAGAAGCGACGTTGGTGTAAAGGTTTAATTGTGTTAATCTGAGACAAATGACTTAGGCAATAATGCACTAATTATAATATTGTCATATTCATTAACAGACATGATGACATTGAGCTGAAAAAGACATGATTATGTCTATGATATTGAAGATCATTGCTGCATGGATATGATGTTTAGAAACAGCTAGCTAGCTTGTTCATAATCTCACTGCATGCTTCTAAGATATATTCTCAATGCATGCTTTTGGTCATCATCACTGTTAATAATACTTGTATGATAATTATTGTTTTAAATTAGGTATATAAGATACAATGTGCATGGCCTCATCACTAAGAAGTACATATATAAGAAACTGAGATTACATTCTTTTTTCCTCTTTTAAGGTTTCATGACTCCAAAATTTCTCACATGTTGGGAAAAAAATGATACAATATATTTTATGTTAAAATACGGTTAAATTTGAACAAATTACGACGCAATATGTTAAGAGAAGTGCTACAACCACAAATAGATTTTATACAAGTAAGCTCACAACTGACCATGGTTTCATCTGATACATTAGATCTACTTTATAATAAAAATAAATAATTTACAATTTGATTAATTATAACATGATATAATCACGTCAGTATGTGGATTAATTACTTTTGTAACCAAAGCATTTCTCATACTATAATTCATATTTTATGGTCATATTGTATAAATTTTTCTTAAATATTCAATAAATACTTAGAAATCTATTTGAGTCGTTAATTTATTATTTATATATTATGTGTGTGTGTGTGTGTGTGTATATATATATATATATCACGGCCAGAATATGAAATGGTCTAATATTTATCATTGTTATTCCACTAAATCGATCTTACACTAATTAATGTTAATAAAATTAATAGAATATTCTCTCTAGATCATTTTTATAATGGTGATAGCTAGAGGATATTGTCGACTATCAAAAACGAGTCCTTCTAGATTGCTCCAATCAACGTCCATTAATTTTAATTTTAATTTTAATTTTAATTTTTTATTTGACCATATGAAATAAGATAAATATATATGAGCCTCACGAGTAACACCTGTCTGCAACACAACACAATCTTAACACCTAATACATGAGACATTACTTCCATGCCTTGACTTTTAATTTCTAGGCCTCGCTGGTCTGCTTTTGACGTATATTCTTACCTAATCAATCTGATACGTGTGTTGAAAATGATCAATTTATATATATAAATATCTATATGAAAAATTGTTATAGATACAAAAAGATTACGCAAAATAAACCAACAAACTGATATAAATTTATAGAATTCGTTAGATTTACTTTATAATAAAAATAAATTTACAATTTGATGTATCATATCAAGCCGGCCACATCATTTTGTGGGTCTATTTTTATCAAATACTAAAGTATATATTATATATATATTATATTCTTGAAGAATTTATAACGGCATAGAAAATAATAACACATTCCAATCAGAAACGTCTGTACTACTTGCACCCACGTAGTACTCTTTGATCTTGTTGACATTCTCTTACAATTACATACAATCATTATAAAAAATGATATTCTTTATTTTATATTTTATTATTTCTAATTATATATATATATCAGTTTGATGTGCCATATTTTAAGTGACCAATAGGGTTTAGTTGATTGATGATTGATATATAAAACTACTCTATCCATCTATCTAACAACAATAAAAATGTCTATTTGAGATCATTCTGATCTGGCTCGCATTTATTTTTCCCTAACAAAGTAGTATATTTATAGTAAATAAAACTATTGATTGCATAATGAGTTGGGTTCATATAAGAAACAAAAAAAATATATATTTGCAAGCTTTAGCACACTCATGATGATCTTGATCATGAGGAAGAGAAGGCTACGATAAAAGAAAAAAGGTATTGGGGTTTTGTTGCATGCAAGTTCTTACTTTAATTTTCATCTAGTTTTTGTGTTAGTTTCTTGGTCAAGTTGGTCGTTAGTTACATGTTAAGTTTGAGTTAGAGTATGAGTAGAGGTACATCCGTTTAGGTCTCTATTTTTCTTCAGATGGTACTGTTTGGATAGTGTGTTGACATGAGATAAAAGTTGAAAATTGAATAAAATATTATTAAAATATTATTATTGTTTTGAATTTTGAAAAAATAATTGTTTATTATATTTTACGTGATTTAGAAAAGTTATAATAATGAAATGAGAGATGAAATACTTTCACTATTCAAACAGGGAGTCATAATTATGTTGGAAAGTTGAGATTTCTAGAAAGCCGTGATAAGAAAATGTTTATTTGTAGTTAGTTATTTTTTACAAAAATGATAATTTCTTATTAAAATGAGTTTATTCTCGTAATAAATAATTCATCACAAATATTTATTTTTCTTATAATGAACCTCATCACTTTGCTATATTGATTAGACAGTGCTAGAGCCACTGATAGTGGCTCCTGGCACTACCCACCAAGAAGGCTAAATGTCTCTTTTCATTTTTTTTTTGTCTTTTTTTAAGCATTTTTTTTTATATTTTTTAATATTTTTTTAAAAAAATCACAATATCATTAAAAAATACGTATTTAATTATTAAGTAAAAGTAAGAATATCGATAAAAATGTTCAGAGACCCAAAATGAAGACCCCAAGTATTTCTCATATTGATTTGGCTGCAAATCCTTTATTTCAAGGTAGGAAAATAGAGTAATATATCACCTTCAATCCACACTCATAGACCTAAAATTAAGAAAAATACTTTAGCTACAAATAAATTACATAAAAACAAATCTACAAATTAATATAGCATTTCATTAATCAACATTAGTTTGTGGGTTTACTTTGTATAATCTCTTTAAATCTGTCACAGTTCTCTAAAATTAATTAGTTCTATATATATCACACGCATGCAACATATTTTGACTCATATAAAACTCTAATCATGAGTTCTACAACAAGATAAGTGTATACACGCTAATTTGTGTAATAGAAGTCTTGGCATAATAGGGTAATTAATTTCAATCAAATGATCAAGAAAGACTCGTAAGCCAAGTGGACCTCACTCACCTTCACTTTTACTTCAACCAAGTCTAAATCAAGTAGTAGTGCACATTGATGTTCATACAGAGTTAGTACGCCACCTACCTACATATATAGTGGGTTTGCTTTTTTTGTTGTTGTTGCCATTACTAGCTTTTTTAAAGTATGTCATTATGTTCTTAAAAATAAAAGTCACACGTATACTTGAGATTCTCTTTACCTTGTTAGCAACGGCAACCATGATTGTTAGTAAAGGCAACGGCTAAATGATGGCGCGGTAGTTGTTATATACCTTAATGCATCATCTTGTGGTGATAATTCCACTCTTACCTATATATCATTCTTAACCACTGCCTAAGATTTTACAGCTAATTATTCTATCAACTCTCATGATTTGTTACAAACGACAAGAGAACAAGTAAATAAAACAAAAAAAATTAATTATGCATGACATAAAATTTACGTAGTTCGACAATGTAATTATATTCACGAAACTGCAGAAGATTTTATTTTAAACGAGAGTTGAATACATAGTGCAGCGGTACGGCAACCATACGAAAATAATATAATATATATAGTAAATCCTAATTAGCAAATTGAATTGGCTCGGCTCAAACTGGAGCAATCACGGATTAAGCTTCATTGAAAATTCACTAAAAAATCGCAACAAATCCTTGGGCAATACACAAATAGAACGAAACTCTCCCAACATTATTTTATGCAAAAGTAACTATGGCCAGTTTGGATGGTAGAGTATTCTCAAAATACTCTGTTATTATTTAATCATTTTTTTATTTATTTTTTACTATTTTATGCTAATATTAACTACTATTTATTATTTTATAATTATTTTTTTTCTACTATTTATAGAAATATGTACCTAAATACAAACTGATTATTAAGGATTAGGCTTCAATTTTTTTTAAAAAAAATAAAATAAAAGAAATATATGTGCATGATTCATGATTGTTTTCTTAAGCGAGGTTATAATAATATAATCCCTTGAAAGTCGAAAATGGTCTAGGGTTAGTCAGACAGTATAAATAATAATCATGGGAGCTCAAAGCTTTTCATATATTCTTTAAATTAAGCAATAAGATACCTCCCTTCGGGATAAGTTACTGGATATTTACGAAGTCAGAAACGTGGAGGCAGACAGGGTAGCCTTTTTTCCACCCTCCATTAAAAGAAGACAAAAGCCTAAGCTCCTCAAAAGACAACACAAAATGTTAAAAAAAGTTACAAAATATATGAAAATTTTGAGAAAGAGATGGCCCTCCATCATCACCATCGTCATCATCTAGAACACCATGACTTTTTGTGCCTAAGCTCTTCGATATGGATCCCTCGTTAATAACTCTGGTTACCAAGAAAATGACAAGAAGACCATAAGCGTCGGTCATGATAATGCTCCTAAACCTACCTCTCCTCCAAGCAAACCTCAATCACACACCCTTGTTTGTTTCAGCCCCACATCTCTTCCTCTGAATTTTCCCACAAAAAGAAAAAACAACCATGCTTGATCCTGCGACAAAACTGCTCCAAAATGGTACCCGATCCTCTGATCACATCGGTCATGTAAGTGACAGTTCTGGTCATAGTTATCAAGCCCGGAACTATGGCTCCAGGGCTCGAAAAGCAGCTCAAAACTACACGAAATATAACAGCTGGAATGGCACGGAAGTGCGGTTTGCACCGGAAATGAAGGCGGTTGACGACTCTGATATCTGTTCGCCACCTTTATGGACGACAAGTCCGCCGGAAAGCCCTCAGCACCCGGCAAACAACTACCGGAGCCTGTCTCCAAAATCGAGAACCGAAGCCATTGCCAGAGGCCAGCAGGAGCTCATGGAAATGGTACGGAACATGCCTGAGTCGTGCTACGAGCTTACGTTGAAGGATCTCGTGGAGCATCCCTTGGTTGAACCTCCGCGAGAGAGCGTGTCCGAAGAGAGAGATCCGAGCACTGAAGTTTTGTATAGGAGGGAGAGCAGCAAGAAGATGAGTGGTAAGAGGGCACTCGTGAGAAGAAGTACTAGCGGCATAGATGGCGGAGGGCTTTATCTTAAGATGGGCTTTCCCATATTTTTAGGGTCGAGGAAGAACAATAAGAAAAATGAGCCTGTCACAAATACTAATGCAAAAGTACTCTCTCCCAAGCCTCCGGTGCCGGATGGATCTGCAAAGGTTGTAGATAAGGAGTGGTGGAAGAAGAGATTTTCGGTATCCGGAGAGAGTGAAAGTGGTGGGTCGATTAGCAATAGCGGAAGCATGAAAAGCAGCGGCAGCAGCAGCAGCAGCAGCAGAAGCAGCATCGACAGAAGCAGAAGCAGAAGCAGCAGCAGGTTTGTTATAATTACTCGAAATTTGAATATTAATTAGTTCATAGTTTTGGTAACATCTCTAGAATTAATCTGATTAATCTTTGAAAAGATGGTTCCAAATTTTTCTTCAAGTTTTTGGAGAAGCTGCTCTGGTGTGAAACAGAGGAACCCCGTTTCTGCAGTTCCCCTTGAAAGTTCTTGCCAAAGAAAAAAACCCCATTGAAAAAAAATATCACCACTAACAATTCTCAGTCAATAATCAATTGATTATTCTTTTGAAAATTCAGTTTTAGCTCAAAAATTCTCTAGAATTATGGGTCAAATTTTGAACATTTACAACTTGTAAATGTTCATTCAGTTAGTTGCCTTCTGCTTTGGCCAAACCCATCACTTAGAGCATGCAAAAATTTATGGTGGGATAACTTTTGCAGCTACCAATATAGAATAGGTAAGGTTTTGGGGACAATACTCAAATGGATATTCATTTGAATTATTTAATGCTCAAAACATTGTTATTACTAGAGATTTTCCTAACATATTGAAATAAAAACAGTCTACAGACACCCCATTAATTACAAATATTGGCTTGAAAAGTCATAGCTGTTGTATTAATTGGAAAATTTTACTGCCAACCCAGGTTGAGTTTAACAATGGACATAACACATTACCTTAAACCAACCTGATACAGCTGACTCTATACTAGATTACATATCTAATCATAGGAGATTGCTTTTTTCTGCTTTTCAACTCAATTTTCTGTTCATTATTATTTTGTATTAAGTATTGAGAATTTGAGACCCCTTTTTCTTTTAAATGTAATGCAGGCATGGGAGTAGTAGCTGCTGGTGCTTCATCCGCACCAAGAAAAAGCATATTTCGGAGTAATAAGCTGCCTCTAATGAGAAACAAAATAGGGGTACAATATATATTTTCATGTAATTATCCTTCAAAGAATGTTTAGTTACACTAGAGTATACAAGATCATTGCAGAGAAAGTTTGCAACTTTAGTATGTTTATATTCTTTACAGATTTTCAAAGAGTGCATCTGTTTTCTCCTCCTTTTTTTTTCAGTTTCCTATGTTCTTGCCAATAGATGGGTGTTGTTTTGTATTATTCAGTTCCAAAATTTTACAGAGTTTATGAGTGATCTGTGAAAGGGTATTATTATAATCAAAAGAGCAAGTTCTTCACCTTAGATTTTTTCATCTCCAATCAAATTTATCGATACGACACATTTTAAGCGATTGTCAAGAGAGAATGACATAAGCTACTTAAAACGTTCTGCATTAAGTTAGATCCAGGAATACGCAATGACTATGACATGAAAGACTTTTGGTTCAACCCAACACAATCTTGACAAGCCCTTAAAATGGGAAAAAAATGGTTTTCTCAGGTCCTCTAGAAGCATGTCCAGATTCAAGTCAATGCAATAAGCATGTCCAGATTCAAGTAATTCAGTTTCCTGATTTTCAGGCCCTTCTTGGCTTTGAATTCCCACCCGTTTTCTATGAAAGAAAAAGGAAGCTTGGAAAAAATGGCGTCAATGGTATGAACAAGACTATGCCATTGCAGAAGATAAGATAAATTGCTTCAACCTCCATCCATTACCAACCATATTTTTGTTCTTTCTAGATTGTCTTGGCTATTTCCATCCAAAGTTATGTGTTGCAAAAATACACAGGACAGGACAGGACAGAATGGCCCAGCTGGAGGCCTTTTCATTCTTTAGTTTTGCTTTCCCATCTGAAACAAAAGAAAAAAGAAAGTAGGATAACAATGGAGCCTAATAACGTTTCATTCAAGCGAAAGTAGCTTTTAATAAAGTCGGAGATCCGTTGTAGAGCAACAATACGTTAGTCTCTCCAAAAATTGCCTGATAATTCGTCTTTTTTACTCACTCCTTGGACATGTGGTCATCCACCCCTCTCCTTTTTCATTAAAGACCTTTACGTAATGCTATTTTCACTTTAAAACCAATAAATAAATTAATTAATTAATTAAAAAAAAAGTTGATCTACACTGTGCATGCATTTCTCTTTTTCTTTGTTAATTAAGAGCTATTAATTTTTTTTTAATAAAAAAATTTCATATTCATAAATAGAAACATTATAGAGAATCTTTGTCTAGCCATATGGCTTGGGATACATGAATAGGAACACTACCCCCACCACATCTCTATATTTTCAACATTCCAAGCATATCTAGCAAGCCTCTGAGCTGCCCCATTCTCTAGTCGATTAACATGTTTAACATTGCACTCTTTGAATTGCTGCATAAGTCTTTTTGTCTCCAGCACTAAAACTCTTTATGGGGCATATGAAACACTAACTTCCTGAAGCTCAGAAACCATCATCAAGCTATCATTTTGAAGTATAAGCTTTTCTATCCCCATATTAGCAAAAAATTGTAGGCCTCAAAACATGGCTAAAACTTCAATAAAAGTAGGATCTGGAACCTTCTTTTCCAACTTACTAGCAGCCATCACAGTATCACCTTTTGTATCTCAAAGAATAATACCCACTCTAGCCTTATGTTGATCATAGAACATTGCACCATCTACACTCAGTTTTAGAAAGTCATTTGGTGGGGATTGCCAACTATAGTTTGTCTTCTGCTGAGAAACTGGGGCTTGCCTCATTAGGAACTTTTTTCATTGATAAAAAAAAAAAAAAAATCAACACCTAATGTGGTTCCATGCATACTTTCTCATGCAACATTTTATTTCTTCTGAACCAAAAGCCCACCCATGCAATCAGTACAAAACTAGTCAACTCATCAAGTGTGTCTTCTTATTTAATGCTCAAAGCCACTTCCTTTAATGACATATTCGGATCCACCTTTTTTTCTTTTTCTTTTTTTAAATAAAAGGAACTTATCTAATCCAATGATCATGAATGCTTGGATAGTGCAAAAGGGCATGTGGTAGATCCTCCTTTTTGTCCTTGTAGAAAATACATTTACCATCCACATCAATCTGTCTTCTTCTTAGGTTTTCAAATGTTGGAAGTCCATCCCTGCATGCTCTTCAGGCAAATACTTTAACTTTGTTGGGAATTTTCAACTTCCATTGAGCAGACCATAATGAGTTTTGGCTGCTAACATTTGAGGTTTCCCCAATGCTCTCACCTTTGCTAGCCCTAAAGAATCGATAGTCACTTTTGAAACTAAATTTGCCACTATTTTCCTGGTCCCAACTCCATTTATCTTCAACATCATATGGGTTTGGACTAATCTTTATGATCTTAGCTACTATATTTGGATTGAATAGAGTTCTGATTTTCCTTACATCCCACCACTTTGTATTGCAATCAATCAGTTCCTCCACATTGGCTTTAGTTGATGCAGACTGTACACAAGCAGACTCCCCGTCCAGGGTTGGATGACCTGGTACCCAAGAGTCCTTCAAGACTCGGATAGATTTGTCATTCCCTATGCTTCGCCTTCCTCTTTTGAGAATGAGATTCTTAGCGTCCAAAATTCCTCTCCAAGCATAAAAGGGGTTAGTTCCTAAAGAGGCGTACAAAAATTAAACTTTTGGAAAATACTTAGCCTTAGAGATTTTGTGCAGCAGACTTCCATCTTCTTGCAAGATTCTCCACCCTTGCTTAGCCAACAATGCCATATTAAAAACTCTCAGGACTTTAAAACCTAGTCCTCCTCTATATTTTGATTCACACATTTTTGCTCAACTAACTCAGTGAATCTTCTTCTCTTCCTTTCTTTGACCCCACTAGAATTTGGCAATCATGTTTTCAAGCTCTGCACACAGCTTACTAGGTAGCTTGAAACAACTCATAGCATAAGTTGGGATAAATAGTGACACTGCTTTGATCAACACCTCTCTTTCCCCTTGAGAGAACATGTGTTCCTTTCCTCTTTGTAATTTTAGCCATACCTTGTGCTTAATTTAAGAGAAGGCCTGTGACTTAGACTTGTCAATCACTGGAGGCAAACCAAGATACTTATCATACTATTGCACCTGACCAACCCCCCATAAGGGCCTAATTTCTTGTTATTTCCATGCTAATACATTCTTGCTAAACACCATTGATGTTTTTTCTTTGTTAATCTGTTGTTCTAAAGCACTTTCATATTGCTGCAGCAATAACTATAATTTTCTATTAGTTTGAGTATTAGCTTTGCAAAAAATGAAATTGTCATCTACAAAAAGCTAGTGATTAAGTAGTGGTGCTCCTCTGCAAATTTGGAACTTAGGGATGGACTAGCAGTTGTCAGCTTTCCTTAAAAGACCAATGAGACCCTTAGTGCATAGTAGAAACAGATAGGGTGATAAAGGATCCCCTTGTCTCAACCCTCTAGTAGGAACTACATGGCCTGTGGGTTCCCCATTGATTATAATAGAAAAGGATGCAGTCTTAATACTCTTCATTAGTAATTGGATCAACCTAGTGTCAAAACCTAGTTTGTTCATCACAACCTCTAAGAAACCCTATTCCACTTTGTCATAAGCTTTACTCATGTCTAATTTTAAGGAAATAAAGTCTTTTTTCCCAGTTGTCTTCTTTCTCAAGTAATGGATCAATTCATATGCAATCAATGCATTATCTGTTATAAGTCTCCCAGGAACAAAGGCACTTTGAGAATCATAAATAACATGATGAAGAACAACTTTAAGATGATTTGCAATCACTTTTGACATGAGTTTATAAACAATATTGCAAAGGCTAATTGGTCTATAATCAGTTACTTTCAGAGGAATTTTTTTCTTAGGCACCAAGGTGATGAAAGTATGGTTTATAGATTGAGAGAACTCACTGGAGTTAAGTGCCTTGAGGATTGCAGTAGAGACTGACTTTCCTATGATATGCTAGTATTGTTGGAAAAAAAAAACTGGTGACATACCATTTGGACTAAGGGTTTTTGTGGGATGCATCTGCATAAGAGCCTTATAAACCTCTTTCTCTGTGTAGACTTTGACCAGCTTCTCATTCATGCTATTGGTCACTTTCCTTTCCAAATTCTCCACTATGTTAACATATCCCCTCTGCTCAGAAGCAGTGAATAGAGAACTGAAATAGTTAAATATAAGCCTGTCTCAATTCTTCTCCTCTTGCCATTCTCCACACTTATCTTGCAACTTCTGAATGATACTCTTTTTTTTTTTTTTTTTTCTTTTCTTTGTGAGGCTTTTGCATTAAAGAATTTAGTATTTGGATCCCCCTCCTCTAACCACAGGGATTTTGATCTTTGTCTCCACATTATCTCATTTCTCTCTAACCACAATTGAACATCCTATCTTGCTGAGATGGCTGCATCCCTATCAATTCCTTTCGGATCACTATCTTGCACTAGCTGCAATATCTCTTTAGCCTTCTATAATTGAAAATGAACATTTCCAAACTTAGGGCCCGTTTGGTTGCATAACTCAGTCCAACGCACTTTATTTTTAGATTGAGTTGAACATCCAAACATAGGTTTTACACAAGTTGAATAGAGTTCAAAACTGAACTTATCTGTAAGGCCCACAACTAACAAACATTAATTTTCAGTTTTACTTTTTCATTTCTATCAGTTTACTTTTCTCTCCATTGTGTACAACTTTTCCATCTCTCGGGAGACCTAACTCAATTGTTTATCACTTTTTCTAATTGACTGGTTTGGCTGCAAGTGCAGCTTGTCAAGAATTTGTTTTTTTGCAAGTTTTGGCACTGGCAGTTGATCAGACCATGTCAAATGAATAGTGAAACAAAAATGCTGAATGCAGTTGTTAATCTCAAATGGCGCACAATCGGCTCAACCAAGCTGCTGACATGACATTCTTTAATGAAACGGTGTTGTTTCATTAATTGGAGAAACAACATCGCTTCATTCTCATCCTTAGGTTACAGCCTGAGTTCCCATCCCCTATCCCTTCACAATGCTTCTCTCATGCCTTTGTAGATCTTCATCAGACTAGTTTTCTCCTCAGCAGCTCGAAGCCCTTCTCGGTTGTCTTTCAACCCTCTCAGCCCTTCCCTTAGTAGCCGCAATTCTCTCTCATGCAGTCTCTCAGCCCTCCCTTGACGCAACCATCTCTCCCATTTCGATGGTATGTAAAATATACTGACTTAATCATTTATTTTTAGGGATTTTACACCATTTCTGATATTCTATTTTTTCTATGTTATTTTGTTTCATTGCACTTATTTGATTTCATAGATATTAGTTTGAAATCTGGTATTTGAGCTTGTGAAATCTGTATATCCAAAATATTTTATGTGATGATGCCCTAATTTAGTGTGGTGCATATTTGTGCTAATCTATATTTTTCCAAACCCTTGTATACCAAATGCCCTCATTTCTCTCGATTTGAAATCCTCAATTGTTGAAAACACTAGAAATCTCAATCTTTTTTTCTTTAGCATCAGTAACTTTTTTTCATTGATTCTCATCGATTTAGGTTTTGATTTCTAGTATCTCATCTTTGAGCTTGGGAAATCTATATATCCAAAATAGTGATATATAGATGCCCTAATTTAGCGTGGTGCATATTTGCTGCTAGTGATATATTTTTCCAAACCCTTGTATACCAAATGCCCTAATTCCTCTCGATCTAAAATCCTCAAATGATTGAAAACACTCTTCTTCTTTTTTTTCTAAATCTCAATCTCTAATTTTTTTTTTTGTCCTTCCCTGAATTTCATGAGAATTTTAGTGTAACTGAAGTTTTTTTCTTATATGTAAATCTAATGATATGCCACTATGTTGAGAAATACTCACACTCTGTCGCCATTAAGTAGTCTATTGGGTTTCATATGTATATTTGTCTACTTGTTAGTTCTTGAGTTTTGTTTTTTAATAACCTTGAAGATTGAAGTTTAGCAGGTTCTTTCTCTTTTAGCTCTTAGTTTGTCACTTTCAACTTAACAAGGAGAGATTATTAGTGATAACAGTGTGGACTTCTATAGTTTGGAATCATTTATTAAAAAAAAAAAAACCAAGGAACTTCAGCAACATAACTAATACCCAAAAATTAGCTAATTATCCATATCATGTGGAATTTTAGCACGTGTGTGTTTTGATATGCGTACCTTTCCATTATGACTATATCATATGTTAGAATGTCATCATCATCATCACTATCTTCATCATCATTTGATATACGTAATTTGGATCAACCATTGTGCTTCTGCGAGCTTGATGCGACATTGAGATACTCAAATACAACGAGAAATCCAAAACAATCATTTGTTGGCTATCCAAAGTACAATACAAAGGTAACTACATGACTTGTTTATGTAACATATTTAATAAATTAATTAATATGATGTAGATCTAACATTCTTTACTCCATGTATAAAATAATCAGGGATTACCTTACTGCAATTATTTCAAGTGGGCAGATGGTGATCAATGCAGGGAGTTGAATCTACAAGCAAGACTAAATGAAGTGGAAATGAAGGAGAAAGTGGTAGAGAAGAGACTTGGCGATATCGAGAAGATGGAGATTGAGCTCTATAAGAGAGCGGTGGAGATTGAGAAAAGAGAGATGGTGCAATCCACTAGAGATGAGGCATTTTTGAAGAAGGAGTTGGTGCTTCTTGAGCAGTAAGTTGGAATAAGATGCTCATGCATGCTACTCCAAGTGTATTGGGCTTTTGTGATTGGTTTTTTTCTTTTACTTATTGACTTTAGTAGTGGTGTAGTTGGTGTATGTAGTTTAACTGTTAGAAGCTTATTTAGATTGTAATGTAAATGTAATGTAAATATTGGATTTGATGTTTAAATTATAGGAAAATTGCCCTTTTCTTGTTTTTTTTTTTTTTTTTTTTAAATTCTGGGGAAGCTCCAGTTGGGTTAATGCATAATCTTGTTCTTGTAATCAATAGGTTAATGCAAGATCTTGCAACATTGATGCTACTACTTTTATCACATTACCTGTTCCATTTTCAGAAGAACATTTTGGGTTTGTTGTTGTTGCTCTCTTGATAGGGTGTTATTTGCTATTGCAAGTCATGAATTTACACAAGTCACTAGTAACATTGAAAAAATCATGTGCTCTATAAATATGACATAGGATGGCAAAAAAAAAAAAAAAAAAAATTACCCTAACATACGTATACAGTAAAGACAACCTACATATATATATATATATATATATATATATATATATATTTATCTTATTAGATTATATCAAAATATTACATTTCCTGTGAATTTACATTTCCAAAACAAACATACGTTCACCTGTAATAGTGCAATCCATTATGCTTGTCTAGTAAACACATGCATTTTAAGTAATAGTGCTTTTACAATTTTCACTAAAAAGAATAAATCAACTATCCCTACACATCTCCCAAAATCAAGACTAAATTCTCAAGTCTCCAACATTCAATTCCATCGAACACATCCTGCACCAGCTGTGATCCATCAAACTCAAATTGTATCTGTAAGGATTAACTTGTAAATATTAATATAATGTAAATATTATTAGTAAATATTTAATATGTAATGATATATTAAATTGTCTTGACTTCCATAAACTGTTTCTCGAGGTTGGGTTCCACTACGGTTAAAAGGTGAGCTATCTCGAATAGGTTGTCCATGAATAACAAATTTCAAAATATTATTACTCTAACGGTTACTTCTTCCATATGCAAGCAACATGTCAAATCTAAAAATATAACAAATAATATACCTACACTTCTCTAGGACTAGTGATATATACTTGTGATGGCTCAAATAAATTCCTGCAGATGTTCATGATTGCTGTGTCTCCTTCATCTCGCTAAAAATAAGGAAACCAAGTCAAAATACTAATTCGGAAAATTAACTACCAACTTCTAACACACATAAACATGTTTATTTTTAATTTTCCCTAAAAAAATGCACCTGTTTACGTTTCCCTTTGACTGGTGCTTTTTTCAGTTTAGCTTTAACTTTCCACATGTCTTTCTCCATCCTGGATGCTTTCCTCAGAGATGGAGGTCTTCCTTTCCCTCTGACAATAAGTGGACTCTTGACTTATTGTGAACTACCAACTGCAGTTGTATCTAGTGTCATTGCACCAGTATTCGAATCTGATTGAGTCAAAGATAAAATAAAATTAAGAACTAGCTACGGAAATTAATATGAACAAACTTTGTCACCCTCTAACCTGTTTGGGTCAAAGATGGGGGGTGTTGGTTCTCACGGTAGGAGTTAGTCATCTGATGTGTCATATTCTTTGCATCTTCAAATTGCTCATTTGAAGATGCCGCATAAGTTATCATCTGATAACACATGTTCAACAAAATTGAGTATCTGTTGCCACCTACACTTTGATCCCCTGCGTCATAGCTACTGCAGATTAACGTGTATCTCTCTTGATGTCCTTCCTACATCGATCCAAAATGTACCAGTCTGGCAATAATTTTACACCGTTAGCTTTGAATATGACCAAAATATGCCTACACAGTATCCCCCTTATCTGAAATAACTCACATGAATACTTTGCACTGAAGTCTTCCTTATTAAATGCCACTGAATAAGTAATCATTTTAGTGAACTCTTCAACATGAACTTCATCTTCTACCAAATAGGTTTTCATTACACCATCCAATCTAAGTGGATCGAGATCGAGCACACCAATCACTTGCTGCTGAACTTCCCTAAATTTAGCGTTCGTGTACAACTCTTGAAATCTATTTTCAATTGGAGATCTAGATACGCAAGGAATTGTGATGCTAAATGAGTGAAAGTTCGACCTGTTTTCATTCTCAATTTTTTTTTTCAACACAATGTCAAATTGGTCGAAAAACTCCTTCAAGTTTGTTCTCGCATGAACATAACTGTCGAAAAAAGTATTCATACGCTACGCGGGGTTGTATTCATTCCAGCCCAAAAGTGCTCTTTAAGGAATATCGATACCCAATGCTCATGCTCAGCATTGGGTATTGTCATGTAAGTCATATGTGTTAAGTAACCTATCCCAACATGTCTCGAACTCTTCAACAGATTGAGTGTCATACACATATTTCAACAGGTGATTTTTTAGTCTACTTTTATAGGCAGCATATGATCCAAGCTTCTCGATGACTTTCTTCAGTATATGCCACAGGTAGAATCTATGTCGACTTTCTGGAAAGATAATAGCAATAGCATTTTTCATTGCTCTGTCTTGATCAGTAATAATAACTTTTGGAGCTATACCATCCATACATTGCAACCAAGTCTGGAATAATCATATAAAGGTCTCCGTGTCCTTACTTGAAATCAACCTAGCTCCCAATATAATCGACTGCCCTTGGTGGTTTACACTAACAAATGGTGCAAAGAGCATCCCATATCTATATGTTAGGAATATGGTATCGAATGTGACTACATCACCAAAATACTAGTAGGCTACCCTACAACGTGAATCTGTCCAGAAAACATTCTTTAGTCTCCCGTCATCGTCTAAATCCATCAATGCAAAAAAATTGTTACTCTTGTACTACATCCTTAAAAAATAATCTCGAAGTGCTCCAGCACCACCTGCACCAAGTTGTAGATGTCGTGCCTTGTTGATGTAATTGCGACAATCATTTTTCAAAAATGGGAGGTTCTCGAAGCCACTTGCGCCAACGACAAGAGATTCAAAACTCTTATTTATTCGAATGCCAGCTAAGTCGTTTGTGTCCAGGACTCTTTTTATGGCCTCACTCACTTCTCTGTTACATCGAAAGAACCGAGATTCCTGTGGACTGAGGCTGTGATTTGCATTTTTTCCTCGACTTTTAAGGTATTAATCCTTGCCTTATAGTCTATTTTTCTTGTCGGACGTTGAAACCCTTATTCCGAGCCTTCCCACCACGGGCACAACCAAAGGTGACATATCTATGCTTTGATCCTCTCCCCTCTCACTCCTTTGTATCATCACTCCAAACCCGCATCTCTTACCATATCCCTTATAATAACTCAGCAAATCTTCAAATGAATTAAACTCCATTCCCGACTGTGGCTCCTCAATTAGATTACCATCATCCATTTGGTCTGATTGTGAATTTGAAGTAGTGCCATCGTTGGGTTCTCGTGAATCTAATGTATCCTCTTTACTTTCCTCATTAACTCTAGAGAAGGTACATGGTGCTTTGGTCTCTCTTTGGTTGGGTGTATCCTCTCTATGAACTCTTGCGCTCGTTCTGGAACTTGTAGCGATGAGTAGAGTTGGAGGTTTCATACCATATTGAAATGGGTAACAAGCATTTTCCTTAAAACAACAAAATTAAAACAATTAAACTTCCAAAAAATGAAAACTTATAAATGAAAGACAAGAACGAAGTTGAAAAACACTTGAATGTTGGTTGGATATTGGTTGCCATCTAGGTATGGTAGAAACGGTGGTGACCATGCAGGCATTGGTCTATAGTAGCCATGCATGTAATTTAGAAAGTTTACTAGACCAGTTTGAGGAATGTCCTGACATTAAAATCATAATAATAATTAGCAAGATGTTGACGATAAACATTGAGCACACCCATTCCAATAAGTTTTAAAAATTTCCAATTAACATACTGAGATTGGGAGATTTAAGGTAGATGGTATTAGCGGAGATGGAAGTTCTTCCCCTTTTTCCATGCCCTGTATATGATGTTGCAATATTCAAGGTCATTCTTAACATTTTTTTTTTAGCTCTAACGAATACGTAGTTTTCAATTCTTTTTATTCTTTTTTTTTTCAGGAAACAATTACGAAGTCTAGGTGCCAAATTTGGACGTCTCAATGCAGATTAATAGCGAAGGGTAAGAATTCTTTCTGTCACGTTATTATCATCCAAAAAATATAAAGAAATAGTGAAATATTATACTTAAAATTAAGGATAAGCTGCCTGCAAAAGTGAATACTGGAAACTGATAATGGAAATACATATAAAATTATAAATGAATTAAACCAACTCCTAGTTATAAGCTAGCTAGGAAATGTGAGCTATCAATTAATCATTCATGATGAAATTGAAAATATTTGTATCCCATCGCTATCTTTTAGAATTTTGTCATCTAAAAGTAGAACTACTAGTGCTGGTACTTCAGGCCAGACGTTGTATGTATGTTGGTTTAGAGACTTTGCAATAAACTCTCTCAAATGACAAAATTAAATGGAACTGGATTGGCCTAAGAGGTACATGCATCATGGGTAGCTAGGTAGAACATTTCCCATTCAAAAAGACCAAGGGATCGTGAAACCTAAAGAAAATGTTATTGATAGGAAAGTTGCCTATGAGTCTCAAGATCTGCTCATTTAGGAAACAAGCTTATTGGCTAAATAAGATATAAGCACACATCCAGGTGAGCTCTAATTAGACCACCCCAATCTCCACTACAAGAGGATAACTGAATTACTTTCCATCACCACTTTCATTAACATTCATGCATTCTTTTTTCTTTTATTTCTCAATTATTAGGAATTATATTGATATTAATTTTTTAATATATATATATATATGTTATTCCAACCTACTATCCATTAAACTTATACAATTATTCATATGCTTAAAAGGATATGAATGGATAACATTCCCATAATACTATGTACTTGGGATAACATTATAGAAATGAAATTAAATGGTGGTTCTTACAGAAAGGTTCTATGTTCTGTTCCTTTGTTCTAATTCCATTGATCTCATGCTCTCATGATCATTGCCATTGCTTCCCATTACCCATTGCAATGGTAGGGACGCCATGCTCAAAATACAGAGGAAAAAAAGTGAGATCTAGAGCTCCTAAAGCTTTGGGACATTGCAATACTTATGACAGTCAATAGATTATTATGGTGGTCTTGTTGGTTTAAGATTATGTAATTTCTTATTTTGTAGGATTTTTTGTGAACATTTTATTATTTATTTATTGGGATATTTTGATTAAGCATCAATGTTAATTCTCCCTCCCTTTTTTGACCAGTTAATTATACTTGTAATAATATGTCACCATTATTTATTCCATTGTATATGGTTTAATACTCATATGGTTTTTTTACCCTGTTTGCTTGGGACATATCTTTAAGTCCAATTGCCTGTTCTATTGGCACTATTATTATGTTGAGAACATTAGACTCATTTTGATCTCACTTGGATAAAAGTATAATGTCTGTATAAAGCCTGCTAACAGATTAATAAACATGTCTTTATAGGATATTAAGACAAACTAAATACCTACAGCTAAGTCTATTAAATTAGCTTGAACAGAAGAGCTAGTATAATCAAGCTGTGCATGTAACACTCTTTCCCAATAAGGCAACCAAGGCAAATGGAGAACAAGCAGGCTAACCAAAAATCAACAACACAAAAACAATGCTGAATATTCATGCATGTTTATATTCAGTGAACAAGCATAACAGTCACAAACTTACGAGGTCTGAAAGATGCATGTTTAAATACCAGCAAACAGACCCAAACTTATAGGGTCTTAAAGATGACCCACACGAGGATCCTAGAGACCTAGAAAATTACCAGCACAAATTTGCTTCAAGACTTGAAGATCTCGGTGCTGAGGACCAGCTCGAGTAGAAGACGACACCATGAAGCCAAACACGACCTCGAGAAGAAGACGACACCACGAAACACCAGAGCACCACGAAGACCCAAGCTTCAAACCATGACGCCGAATTTCTGAGATCTCAAACCAATTCCAAGTTTCAGATCAAAGCACACGAAATTTTTCTCAGATCGTCTCCAGCGCACACGAAGCCACAAATTTCTGTGAGCGTGAATCGAAGCTCGGTTGCAGAATGAAAAGAGAAGAAGCAGGAACCAACATTTCTGTGAGCTTGATTTTCCATTCTTTCTATTTCAGGGGCAATGTAGGGTTTTTATGA
The DNA here is from genome assembly GCA_011037825.1 of Carya cathayensis. NCBI lineage: Eukaryota > Viridiplantae > Streptophyta > Magnoliopsida > Fagales > Juglandaceae > Carya > Carya cathayensis. Next base: position 110,305 of record QGSO01000317.1, on the reverse strand, counting down.
CATTTTACAATCTAAAACGTGCTTGATGACATGGCGACTGCGGGGCGACTTTATTTGTCGACTGTCCGTAGAATTGTTGATAGTGAAATGTAATGGTAGGACCCATTTGTTTTACAACTTCCCATAAATATATCCAAGCTTATCTTAACATCAAAACACACCTAAACTCATATTAAGTAGTTCTCACAAACTCACTCAACTATCTCAACTTATTACTAATTATAAAGAGTTCAGCTCAATATTGAAACCCAGCCTTAATTTTATTCCAAGAGTCCAGCTTTTGGCTACTTCATGTTATCATATCTACTACTTCACCCATACTATAATGAGAATTCCCAAACTTTTATGAATCTTCAACAATCTTTGCACACCCTTCCTTACCAAGGCTTTTTTATTCTTTTAAATATATTATCACCATTTCATTCTAACCAAAAATGTAAATGGTCAGAATAAACTAGTGTTCCATGAGTAATAGTGGCTTGTTGGTATAAATTACACTAAGTGGAGTTTGTAACAAATTGATTGAACCTCTCACTAATACTTGAGGGCCCTCTCTTTTATTGCACCAATTGAATATAGGTGCTCTAAATCCTAGATTTCTTAGCTCACACTTGGTTAAGACATTTCAAAAGTCAACCATATGTTGCTCAGGTCGATTCCTACCCCCCCTCCCCCAGCCAAATAAAAAATAAAAATTTCTCACTCTATGCCATGATTTCATTAAAATTACCAAAAACCAACTAGGCCTGATCCACATCCTCTCCATAAATCTCAAATTAAATTCCAAGTATCACCCCTCTTATACTACAACAAAAAGTACTTTTTGCAGCGATTTTTAAATCGTTGCAAATAAAATCGTTGCTGCTAAAATGGTTGACCAGTTGGTTGAAGTAAGACAGAGCATAGTTGTGAAGATGTGTCTGCTTATATATATGTGCATATTGGGTGGAACCAAAATAAAATCGTTGCTGCTAAAATGGTTGACCAGTTGGTTGAAGTAAGACAGAGCATAGTTGTGAAGATGTGGCTGCTTATATATATGTGCATATTGGGTGCTGCCTTGAAAGAAGTATGGCAGTAATTTGATGATCAAAAATTCTGAAATGCTGCACCTTAGTTTGGTGGAACCAAGGATGATAGAGAGATGCTGAAAGTGGGAACAATTTGGTTGAAGAAATTTGACCCACCCTGCTTCCCCAACACTCATTTTGTGTTTAAAATGTCCCACCCACTAATTCAGTACATGAAAAGTGTTTATATTATTTTGGTTAACATTTGATGGAATGTAATATGATGTTATTTATGTAATTTGCATGACTGGATGATTGTAGCAGTTTAATATAATGAAATTCTGTTATTTATGTATAGCTAATTATTATCTAAACTAGTAATTGTAATGGCTAATGGGCAACTAGCTAAGTATATGGGTGGCTGCTACCCATAACATGTAATATGTTAATATATATATATATATATACAAAAATGCAATGTGGAGTGTGTCTTGACTGAATGAAAGCAGAACATGCAGAGCATGTGTTAACAATTTGTAGATATACTTGGTGATCGGCATTTTTGGAATTGTGTAGATGATTTTTATGCTGGTATATTTTACTGTAGAATGCTTGTAGTTAACATATTTTTGTCATAACTTTACTTAGAAAATACAGGGAATTTCAGTGGGTTGATTTGGTTGATCTCCAGGTTCATTTGCACCATGCTATATATATATATAGTTTGGCTACTCGTTGTAAAGGTTTACAATATTTGCCATGCTAATTGCTATATATGTTTCTTCCAGTTTATACATTATAGCGATATGTATAAACTAATTGGTTAATTATAACAGTTTATATATATATATATATATATATCCAACTATGTATATGTTTAATTAGGGGGCAATTTGAGTAGTAAATATTTGGAATCAACTTTTACTACTCAAAAGGCCAGGATTGATAACAAACAAATTAATATCCTATAGTCTTAACATTCCAGCATGTACAGTACGGTTTGTTTAGAAATTAGTTGCAAGGAAATATCTTTTGGATGATAAAGATATTATGTGCATCTCAGAAAATCTAAGCCACCTAAATGTTTTTAATTTTGTATTTGCATCAACCTAAAATTGATGCAAAATCCACAAATATGCAACGGAAAAACATAGGCATTTACTATTCCACTTATTGGTTGCAAAAAGGGTGTCTAATATTTATGAGGATGGGAATAAACTGAAATATGGCAACACCAATTGCATCCAAATAAAGTTATATTTGCATCGAGTTATTGTGGATGCAAATGTCCATTCACATCCAAACCAACTTTTTGCATCGACTTATTATGGATGCGAATGGACAAACGTGATAGACTGTTTGCACCAATTGCATCGAAATAAATTTTTTTTGCATCGAGTTATTATGGATGCAAATATCCATTCGCATCCAAACACATAAGTGGGGGGCTTGCAATATTATGGAAAAAAGATCATGTGAATTTATATGTGCTAAACTATTCAAAATCTCACATTGATGCTATGATGATTGATGATACTGCTTCTAAAAAGTAGTGGTTCCTTATGGGTATCTATGGCCATCCAGATTCAACTAATTCACTACAAGAAATATGGTCATTTGCATCGCTTGTTTTGGTTGCAAAAACAAGAAAAAATCGATGCAAATATTTTTTTGCATCGATTTTTGATCGTCGACAGTTGGATGCAATTAAGTGGTTATTTTTAAGTTTCAGCATCCATTTGATAAAATGGTTGCTAATACCTTACCTTTTGCATCGATTTTTATCTGTTGAAAAAACCAAACATTGGTTGAAATTAGTCATCCCAACCACTTATGTGTTTGGATGCGAATGGATATTTGCATCCATAATAACTCGATGCAAAAAAAATTTATTTCGATGCAATTGGTGCAAACAGTCTATCACGTTTGTCCATTCGCATCCATAATAAGTCGATGCAAAAAGTTGGTTTGGATGTGAATGGACATTTGCATCCACAATAACTCGATGCAAATATAACTTTATTTGGATGCAATTGGTGTTGCCATATTTCAGTTTATTCCCATCCTCATAAATATTAGACACCCTTTTTGCAACCAATAAGTGGAATAGTAAATGCCTATGTTTTTCCGTTGCATATTTGTGGATTTTGCATCAATTTTAGGTTGATGCAAATACAAAATTAAAAACATTTAGGTGGCTTAGATTTTCTGAGATGCACATAATATCTTTATCATCCAAAAGATATTTCCTTGCAACTAATTTCTAAACAAACCGTACTGTACATGCTGGAATGTTAAGACTATAGGATATTAATTTGTTTGTTATCAATCCTGGCCTTTTGAGTAGTAAAAGTTGATTCCAAATATTTACTACTCAAATTGCCCCCTAATTAAACATATACATAGTTGGATATATATATATATATATATATAAACTGTTATAATTAACCAATTAGTTTATACATATCGCTATAATGTATAAACTGGAAGAAACATATATAGCAATTAGCATGGCAAATATTGTAAACCTTTACAACGAGTAGCCAAACTATATATATATATAGCATGGTGCAAATGAACCTGGAGATCAACCAAATCAACCCACTGAAATTCCCTGTATTTTCTAAGTAAAGTTATGACAAAAATANCCCCCCCCCGGCGGGCGGCTCCCCCAGCCAAAAAATAAAAATAAAAATTTCTCACTGTGCCATGATTTCATTAAAATTACCAAAAACCAACTAGGCCTGAACCTCACCTCTCCATAAAGCTCAAATTAAATTCCAAGTATCACCCTTCTTAGTTGAATCTGGATGGCCATAGATACCCATAAGGAACCACTACTTTTTTGAAGTAGTATCATCAATCATCATAGCATCAATGTGAGATTTTGAATAGTTTAGCACATACAAATTCACATCTTTTCTCCATAATATTGCAAGCCCCCACTACGACCTACACAGTTAACAGCTAAACAATTAGCATACCCCAATTTGAACTTACATTTCTCCATAGCATAAGTAGCAAGTTTTGTTTCTTGAAACGTCAAGATCTTCCTTCTTGATAATATCTCAAAGGGTTCGAATACCATGAGATGAACTTAAACTCAAATTGCTCGATGAAATCATCAGATGAACTACTACAGCAAATACGACCAATTCGACAGACATGCATCCTCGATCGATCTGGGAATTTCAGATTCAGATTGAATATACACAAGTTTGCTATGAAGCGCCGCTAGTGGGTCCTAAGAGCTCCATGGAATGAGTTTAAAAGGGATAAGGTGACAAGGTCAAATAATCAACATGTCCTGGGGCAAACAAACAGCCTACGAATTCCTAATCGTCAATAATTAAAATATACAAATCAATGTCACCATGTATAGAAAAACTAATAAAATCACGTAAAGGTCGTTGAGTTGATCAACACAAATGTAAATTAAAAATAAAATAAAATCCTCAACTACCATTTGCTTTTTTAAAGAAAAAAAGAAAATTTGCTTTCAACTTATTAAAGTTGTCACTTCACTTCTAATTTGAAAAATATATATATATACATAGCAACTTATCCTTTTAAATTTTTTTATCATTAATTAAATGGATTAAAAATATCAAAATTATCATCAAGTGTCATGATCTTAATAATTAGCATAGAGATATCATGTTGCCTGTGCTATGCATTTGTCAAGGTTCTGTAAATGCGAAAAGGTCTCGAACGTATAGAGATTATATAAAAATATATATGCGCCGTATATATGTAAGTATTATATCTAAGCATGACATATATATGCGAGCCATAACTTATATATATATATATATATATATATACACACACATACATACATATGTTACAGATCATGTCATTAACAATGCATAAAATACATGATCTGTAGCCATCAGTCATCAACAGAAGTATTTAATTAATTTTCAAGACACAAACTTCTCATGTATATATCATCAAAAGCTGGCATTCTTGGAAGTTTGGAACCTTATGGCTGTTTCATATTAATTTGGTTTACGGTCGACTTTGGTAGACAAATTCTTGGCGCCTTAGAAGCAAGTTGTAATATTTTTTTTATTTTTTTATTTTATTTTTCTTCTTTGGATGAGTGAAACTTGACCCTCCAAAGGAATATCCAAGATGAGAAATTCGAATTAACAACACCCGTTTTTATGAAATCGATATCTCAATCCATTTTTTCACATTCTCATAAATCTAGATTCCAGATCAGACATCGCATGTGCAAAGATGCAAACGTAAGAAAATAAGAAATGTTAATTAGATTCCTCAAACCAAACTTCTCAAAAAAGTAAAGCAAAACAAGATCATGACAATAGTAAAGGATATCATAAACTTATCTAGTCTCATTGAGTACCCGAAGTTTCTAATTAATGGATGCATGACAAGAGCAGGTACGTAATCACTAGATGATCAAGTCAAACTGTAGCCATTTAATCAGCACAGGTGTAACCCGTGCATGAATTGTCTAAAGCTTGATCAGTTGACGAGGTGAAAAGGATTGAAATCGAAAATAATTATAACCATAATGGCTGGATACTCCATCCTGCATCGGTCGTACGTACATTAATATTGTTTAAGGGCTTGGAACATTTTTATAAACAAGCCTTTGAATCAGTACGTCTTCTCCCCAAATCCTTTTAATAAAAAAGGAGGATAAGATCAGATTTTAATTATATCGTACATGTGAAACATGTACGATGGAGAGGTCTATTAAGTTGCTGAAGTTTGCAGCATGTCATTTCATGTCATGCATATATATGGAAACTGAAAAGATCACAGTTTGATCGATGACATGCAATAAGTAGTCGATAGCTAGCCCTTGGAAGCTAGTCATGCATAAGATCAGGGCTACAAATTAGAGTTTCTTTAAGCTTATTTCCAATCAATGCGCATGCATCAACGTCAAGCAGTAGTACTGCATGTATAAAGCCAAGTAGTTCTAGCCTCTGTAAGACATAAGCCAGCACATGTATACACATACTGGCAGATCAAGTGCCTCGGAAAAAGTTCAAGAAATTGATGAATGATGAGTACGTCCTTCATTCAACCCTTCGTACGTGCATGGTGCAACATTTTTTGTTGGGATCACTGATAGAATGATCAGATGATCGGAGAAAAGAAGAAACTCTCGATCTGAATCAGTGAAGCTTCCTTTAATCAGCTAGCATTCTCTCCTTCGATTCTAGTCTTATTACAGATCAGGATTGACACCAATATATAGGACGAGTGATCAGCCATCGTGGTATATATATACATATTATATATAGTACTCTTACCTTTCCATGTCCGGTCCAACATTATGTTTTGGTGACAAAATGGAGATCGAGTGCTCATATATACATGAACAGTGTACATGCTAGCTTCAAGTTATTAGACCTAGATCTGTTTATGTCATACCATTTGGTGGGTTTTAATTTAATTTCTTCTTTTTGAAAGACTTCGCATATATGAGTACTCCATCATTGCTATTTGCAGTGTTAAAGAAATAAAGAATCCTCCGATATAGAATACAATTAAAAGAGAAATAATATTTACAGTTATAAAGTAGGTAAGTGTTGCATACTACTTTTAAAAAAAGAGAAAGTAAATATAGAATTCATAAGAAAAAATTAATTTTATAATAATAGATTCTACTTTTTTCTAAAAAGAATATGCGTTATTTACATAACACATGACTGTATTTAGTATTACTTAGATGAAAATAAATATAGAAAAAGAAGGAACTTCAAGTTAACATATATGCATGCTTCTGATGTTTGATTTTTCTTTATTTCTTCAAGGGAGAAGATAAACCGATCGAGAAAATTGTAGAATTTTCGTTTTGACCAGCTCATATCCTGCCAAACATTTCCAAGGAAAATGATGGCCTTTCCTAAATTCCTACTACGTACTTTTCCAGTTTCCGTCATTCAATAAGCTTCTAGATGCACAGGACCATTAACGTCTGGTTTGGATATATATATACCAACGTAAAATGAACTGATCTTTGAGCAGTAACAAAACGAGAGATTTTGAGAAATGGAAGGAAAATATTGAATAAAAATATTATAAAATTAAAATATTATTATATTTAATATAATTTTTGTTTTAAAATTTAAAAAATTGTTATAATTAAATAAAAAAATTAAAAATTTAAATTGAAAAAATGCTTATTTTTATAATAATTGAATAATGAGATAAGATGTCCAGATTTTGCTACCGAAGCCGTACCTAATTGAAAAAATTATATGATTAATGGTACACGTGGGGTGGGGGGTTAGCAAGTTAGCAACTACGTTAATTGGACCAGACGAAGCAACTACGTTAATTGGACCAGACCGACGACTCGGACGGACGGATAATGTATTGATCACGTTTTCTTTCGTTCTCTGTGGTAATTGTTCTTCCGGCTCCGTCGACCCAGTCAACCCCCAGCCTCCAACTCCAAGCCTAAGATTCCGGTCCAATTTCCGGTTCATTGACTTTTGTATAATACAGCACCAAAAGCCCAACTCCTGGCGGTTCACACACAAACGTCAAACTGGGCCCCCGGTCGGCGCCCCCAAGAAAACGCGCTTCTTCATCGGATAATTCATACCCACCCTACTCTTGAAGGAAAGTCAGAATTGGAAACACACTTTTGTGTATATAATATAATAATTAAGAGAAAGATATTACATTAATTATTTTTGTTCAAAATTCATATTATGCAACTCATATTTTATGTCATTTTCATTTTAAATTAAACCATTATATATTTTTTTAAAAATAAAATAAATAAATGATAAATAAAATAAAATATGCATACCTGATTTCTCGCATGTTTATAGAGTTATTTTATTTTCAAATTAGTATATAAAATATATCATTTACATCATTTTAAATAATAAGATACTTATTTAGCTTATTATGAAAAACTTAAAAAAATTCAGTAGAAATTATTGAGATTAAAAAATAGAAAATTTTTAGTGCATTCAGTTTTATATATTCATTTGTACACTTTATTAATATAATTAATTGTATATTTTTTAATATAAAATTACTGTTTTAACCAATCATATAAATAAAATTTATAATAAATATATTAAAATAACTGTATATAATAGAGGTCACGTTTAGAACAGTTAAATTAACATAATTAATTATATATTTTGAGTTTTTTTTTTTTTTCCAATAATTTAAATTTTGAGCTTTTTCTTATTTGAAGTGGAAACTAGAAAGTCCAAGTTCCCACTAACACACAGAAAATACCACCAACCATACACGTCAAACCAAACAAGCCCACCACCACCCCCAGAAGAGAGAGGCACAATAAAACCGCTTCGTAAACTCATTCTCTTTCTCTATTATTGACCCATTGCATATTGATATCATCGGAATCCCTTTTGATTTTCTTCTTCTCGTGGGCTTTGACAGGTAAGCTCCCTTAAGATCCAAGACCAGAGTATTCTGGACTACGGTTTTGATTCCATTGTTCTCCATTTGATCTTTATGTGAACTTAGGGGGGCGGGGAGGGGGATAATAGTTTGAGAGTGCATCAATTTTAGAGGATTTGGAATCTGGGTAATCAGATAATTTGGATTTTGGTTTCGTTTTCTTTTATTTTTTTAATGATTAAATGGATTTTGGTTTTTGGGGTCAAATTCTTGTGGGTTTTGAAAGTAATATGTTGATGATCCGAGCTTGTTGTGCTCTAGTGGATGTGGGTTTTTTTAATCGTGATATTTACTGGGATATATTTTTACAAGTAACCAGGATAAAGTTCTTTTGTTTTCATACGTTTTACTAAGACGAAGCGAAGTTCTTTGGCTTCGATTTTCTTCTGGGTTATTCATAATTCCTCTTTATTTTTTTTCTTTTTTCAAACTCGTGATTAATTGATGTTTTAGCATCAAATTGTGATATTCTTGAGCTTAGTTATTGTGGGTTCACGGTCAATTAACTTTTGAGGAATTTGGGGGAGTGACTGACGAAAATTGTGGTTAGTGATAATCGGCTAGTATCGATTGAATCGTTTTAATTCAGCTAATAAAATCTTATGTAGTGGATTGAATTGTATGATTGAACTTGTGGAGGGTTTGTGTTTTAGGAATTTGGAGGACAAAGGAGTTGTCTCGACATGGCTAGTAATGCTGCAGCCTGTGCTGAGAGGGCGACGAGCGACATGTTGATCGGTCCGGACTGGGCAATAAACATTGAGTTGTGCGATATTATTAACATGGATCCTGGGTATCATCCTTTTCCTTTCCTTTTCTTTTTTCTTTTTTTAAATATCTTGGCTGTAATCTTTTTGCAAATCTGGGATAACTTAAATCTCTAGAAAGCATGATTTCTGTTAGTGCAATTGAGATTATTTAATCAACTGTCTTAGAATGTGCTTCTGAGGTTAATAGAAAGTCATGTGCGCTGGATGTATGACAATGAAAGAGATGCCCACAGAATAATTAGAAAAAGCTTCACAAGGTGTTTTGCTTTTAACTTAAATATATTGGCTCAAAAAAGACAATGTTAATCCTATACAAGAATTTTTTGATGGAGAAAAAGGAAGACATTCAATTTCATATATTCAAGAATTTGATAGGAATAAAAATAATCTTGCACAAACATGTGCAAGATTATTTTTGATATTTCTTAAACTAAATCAACGCTTCATTATGATCTGAATAGGACTTTATGCACACATCATCCTAGTAAATGCTTAGATTATATTCCATATAATAGAAAACTGCACCGATCTTCCATGCATTACAATGATAAAAACATAAGCACACAAATAGTATTCCTGCTTGGCTTAATTTTTCTGGTATAAAACTCCAACAATATTTTTTCAATAAGATAATGGTCAAAACATAAGCAAGACAATATAGACACCAAAGAATGCACATTTACTAACAATAATTCTTTGTTGATTGTCGGATGTGTATATGGGCATTTCACTTGGTTAAAACTGAAATTTACTTGCTCATTTAGAATCTTGAAATTTCAGAGTTGAAATATTCCTAGCTGGTGAGTTTCCCTCACTACTAGTTTGTGATGAGTGCATTTTTCTCTTCTTATAACTTGGGTCTGGTTAGTTGTTTACTTACTATCGATAAATAAAAAAGTTGTTTACTTAAATATGATACATGGTGGGTTTACAACTTCATTGAAGTCAATTGTATATCAGTCAACATGGTTTTTTGGCATTGATTATTGAATGATCATTCCAAATGTGTGAACATTATACCTGCTAATTTTGGGATGGAATGAATTTTTCCTGGCACCCAATTTGGAGCTCCATTCTTAATCATCTCGATGTGATTTTATTTTAACTACTCTTTATTCTCAACTTTTATTAAAATCGCACTCATTTTTGTTTTTGCTTTGGAATCTTGTTGAATATTGCAGGCAAGCAAAGGAGGCCTTGAAGATACTCAAGAAGCGACTAGCCAGCAAAAATCCTAAGATTCAACTTCTGGCTCTTTTTGTTAGTATTTTTCTTTTCAGACTTTTTAGACATATATTTTGTGCACGCTTATTGAAGTTATAAAATTTGCAAGATAACAGCGTTGCTGCTTGTTGGTTCATATGTTTACCAAGTGTGATCTAAAGTCACTGTTTACTTGGTATATGCTGCAGTGCCAACATATAGGTGTCAAGCCCGTTGATTAGTTTGCATTGAATGTATTATGCTTTGTTGTTATCTTAACTATGTTTAGAATACATGAAGCAGATATCATCTGACTTTGATATTTTCTAGAGCAACTGACTTTGTGGTTTTGCATTGGGATGTTTTGGTCTAGGCATTGGAGGCGCTCAGCAAAAATTGTGGCGAGAATGTATTTCAGCAGATTATTGAGCGTGATATCTTACATGAAATGGTTAAGATAGTAAAGAAGAAGGTGTGCACAATATTTATTTTCTATTGATTTGTATCTTGCTCCTGTTGTTGACTTGTTGCCTAACATCCTTGCACCTGCATCTAGGATTCATGTTGTTTACTATGTTTCTGATTTAATTTTTCAGCCAGACTTGAATGTGAGGGAAAAGATACTAATTTTAATAGATGCGTGGCAAGAAGCTTTTGGTGGACCAAGAGGAAGGTATCCCCAATACCATGCGGCATACAATGAACTGCAGGTGATTGCTTTATCATATCCTTATTCTTTTTTTTCCCGGTTAAGCTTGTTTGTATATATTGCAAGCTTCAGTTATGTGTAAAACTACTTATCAAAAAAAGTTAAATGTAAAACTAGAAAGCATCAGGTGCACTTTAAGTGCCGGGGCCTAATGGGACCTAGGCATAAAGTGTGCATGCTTCTGATCAGAGTAAGGCACACATTTTCAATACTTGTCAATTCAGTGTTGTTATTTGGGTCTGCTAGATTGGCTTTCTACCATGCAAGATATTTTCTGTGCATCCTCGGTGACCATAAGACCATATAACTAAAAGCCATTGAACCCTGGGGTGTCTTTTTGGTGTTTTTTTTTGGGGGGGGGGGGGGGGGGGGGGTTGTTAGGATACATTTGTGCAGTGTACTATATTGTAAGAATAAAGAAGTTGGTGTACCTCTAAATTCTAATCAGCTCAGATCCAACTGTTATTTTTATTAATTCAATTACAAATTGGCACTTCGCAAAAAAGAGTTTGCACACTATGTTTTGAGTAGTTCTATGTGTACTGAGAATTTTACTTACAATTTTACATACAAGACCCATTTTATCAGTTTTCTTTTTAAATTCAAATTTTAATTTCAAATTTCATAATATTCAGCATATTAATAGCTGACAAAATTGCAAGTACAATAGCATTTTCCTTATGTTTTTGGTGCTGTTTTTTTAGAAGTGCTAAGTTCATAAAGATATTTTACAAAATAAAGTTCACAAACTGATGTGGGTAGATATGATATGTTAGATCTACTTTACACTAAAAATAGCTTTGCAATATGACATTCCACTATAAACCACATCAATTTGTGATTTTACTTTTGTGATTTTTTCATGGAGCAAACATCTCTCTCTCTCTCTCTCATAGGTAAATCATTTTTTTAAATTTGGTCTTTTTGGCTTAAGTTTTAGGTGCTTTTAATTACCTGCATTTCATTTTAGGAGTACGAAGCATTTTCACTTTATGTTGTGCACACACTTAATGTTTCTGGAGAAAAACAACAAAAGTGTATGTCTGTCTGAATCTGTTGGACGTTCATACTTCCTGCTCAAATTAATCAATAATTACATGGTTAAAAGGCTGGTTTTCCAGTTATTTCAATCCATGGGATCATTAGAGTAATTGTAGGGATTCAACATTGTTTGCAGCTGTATTTGTTTGGCACATATGTTTTCAATTCTTAGTCCATTATGGAATACATTTTCCACTCTCACAATATTAGAGTTGTATGGATGTTTTCTGCTTGAATGAAAGACATAAATTGCAGTTTTGGAGGGGAGGTTGTGGTTGATGAGTTCAATGAGTTTTGGCTGGTTGCCTTTATTTATCTTCCATGTTTGAATTTATATTAAGTTCCTGATTTGATAATTAAAAAAATATATATATTTTTGTTTGTTGAATGCCCTTTTGCTTATTAATCATTTATTGAATGTCCTTCAATCTGCATTCCTTCTTTCATGTACCCGAATTTGGTAATTGACAGGCTGCTGGAGTTGAATTTCCACCTCGAGAAGAGAACAGTGTACCATTGTTTACTCCACCCCAAAGCCAGCCAATAGTTCATCATGCCTCTGCATATGAGGATGCTGCTATTCAGGCCTCTCTACAGTCTGATGCTTCTGGCCTCAGGTACTTACTATCTGAAAAGTATGATTTAGAGATATTCTTGATTCTTTTTTTTTTTGATGTCGGGGAACCTTTCCAAGGCAGGGCCCTTTGGACCCATCCCTGTAGAGTAAACCCCGGTCCCATGCACCGCACCCTCATAAGTTTCCCTACATGGAACTGGTTAAATCGCTGGCTTTTCACCAGGGGGTGTGGCCCCAAAGAATTGTTTGCACCCACGAGGTGTCGAACCTTGGACCTTGAAGGGAGTGAGACCTCAAGACCAAGGCCTTCACCACTTGAGCCAACCCCTTGGGGTTAGAGATATTCTTGATTCTTAAAATCAACTTTAATGAAAACATTTGTAAAAAGATGAAATTATTACCCCTCATTCGAGCAAAATGCTTTTTTTTTTTTAAAGACTTATAAAAAGATGAACTACACTACAAAAATGACTGTTAACTTTGATGAAAATAATTTGATTCATTACTTCTTGCTACCTCACAATGAAGTAATAATTGATCCTCAGGTTCTATTGCCTTTGGTTGATTTATGATTGGATATTTGTGCATAATGCATATATGATATTAACATATTGCTAATGTGAGAGAAATTAACAATATGCATTCAAATTCCTTAAACTTGATTTGCTTTTATGATGAATAATGAAGCAAAGTTATATAACTCAGGTTAAAATTTATTTCTTTATCACTTATAAAAAAATTTATTTCTTTATCCATTCGCGTTAGTTTTATTGTTTAGATCATGAACATATGACCTAAATTTCTCCAATAAAGGTACAAATTTGAAATGACTCATTAAACAGAACAATCCTAAATATGAAATAGTTAGATGATGAGCTTTTCCTTTCTCTACACAGATATAATATTTTATCTATATATGCATTAATATTTCACCTATCCACTTTAAAAAAATATATTGACAAAGGAGAGCTCAGCGTTTATTTGTGTCTATGTCAAAATGCAGTTTGTTTAACAGTTTACACAGGGGCCTTAATTTTTTTTTTCTTTTATCATTAGCTTGTTAGAGATGCAAAATGCTCAGGGACTGGCTGATGTGTTAAATGATATGCTTGGTGCCTTGGATCCCCGTAAACCTGAGGTAATGTCTGCTCTTTGAAGGGTTACAACTGATCTTTTTTTATTTTATTTTTTATTTTTTTTAGTGAGTGGATTACAACTGGTCTTGTGCAGTCTACTTTTGCATAAACTTTCTTTTTATATTTATGTAATTTCTAATCAATTTTCTTGTGGCTACTGGGATCTTGAATTTGGGATCATCACCATGATAGAAACCTAAGGCCCCATTTGGTTTCACAGATAGTCTCAACCTATCTCATCTCAACATCCAAACATCAGTCAAACACAAACCCTTTTCAATTTCAAAATTTTAAATTTTCAACCGTTTCATCCAATCATTACCTATTACAAATTTCTCAAACTTCCAAGCAAAACACAAAAAAAAAATAAAAAAAATTCAACATTTCCAAATCCCAAAAAAAAAATAATATTCTAATAATATTTTAACTTTATAATATTTTTATTTAACTTTTTTCTTTCATTTCCTAAAACTTGATAAAGTATCTTAGTTCAAACCATTTCACTACTATTCACAAACTATCTCACTACTATTCACAGATTTCTCATCTCATCTGTGTAACCAAATGAGGCCAATCTCAAATAAAAGTTAGACTTTTCATGGCAGTTTTTCCATTTATGTATACACTTGAATGAAATGACTATAATATCAATCTTAAGGAACGGAAAGAGATTTTGCTCAGTGGATAAATTACTGAAAAGCATATCACTGGGAGAGATAAGAGAGGCCCGTATTTGTATTTTCTTAAATAGTGCAGATTGGTAGATATTCCTAGCTTATGGATGCTGCCGAACAGAATGCATGCTGACCAATCTATCATCTATGGGATCTCTATATTCTTTATTTTAGCAGGGTGTGAAGGAAGAAGTAATTGTTGACCTTGCTGATCAGTGCCGGTCTTACCAACATCGTGTCATGCTTCTTGTGAATAATACAGTGTGAGAATTTAATTTAAAAGTTTAAAAGTTCTTTTTCATGTTAAACCGATGACTCTGACCAGCAGTATTTTCTCTTTCAGAGACGAGGAGCTTCTTTGTCAGGGATTGGCATTGAATGATAATTTGCAGCGTGTACTTCGTCGACATGATGACATAGCGAAAGGAGCCTCTAATGTAGGAGTGAGAGAAACTGAAACACCGGTCGTGCCATTTGTGCATGTGAACCATGAAGATGATGAGCCAGAAGATGATTTTACCCAGCTAGCTCATAGGTGACTTTTAGAATGGTCTCTTTACGATTTTAGTCATGAATTTTCCTGTTCTTTTGAATCTTTTAGGCTCATACTTATGGGTGGGTGAAACTGGGGCTACTCTCACTTAACATGTGAGTAACTTTGATTTTACCATGCAGGAAACCAGCCATCTCAAGGACTGAACCAGTGCGAGTCAGTCCGGTTCTCCCTCCTCCACCCTCATCAAAGAAGCCCATTGCCACAGATTCTGGCATGATTGATTATCTCAGTGGTGATGTCTACAAATCTGATGAATCCCGTCAAACATCAGAAAGGACATCTCTTGCAGCTCCAGATCAATATAACAGAACTTCCACCCCACCATTGGCTCCTACACTCTCTTCTCCCTCTCCAAATGACACAGTTAATCCCACTGCATCAATGCCTATGTTTACTGGACGGCCTGTATATGATGCGCCAGCTTCCTTGAGCAAATCTGCAGATCCATTGCCTCCCGCTCCTTGGGATGCTCAGTCTCCTGGCTCCCTTCCACCCCCACCTTCCAAGTATAATCAGAGACAACAATTTTTCGAACAACAAACTTATTCCGGTGGTGCGTCTCATTCAAGCGGATCTGGTTCCTCTTATGACAGCTTAATGGGACATACTCAGAATCTCTCTCTTAATCCATCTGCTCCACCCAAACCAGCTAATCCAGAAGATGCTCTTTTCAAAGATCTGGTTGATTTCGCGAAAGCCAAATCTTCTTCTTCTTCTTCTTCCTCCTCCAAGCCCAATCGATCCTTTTGAACCATTGGAGTGTGGATTATATGTGATGGTACAGCGTATGAATATTGTTCTTTTTTTCAGGTTTTGCATCAGATCATGAGATTACTTCTTGTTAAATAATTGTTAGGGACTTTGGATTACGGTTTGTCTATGATGTTCAGCTGGTTTATTTCGAGATGAACTGCTTATTGCACATATCCGCATATATTGATGTACCATATTTGTTCTTTTAACTGCTCATGTTTTGAGCATTTGCCTTTTTTCCTCTGTTCCCTTTGAACATTTATTGGGTTTACACGTGTGTATATATATATATATATATTTATATATCTTCGTTATATATGTCTGTATGTGGGCCACATCCATCCAACTAGAGAAACCAAAAAGAAGGAATTAATAATTAGTATATGATTTAGAATTATTAAGGTAAACTCTCTCTCTTTGGAGCTCTTTCTTCAAGCTTAGGTCGAGCTTTTCTTGTGACTATTGTGCTGGTAATGGTTCTTTGAACATTACCTGATCAAGCAAAAGAAAACTTAGACCAGAAAAGACTTATATATGTACATGTATTTAAAAAAAACATTACATCGAAAGTATCGAGTTTTAGACGGATCTTATTAATATTGAAATATGTACGCATATTTAATTGGCGTGAACGATATAGTGAGTGAATCTCACATTAGGTACATATGAAGTTTTTGGTCGAGTTCATAGCTAGTCTTTGAAAAACTACTCCCAAGGTGTTAATTCTCAAACTTTTATGAACCCCATATATAAGAGACTGTAGACAAATCCATATCAAAGATGGAGTTCTTTAATGGTGAACAATTACTGATCATATGATATTAATGTTTAGTCCAAATCTATCGATTTAAGTTTTCCCAGATTCAAATGCAACTTCCTTCGACTTGCTTCCTTTCGTCTAGTCATGTGTTGCAGCATATGATTTCCATGTTGAGTTTCTTTCTCAGATTATATATACTTCATGAAAAAGAAGCAAACAAATCATATTGTCAGCTTTTTTAAGTGGATGGAAAAGATCATGGAGACTTTAATTTTCAATGAGGCCAGTAATCAAGCTGGAGTTTAGCTTAATTAGCCCACTAAGGATTCTAGTTAAGTGAATAAAAAGTCATCAGTCATGAAGAACGGAATTCTACATTATCATGAGGTTATCATGCATATACAAAAGGGTTCCGAAGGTGAACTTATCCTTAACTCATGATCAAGTACCAAAAAAAAATGATTATTGGCATGAATTAAGACGTGGCAGTTAATAAGGTGATCGATACAAAATCGACTTGGTGGTTAATAGGGTAATTAGATTCCTGAATGGAAAATGATTTATACAAGTTTAGAATGTGCAAGTCCCAGACATGAAACTCTCATTGAGTAGATCATTGATATAATAACCTTTGATGAACAACAAATAAATGAAACTTATCATGAATAGTAATCACATCTTGAGCTTCCTTTGAAATAGAATAGAATTGACACACACAAAAATCCAACCCAAGACATCAGCCCTTTTCTGATTCAACAAATGAAGAAAATCGTCTCGGCTACACAAGAATTGTGTCAATATTCCAGTTGAATGAGTGTGTGAATTGTAAAGAATCAAGTACTTTCACATTTCTTATGTGAGGTAGGCCTTTATCACTTCCCCTAAGAGCTTCTTAAGGGCTTCACTAAGAATAATGAATCCTGATTTTGGCCCAGTCACCTGAAAATTGCTGTCTCTGTGGCATGAAGATTAGAAAAACCGTTTATGATTTAATTAAGCTGCCGGCAGGCCCGGCCGGCCTGTTATGTGCAGTACTTCAAAGAAGGAAGGCAAAAAGAGCTTGGATGATGGATTTTGGGCGTCCCCACTTCTGCTTTAAACCATCTTCACTTCCACTTAATAACCCGTGGGTTTGGTCCCCTTGTCTTCCCTGAGAAATTAATTACAAAATAAGATAATATGATAATTCACTCCCTTTTCATGTCATATTTGAAGGTTCGATTTCAAGTTCTTGTAACTTACAAAGCAACTTTTCATTATTGGATATTGACATTTCAATTACACCTTGAGGAGTATTCTTCAAGAAGAGATTGAAAATATATCTAAACTCCACTCCAACTGATATGTTTACTAACACGAGGAGATTGAGTACAATATTTGATGAATGAATTTACCTCTGCAGCATTCTTGAGAGCACCCCAACATTCTGTCCGATTGTACTTTCGCAAACTAGAATGGAAATATACCCTCACCAAAGCATTCAGTAACTCCGGATGCTCTCCCAAAAGTACTGAATCTCCATGTAGTACAGCTTGGAGCACCTGGTTTGAATCAACACCATTTAGCATTTTTATGGTGTATAAACACAACGTAGAAAAGTATTCACGTCTGCAAAGACTATCATGATGAGGGAAAGGTGTCGGTGTAAGGCTGATGATAGATGGTGTCTATGCCATCTAGACCTTGCTGCCTAAGGTCCGTATATTCATTACTGCGAATAAATGAGAGACATTTTCTTTTTAGCTTTACAGTTAAAAAGCCTATTGGCTCAGCAAAAGTTGGATAACACTTTCTGCTATTTTGGGTTGCCATGTCAAACATCTACTAGATTTGTCCTAGCTAGTTAATCTGAAGTCCCTTTGACAACAAATGGGATATGGCAAGTAGAAATTATAGAAACCATACTCACCAAAGGCAATTCCTTCGAGAATATGTGGTATCTAAACTCAGCAGCCAGGTCTAGCAGGGGATTGGGACCACTGACAAAGCAATGGACATGAAGACACATTTGATCGTTCACTTTCTTCCATTCTGCAACTACATCATCCTTATTATACCATCCATTCAACTGCCACGGACACACAAACAAAATTAAAAGTGGTCATGTTTACTTATTTGCAGATTAAGTTCAGTAAATAATACCTGATCAAGGTTGATGACATTAGAGATAGTTAAGGTTAAGTTAGCAGTGAAGTCACAGTGGGAAAGGATGTAGGTTCTTGGAATAATTCTAGAATACTTGTTCAAGTCTTCTCCCATGTAAATTACTTTCAGCTTTGAAGCTTCGAATCTTGCCGGAGGACCCAAAAGCCTAGCAGCCTGTCATTAATAATATGACCCAATTAGGCAACTCATAACAGCTGCAAAATGAACATAAACATCTTGTGTTTGCGCTGCTTATAACAAGCAATCATGGTTTTGGAACAAATAAGAAACCTCGACAGATTCAGAGATTGGATCATATTTACATTGTTTAGCTATTTTATCGGGCATACAAAATGAAAGGATCCGGATATGCATAATTAAGATACAATGTAAGACTGGAGACAGATATCTAGGGGAAGGGCTCGTTAAATTTCCAAATTGGGTTGGAACTAGAATCTAAGAGAATCAACCATTTTTGAAAACTACACAACAACTACACATTTTAGTCCATGTTAACTCCAACATTCTGAAACCGAACTATTGTTCTGGGGCAATGAGCGTATCTTTGACAGCATTATCAGATAGAGCACTGCTCAAGCTGGCAACTAAGAAGTACCTAAGAATTCAAACCCAGAAGGCTTTCGGGCGTCGATTGCAATTCTGCCTTTAACTCTTAGAGACATTGCCATTGTATGAAGTACATTGCTAATTAACATAGAAATAAAGAGGAGCACCTCAGAGACAAGAGGATTATAGGAGACTCCAGTATTGTTTATGGAAGAGAGGAGAACAGGACTGGATCTGCATGATAGTTTAAACTTTGTTTTGTTGAGGAAATCCCTCTGTGGTGATAGGAAGAAAGCATAGCAAGCACAATGGCAAGCCATGGAAGATGCATAACACAATCTTCTTCTTCATCTTTTACACCCCACCATTGTCTTTCTCAAGCTCATCTTAGAGATAGAGACACAGAATGATCATGTGGGGAATTGTAGTTCATAGTTTGGTTCATGTGGACTGCGATTCTCATACTCTAAAGTCCCAAATCTTTGTCAAAACGTTGCATCCACACATTCATTTCAAATTGAAAGAAGTTGACAAATTTGATTGGTGGTAGAGCTAAATGTTGGTGGTACGCCATGACCAATGGCTTCAATTTTTGATGAGTTGTGGATAATGTCACTACGTGGCTTTTGCCAGACTTCTGCGTAGATGCATATCCTTTTTATAATGAACATTAAAGTAGAAAATAGACCAAGTAAAAATTTTTGTAATGGAAAATAAATAATAGAAATGTTATTTACAGTCATGATTGTGTAAGCGCCGCGCAGTCTCTTTGAAAAAAGTGAATTAATACGAGACCCACATGAAAAAAATTAACTTTTTAAATCGTGGGCTTCACTATTTTTTAAAGCGATTGCGTAACGTTTATATACTTCACGACTATATATAGTATTACTCAAATAATAAATAGGAGCTAATTGAGAGCTATATAAAGTTGCGGTTTTTATACAACCGCTTGACAGATTTTAAACAAGTAATGTATATATAAAATTAGGACCTACTCGTGCAAGATTATTACAAAAGAGTAATACTATATATGATCATGAATTGCACAAAAACTGTACAACTCTTTTAATTTTAAAAGTGAGATTTATTATTAAAAAATTAATTTTTTTATATAAGTTTATATATTTTACAATTATAAATATCATTTTTTCTTAAAAAAATATAAAATTTGTCATAAAAAGTGAGACTTTTTTCAAATGAATTTGACTTTTTCTCAAAATATTATCACGGAATTTAGACAAATTATTCTGTTTCCTAATATTCTTATTTTTAATCAAACGCAAGAAGTGAATTGGAAAAAAAGTATAAAATAAGGGGTTGGGTGTGTGCGTCGGTGCAAGTGTACAGTGGATGCAAACATCGCCATCTGATTTTGTTTATATTTAATGGCCCATCCTCCATTTGGTTGGTGGAGGGGCCATTATTGTGTTAGATGGCTAGGCTTGTCCAGGACACGTGATTGCAGTCTGCTGCACTAATTTGTCAAGAAATAACAGCCCCATTTGTCATCCACTATCGACATCAAAAGTCTCCAATTATTTATTTATTTTTTAATACAGTTTCATTTTACAATGATTGTATTTTATCATCAGTTTGTGATATTTTGTAATGATAATTTCCATGGGAAATTAACGAAAGTGCAAGGGGGAGAACAAGAGCAGAATGGCAAAGATTTTTGAGGGAAAAACTCAGGTGTCTACCTATATTGCATGTGATTTAGTAGTGTCAATCATGACTATTGACTAGGTATCTAGTTTCTTACTTTTCTTTCTTTTTTTAATCAATTAAATTCATAAATAAACTAAATAGATATATAATACTAGATTTAAGAACGCACAGTCCTAATAATCATTTTAAAATAAATAAATACAATATAAGTGGAATAAGAAAAAGGACTTAAAAGTAAAAAATTAGCTCCCACCGATTTTTTAGGAAGTCGCTTAAAATGATTTTTACATAATCTAATAAACAAACTATTAGACTATGACTAAAAGTCACAATGAAATTATATGTGTTGTATCTTGTTTGTTTGGACTAGCTGTAGGAGACTTTCACAATCATTTTATCTTGATCATCAATTATAAAAAATAGAAACATAGGAATGTAGCAACTGAAGGATGAGTTGATATGTCGGTATAAGACCATCATTATTTGTGGAGGCACGTGTGGTTGACGCACCACTTTAGAAAATAAAGTGATGGTCAGATATGAAAGATCTGAATCTGCTGATACCAGTGGTGCCGCGCGTGAAGGCGCAGACTCTTTCTATAAGCCGCACGTGAGTTTCACATGTCATAGCGTCAAGGAGACTCTATTGTTGTAAACTGCGTATGAGATTCACACGTCACTCTTTTGATTAGTTTCCTTCGATTGATCGATAGATCGACAACTAGAGAGTTTACTAATGAGGTGAGTGGCAGTCGAGGTCGATAGATAATAAATCGGCACATCTTAGTGTTACGAATAGAAAATTATAGAAAAATTAAAAGAAAACACTATAAATAACTTTAATATGGAGGAGGAGCCAAAGCCCCGAAGGAAATGGGAGGGTGTACAGAAGTTTGGTGGAGAAAAAAAGACCGGAGAGAGAAAAAAAGACAACCGAGTTTGGTAGAGAGACAAAGAACCGAGTTTGGTGCTAATTAGACGTGGTTTTTGATAGGAATCTACTTGTTTCAGTAAGCAGTTGAGCTCCTGTCAAAGTCACCTTTTTTTTTTCTTTTTTCCCAAGCAGTCACCCTCTTTTGAGTCCAGCTGCAAAAAAACCAATAATAAATTATACTAAAGAAAAATGGTATTGGTACCAATAAAAATAATATTTTTAATAATCGTAGATCTCTCCTAGTAATAAATAGTCATATAGAAAAATGCTAATAATAAAAATAATATTTTAAACAATCCTAGATCTCTCCCAGATATTCTCCTTGACGAAGTTCATTTCTTTCGACCCTAGCAAAGTTGCAATGCAAAGATTACTCATAAAAGGAAAGAAAATTAAAAATAAAAAACCGAAATTGAAGGGAGCTGTCGGCCATAAAAAGACCCCAGTTCTCTGCACTTGGCAACAATGGCAAGTCTGCTTCTGGGTTCATTAACGCTCTTCATAGTCTTTACACGAAGAGAACAATAGAGAAAAACAGTAGACCCGATACCCCCGATCTTGTCACTCAGACCACGGAAAGTAAAAAGGGGTACAGATCAAAAAGTCCTCTTCTCAATCTTCCTTCCCTGATAATTTTATTACATTATTTTACAGAGCGTGATAGCCAACACAGTTGTATGCGTCCTCGTTCATTGATATTTTTGCTTTTATGTTTCAGAGTTTACACTTGTGTAATATAGTGCTCGAGATATTTTTTCTAAGTTCAACTTTCTAATTATACTCCGTGTTTCAGAACTTATTGTTTGAGTAGTGATTTTGAGATATTGTATTGAACTTCGATGGTTCCGCCTTCTTTGTACTTATCGGTCGATTCCTACTGTAATGGGTATTGCTCTCATTTGTCAAAGTTGTGAGCTTTTTGCTTTTAGGTAATATAGTGCTTGATAATTTTTTTGCCTGACCTTTTTTTCTGAGTTCATCTTTCGGGTTACAATTCATGCTTCAGAAGTTATTGTTTTCTCTGTAGGAGTAATTTGGAGTTATCGTATTCAACTTGGATGGTGAAAATTCACTGACAGTGGTTCTATTGTTGAATTTGAAGTTATTGTTTTAAGCCTGTGAATTCAGTAAGAATAAAATCATCTGATTTATATTAAGCTTATGTTTCCAGAAAAGTACTCACCAATGTAAAAAAAGAGTTGAATATTATATAGTACGAAAGAGCAATGCGACTCTTCAGTCTGAATTTGTTATCCCAGTCATGTTGGCTTATGTAGCGCATTTTAAGTGATATCAAATGGAAAGTCACTTAAATTAAAATGAATTGCATCAATCAGTATGACTAGGGTGACAAAATCAGTATGAAGAACCACATTTCACATTTCAAAACAATGACTGGTTTAATGGAATTCGAATTTGGGAGGTTTGGTTTGTGGGTTTACTGATTTTTTATATTGCCCCTTCCAGGTGTATATAATAGCAGATATCTGCCCCTAGGAAACATGGCTCAGGGGAAATATTCTCGAGTCGACGGGAGGAAGTCTTCAAGTTACTGTTCAACCATATCTATAGTGGTTTTCGTTGCATTTTGTTTAGTTGGGATTTGGACTTTAATGTCGTCCATTGTTCCAACTCAGAATTCGGACTTGACTTCAGAGGAAGCCGTAAATCAAGTGGTGACTGAAAATGGTTCTAGGCAATTCGACAGTTCAGGTGGTTTGCCCGAGGATTCTACAAAAGAAGATAGCAACACAATAAATGACCAAAATGTAAATGAAAGGGAGGCCGGGAATGTTGCTGAGGAAAATCAGGAGGAAGTGGTTACAAAGGAGAGTTCTGACAGTGAGCAGACAGGCTTAGAGGAGCGACAGGGTGACAATGAATCAGACTTGGTTGAGGGTGGAAAAAAAAAATTAACACAGACGAGAGTGAAGATGGACCAAAGCAGGTAGATGAAGTGCTTGGTAAGACTGTCGAAAAGAATGCTGCTGAGAATAACATGGACATCCAGGAAAAAAAATCAGGGCTCAGATGAGCTTTTACCTGCTGGTGCTCAGTCTGAAATTTTGAATGAAACTAACACTCAAAATGGGGCTTGGTCAACCCAAGCAATAGAGTCAGAGAATGAGAAGGAATCACAACAATCTTCAATAACTAAGGATCACAGTGACTGCAGATGGAAACTTTGTAATGTAACTGCTGGGCCGGACTACATCCCTTGCCTTGACAATTGGCAAGCTATTAGAAAGCTGCCAAGTATGAGCCACTATGAACATCGAGAAAGGCATTGCCCTGATGAAGCTCCAACATGTCTTGTTCCTCTACCTAAAGGATATAGGCAGCCAATTAAGTGGCCGGAAAGCAGGGGAAAGGTATTATAACTCATCTGATGCATTGATGAAAAATTCAGTTTACTTGATTTTGAGAATTGTTGTTCTGGTTCCTGATGCAGATATGGTATTATAACGTTCCCCACACAAAGCTTGCAGTGGTTAAGGGGCACCAAAATTGGGTTAAAATTTCCGGTGAATACCTCACTTTTCCTGGTGGTGGAACCCAGTTCATAAATGGTGCTCTTCACTACATCGATTTCATTCAAAAAGTGAGCCTTGTCGCTTTTATTTTATGCTCCACCTGCGTCTTATGAACAACAGATATTTTGTTAAATGTAATTTCATAAAAGCTTGTAATATAAATGTATAAAAAACATTAGGGAGGAAGAAATAATTTTGATATATTGTGAATGAGGTACTTTTTGTATCTCATCTCACGGATCTGAATGCAACTGTCTTGGTGCAAACAGGGACCTATTTATTTGCATTCTGTTTAAGCATCCTCGGTAGCTCCCCTATTTTTATAGGTGACTTTAAACTAGTTCAGTTCTTTGTTGTACACTACACATGAGAATTCACTATTGCAATTCTTTTTTTTGATAAGTAAACGGTAGTATTAATAAATAGGCATAGCCCCAGTACACAAGATGGTATACAAGAGATAAAGACCTATTTAGGTCACTATAAAAGTCACAAGAAAATCATGTACATTCACCCCATTAAAGTCTATAGCTAAGGACCACTATTGCAATTCTTATATCTATGCATGTGCATATTTGCTAAAAGAACTACAAATTCTTTATTAACTTCAGTGGAATGAAAAAGAATGTCAAAAAAGGCCCTTTTTTGGGTTTCTTGATAGGTCAAAACTCCATGAGATTTATAGCGAGAATTTTGGAAGATCCTTATGTGGCCTCTTTGAGCTTGCTGGGATCATTTTAATTTTATCTTTTTCTTATTTCTCAACTGGATGAACCTCTGTCGATTCTATCAAATGTTCTAGCCTCTGCACTTATTTTCCATTCTTGCAACTTGTCCTTGTCATCTGCTCACTTTCCTATGCATGTGATAGTTCGTGTTTTGTCATGTGACACCAATTTTATATAACCTTGACACTACCTGTCTTCTTTTATCTTGGATTGGACATTCATCAAGGATAATCTACTTGTAAAAAGAAAATCATTTGAAATATTCTACTTTTCTGTGAGTGAGGTCAAGAGTAGTTAAGAGAAATTCTGAATCTACATCTAGACAAAAAGATTTTTGGGTGAGCTTCTCCTTATTTTCTCATCACTTCCTGTCTTCTTCTTTCTGGCGCATATTCCTAAATCTTCCTGTTAATTGCATTTACATTTTTGTCTCATCTTTTCTTTTGTTTCTTTTCTCCCTACATTTTTCTTTCTTTCTTTCTTTCCTGTTCTTTTGGATTCTCTTTTCAGCCTGGTCATTTTTTTGTCTTTCTGGTATGGTGTTTGAGAAAAGTGTTTTGGTGGACTCGAAGATATTCACATTTTCAGTGGTGAAGGAAGGGTTGTTGCATATCACTGAAAGTAGGAAAGTGAAAAAACTAGTTATCATAGGCAAGGTGACGACAAGATGGTTAGAGAAGACAGTTGTTGAGTGTGTTGATTCAGGAGATTGTGATTTCCACAAGACATCGCGCAAAGGGAACTGATCTTTTTGAGCTCAGCGTTGTGTTAATTTTTATGGGCGTTATTTGGTGATTACAGAGTATGGTGATGGCAACATGAAGGACTTCATTGTCATACCTGAGGGCATGGATAGGAAGAGATGGAGGAGTTTTGCCGAAACGATTAAGGATTTGGGTTATGCGGACTCCTCTGTTTTGATCACCAATGATGAGGAAGATTTGATTATGGAGATAAAGTTCAAGCTCACGGTGGGGGTTGAGTTCCTTCCAAGTCGATGTTGTTGGGCAGTGAAGGGTCTTATAAGGTGGCGTTGTTGAAATTGATGTCTTCTCTAGTCAGTTAGCTCCCGAGGGATCAAATGAGGGTTTCTAAGGACTCTCGGGGCAATGTAGTGACGGAGGTAGGTGGCGGAGCAGTGAAGTGTGTTGACATTCCCAATCAGATTATTGTCTCAATAGGAGGCATTGGTGTTTCCAAGGGAGGCTTGTCAGGTTGGGTAGAGGAAGGGTCGCTGGTGGAGGTGAAGTAGGAATTGATTGAAAATAAAGAGAGGATCAATAGTATTCTGTCGAGGCTTGATAAGGTGATGAGCTTGAGGGAACTCGTGGGTCGTAAGTCTGGGATGGAGGGGTTGGAAAATGATGATCTTGGGGTAGTGGGCTTGAGTTTTAACAAAGGGGTTGACAAAAAGAAAGGTTGTATTTCTAGAGTGTCATTTGAGAATCCAGTAGGTTGTGATAAGGGCCCAAACCCAATGTTTTAGATAAAGGAGAAAAAAAATCAAGCCAATTTCTTAGAAGACTTCCCGGCCCGTGTCCGTGTGGCGATGAAGAGTGCTATTGGGCCTTTCTCGGGCTCTAACTCAAACAACCTTAGCCTACCACCGATGGTGGCTCCTCCAACACTGGGGTCAACATAGAAAAGTTTGCCTGTCGATTTTGTCCTTGGGATAAGTATTCAGTTGCCAAAAGTTATGCCGAAGCATTCTCCCGAGTTTTCGCCGGTATTTTCAAGTCAAGCGGTGGCTCCTCCAGCATGGGGCTTAACTCATATTAGTTCACCGAAGTTCCCGCCCATGAAATAAGCATTCAGTTGCTAGAAGTTACGTCAATGGACTTTTCCAAGATTTTGCCGGTATTTTCAAATCTAGAGGATTTTAATTGGACAGAAGGTGATGATGTTGTTTTCTCCTCTCCTCCCTCAAATCTCGAGAATTTGATGGTAAGCTCATAGTGCGTCTTTAGGTGCAGTGTTTTCATCTGCGAAGAGGAGGATCATCTTTTTAGTTTGATGGTGGAAGATAATTTGAAACTTTCTGGGGATGACCAGAGGTTGTGCTAAGATGCAGTTAGTTCTTAGGGATCAGAAGAATTTGGTTTGTAAATGGACCGAAAGGGAGAGGGTGGGTAATGATCCTGTGCCGTTATGTACTCTGCTCCTGGGTGTGTGTTCGGCTGGGTGTTCCTTGAAACGGGTCCTTATCTTAAGTCCAAGAAATTCAGGGGTGTTTGACAGTTTGTGGATTTCTGGTGAGGGATTTGAAGCCCAGTTTAGAGCCTTACTTATTACCATTGAAGAGGAACATCACTCGTCTTGGAAATCTGCATCGAAAAAAGAAAAGAGAGTTGAAGATAATTACCTTTACAATAAATTGCAACACAAAGCAGGGGAGTGTAAGTAGAGGAAGGAGTAAGGGGAGGGCTTCAAATCTTACTTTATGAAGCCTAAAATTCTTTTGTAGAATGTTAGGGGGCTCAATAACCGCAACAAGCGCCTCTATGTCTAGGAAGGTGGTTGACTTATTGTTATGCTGGAGAGGAATGAAAGGAATGTCGCTGCTTTGATAACAGGTTACGGTCAATGGAAGGGTTTAGGGACTTTTTCTATCATACATTGTTACTTTGGGCTTCAGCCATTGTATTGATAGCCTTAATGACTTTTATGCTGATTTTCACAGCACTTAGCTTGTAATTAGGTTCATCTCTTATATACTTCCTGTGTATTTTGGCTATGCCTAATTACTTGATTAATAAAATTTTCTTACTTATAAAAAAAACCCGAAACAAGCACCTCTGTGTTTAAGGTTTATTTCGCCAATGGAAGGTTGATATTATTTGCTTATAGGAAACAAAGTTATAGCCTGGTTTGCATTCAGAGATGAGATGAGATGATATGGTTTTTTTTTTTATAAGTGATGAGATGATATGGTTTTGGATGAAAGATAAAAGTTAAATAAAATATTGTTATTATTATTTTGAGATTTGAAAAAGTTGAATTGTTTATTATATTTTGTGTGAGAATTTGGAAAAATTATAATGATTAGATGAGATAAGGTGATATCACCTCTCAATCCAAACAAGGCAAGTTGGTTGATAGGAGAATCATCAGAAGTCTATGAAAATGCCTCTTTGTGGGATGGGTATTCCTTGCTTTGAAGAGGTCTTCTGGTGCTATTATTGTGATGTGGGACAAGAGGATTGTGGAACTTCTAGAGGAGTGTATTGGGGAATTCTCGGTGACTTGTTTTTTCAAGAATGTGGAAAATGGGTTGAATGGGCTTTCGCAGGCTTTTACAGGCCTAATTTGGATAGTAGTTGAAGGATTATGTGGGACGAGATTGTAGGAGTTTATAGCTGGTGGGATGTGTCATGGTGTATAGGAGGAGATTTCAATATTGCTCGGTTTTCGAGTGAGAGGTCGGGGGAGTATTGGTTAAATCCAGCTATGGCGGGATTTTCTGATTTTATTTTTGATATGGAATTATTGGATTTGGATTTGTTGCTGGTTTTTTTTTTTTTTTTGGGGGGGGGGGGGGGGGGGGGGGGGGGGGGGGGGGGGGGGGGGGGGGGGGGGGGGTGGTGCTTTTACTTGGTCCAACAACCTAGTTTGGTCAAGTTGGACAGATTTCTTGTTCCCCTCTCTTAGAGGTTCATTTTCCAGAGTGTTGCCCAAAAAAACCCTAAACCATTAAAATGCTAAAACCCTAAACCCTTTCCTTATCATATTGGGTTGTGAGGGTATTTATGGGGGTCGTAGGTATTTCAAGTTTGAAAATATATGGTTAAAAGCTGAAGGTTTTGTGAATATGGTGAGACAATGGTGGTCTTCTTACCAGTTTATTGGTATCCCGAGTTTTATATTGGCAAATAAGCATAACGCTTCAAAGAATAATTTGAAGAAGTGGAATGTGGAAGTTTTTGGAATGTTGATGGTCAAAGGAAGTCCCTCTTTGAGGAGTTGCATAGGTTGGATGAGAGGGCCAAGATTGGGGTTTTATCGGAGGAGTTGAGTAGTCAACGTTCAGTGACAGTTGAACTTGAAAAGCTGATTTTGTTGGAGGAGATTTCATAGAGGCAAATATTGGGCGGTTTAGTTGAAAGAAGGAGATCGATGCACAAAGTTTTTTCATCGAGTAACCAGTTTGTGAATAATGCTATTGAGATGCTCCATTCTGATGGTTGTGTTATTGATGATCATTTTGATATTAAGGGTTCGTTTGGATACTAAGAATATTTCAGAATATTTGTGAATGATAGTAAACTAGTTTGTGAATAGTAATGGAGTAGTATGAAAATATATGAGAGCGATTGTCTTCCCAAATAGGCCCTAAGAAGCTTGTGGTTCATTATTAAACTTCTTTCGGAACAGCACTTGCGGAGGCCAAAATTTGATGGGTTGGCTTTTGAGTCAATTGATCTTCAAAGTGCAAGTTGGTTAGGGAGACCGTTTGAGGAGGATGAGGTGCACCTTGTGATTAAAGAGATGGCTAGAGACAAAGCCCCTAGGCCGGATGGTTGCCCTAGGCCGGATGGTTTCTCTATGGCATTTTTTCAGGAGTGTTGGGATGTTGTGAAGGGTGACACTATGAGTGGTTTTCATGAATTCTTTTCTTATATAAGGTTTGAGAAATATCTCAATACGACATTCTTAGCCCTCATTCTTAAAAGGGCTGGGGAGACGGATGTCAAGGATTCTTGTCCTATTAGCCTTGTAAATGGGCTGTACAAGATTATCTTTAAAGTACTTGCTAACTGTATGAGTACGGTTATGGAGAAGATAATTTTGAAACCTATGCTTTTGTTAAGGGGCAACAGATTCTTGATTTGGTTCTTATTGCAAATGAATGTTTGGAGAGTAGATTGAGAATGAGAGTGCTAGGTATTTTATATAAGCTGGATATGGAGAAGGCATATGACTATGTAAATTGGGATTTCCTCTTCTGTTTACTTGAGAGATGTGATTTGGGGAGAGTTGGCGTGTGTGGATTAAACATTGTGTAACTATGACTCGATTTTCCATTTTGGTTAGTGGAACCCCTTTTTGGTTTTAACATCACACGTGGTTTGAGACAAGGGGACCCGATCTCCCCTTTTCTCTTTGTGATTGTTATGGATGCGCTCAGTTGAATGTCCGATGCTGCAGTTTGTGCGGGATTTCTTTTTGGCTTTTCTGTGGGAAGCTCAAACAATGGTTTTATTAATGTTTCCCATCTTCCTTTTGTAGATGACACTATTATTTTGTGATATGGATCCGGGTCACATTCAGGCGTTGAAGGTTCTTATGATTTGTTTTGAAGCTGTTTCTGGACTTAAGGTGAACCTTGGGAAATTCCAAGATGGTGCCGGTAGGTTGCTTTGTTGCCAATGAAATACTTGGGCCTCCTTCAAGGCTAAGACTATATGGGATAGGGTCGTGGAGATAATTGAGAGGAGATTGGCTGGATGGAAAGGGTTGTGCTTTGTCAAAAGGAGGAACAACAATAAGAGTACACTTTTTAATCTTCCCACATATATATAAATATATATTTATCTCATTTTCCATTTCCGGCAAGTGTGACTAATTGAATTGAGCATAATTTCCGAGCTTTCTTGTGGGTAGGAATTGGAGAGGAGACCAAGTTTTACTTGGTCAAGTGGAATAAGGTATCTACACTGATTTCTAGTGGAGGGTTGGAAATTCGAACTATGAGGATTTTTAATAAGGCACTTCTCAAGAAATGGTTATGAAGGTACCATCAGGAAGGGGAGTCTTTATGGAAGATTATTATTGAGTTGAAGTATGAGAGTTTGGGTTGGTGTTCTAATGAATTGAGAACTGCGCATGGTGTTGGTTTGTGGAAGAATACTAGAAATTGATGGGAGGATTTTGATCGTTTTATTAGTTTCGTGGTTGGTGATGGATCTAGGGTCAGTTTTTGGCATGGGTTTTGGTGTGGTGATTCAGCTCTTAAGACCATGTTTCCCTCTTTCTTTCAGTTGGCTCTTAATCAGGAGGCTTCAATCTCTGAATTGTTGGTTTGTTCTAGTGGTTCCCCTGGTGGAATGTTTATTTCTGTAGAGCTGTGCTCATGATTGGGAAATTGGAGTTATTTATGATTTTCACAGTTTATTGTATTCATTGAGTTTTGGTAATTATGTGGCAAACAGGATGCTATGGATGAAGACGAGAGTAGGAAGTTTTCTGTACAATCATTGTATAAGGTCTTGTCATACCAAAATCATACTTCATTCCCTTGTAAGCCTATTTGGAAAAGTAAGGTGCCACCCGAGATTGCTTTCTATGGCTGGACAACATCTCTTGAGAAATTTTGATGTTGGATAATTTGAGAAAGAGGGGCCTCATTGTAATGGATTGGTGTTATATGTGTAAGAAGAGTGGGGAGTCGGTGGATCATTTTTTACTTCACTGTGAGGTGACAAGAACGTTATGGGTGGAGATCTTGAATAGAACGGGCATTGCTTGGGTAATGCCCAAGAGGGTGGTTGATTTGTTTGCATGTTGTCGAAGATGTAGGACCAATTCACATATTGAGGATGTAGGGAGGATGATTCCTCTATTGATCATGTGGTGTTTATGGATTGAAAGGAATGATCAAAGCTTTGAAGATAAGGGGTGTTCTTCAGATGAGCTAAGAAGTTTCTTCTTCCATACTTTATTTCTTTGGACATCCTCGTGTACTTGATTGAGCTTGCTTCAATGACTTTCTTGTATCACTTTCTAGCTCCTTATTAATACCCAGCTAGGGTGTCCTGGTTTTGTGTTTTAGTTTCCAGAGCATAATATGTTGCTGAGACCTTTTTTTTTTCCTGACAATGCATGGGCGATATTGGTATTGACAATGCAGTCTCTTCCTGCCATTGCATGGGGGAAAAGAAGCCGTGTGATATTGGATGTTGGGTGCGGAGTGGCTAGCTTTGGAGGTTTTCTTTTCGAAAGAGATGTTCTTGCAATGTCTTTTGCTCCCAAAGATGAGCACGAAGCTCAAGTACAGTTTGCACTTGAACGAGGAATCCCTGCCATATCATCAGTTATGGGAACTAAAAGACTTACCTTCCCTAGTGGTGTATTTGATGTTGTGCACTGTGCACGCTGTAGGGTCCCGTGGCACAATGAAGGTAATGTTTGCTTTCTCACTTTCTTTTCTTTTCTCTTCTCTTCCCAGTTCGAATTTTCTTTTTATATTTCCTTGCGAAGAGATAAAATTTTAGGTACATCACAGGTGGTAAACTTCTTTTGGAGCTGAATCGCGTCTTGCGACCTGGTGGTTACTTTGTCTGGTCTGCTACTCCAGTTTATCGGAAGAATCCCGAAGACTCGGGCATTTGGAAAGGTAAAATAATTTCTTTACAATGCAGGTTTCTCTCAAGAAAATGGGCTTTGGGATTGACTCTTAGATTCCTTTTTTTTTTTTTGTGGTAATTGATGGCAGCAATGTCTGAGCTAACAAAGTCAATGTGCTGGGATCTGGTGGTGATTGGAGAGGACAAATTGGATGGAGTGAAAGCAGCAATATACAGAAAACCAACTTCCAATGAGTGCTATGAAAAGAGGCCGCAAAATGTGCCTCCCATATGCAAAGAATCTGATGATCCAAATGCTGCCTGGTATATTCTCTTTACCCCATAGTTTTGCATATTGGTATTGTCATGGTGGTCTTTTCCCTGTTATGAGAGAGCCAAAGGCTCAGCTAATATGTTTTCTCTAATTTATGCAGGGATAGTACTTTACATGAAAATAATTTTTCTAAATGCAGTGGCTTTCATATTTCAAATGCTATTTTGTGACCTCATCAATATGTCTTGCCATAGATAATGCTTACCACAGAATAAAATCACAAATCACATGTGAGATAAAAGGCAATAATGAAAGGCAATAGTATCATACCATTTATATCTAATAAATCAGGTTGTGAAGTTCTATAGATACCTGGTGGATATCAGATCATATGTGGCGTTGTTGTTGTTGTACCTCCATGCTCTTGCCTTTACAAATCAGAATCAATTCTACCTTTTAGGAGTATGTGGCCATGTCATTTTTGCAGACCACTTCTGGTTGACTAGAAAGGTTTCTCAAGGGAAGTTTAACCATTAGTATGCTTGGATATATCCTGGATATTAATTGAAGCCTACAGGGTATTAGCAGGGATTTTCAGCTGACGTTCTCCTCCCCAAGGGAAGGTTCTTATGAGTAAAGTGTCATTTACTTAGCATTTGAGGAGAATGGATCAATATGTAATATCCTTCATTGATAAAGGGCTCAAAAGGAAAAAAAGAACCCACACAAACATTGAGAAACAGATGCGCCATAAACATTGAATTCAAACAAGCTATGGTAGTACATACATAAATTTTTTTGATGAATAAGAAATTTTATTGAGACTAGTAGCAAGGCAAAGGCAAGTACACGGTATACAAAAACTGAACCTAGTTACACGGTAGTACATACATAATTGCATACACTTAACAGATAAAATAGGAATTAAGGGCATTTTTATTTTTTCTTGCTCTCTATATTATGAGATGATTATTTAATTTACATACACTGTAAGGAGTGCTAGAAATTGTAGTGTCATGATTTATACAGATATTATATTATGGGATAAATATGCATTTTCCTTATTGTGGTTATGGGAAAATTGGAAAACAGGATAATAGGATTAGGAAATCACTGAAGCACGGGTAATTTTGTCTTCAAAAATGATTTTATCTTTATTCATATATTAGCTTCTTTATCTTGGCAACTTCCTAGCTCCACTATTGCTTCACTTTGCTACAGAAGCACCTCACATTTAAAAGGCTCTACAAGAATGTTTACTAGTGAATACTACTTGTTTCTTGGGGTATATTTGTTCAGGAATGTACCGATGGAAGCATGCATGCACAAAGTGCCAATCAATGCATCAGAGAGGGGGTCTCGCTGGCCTGAGCAATGGCCACGAAGGTTGGAGAAAGCACCTTACTGGTTTAATTCGCAGGTCGGAGTCTATGGCAAAGGGGCTCTGGAGGATTTCACTGCCGATTACAAACACTGGAAAAATGTTGTCTCCAAGTCATATTTGAATGGGATGGGAATCAGTTGGTCTTCCGTGAGAAATGTTATGGACATGAGAGCTGTATATGGAGGGTAAGCATCGTACTTTTCTCGAATACTTTATTTCCATGAAAGTAATATCCCTGGCAGGCACTTGTAAAAGAGTGGATTTCCTTTGGCACCATTATCTGATCATTACCCATCAATTTGAACTGAATGCGGTCGGCGTGGTGGGTTAAATGATGGGAATACTCTCAGCATCCTATTAGTGCATTTCATTCCTATGGTTATGAGATTTCCCTCTGAGTTATCAAAATAAATAAATAACATTTCCTTGTTCGAGTGTAGTAAGAAGATTGCAGGGTCATTGTTATTCATGTTTTCTTTCGTTTTCTGTTTTTTGATAAGCCTTTACACAATGAATATTTCTTCAAGGTTTGCTGCGGCACTAAAGGACTTGAAAGTGTGGGTTATGAATGTAGTCCCGATTGACTCTCCAGACACACTCCCAATAATATATGAGCGTGGTTTATTCGGAATATATCACGACTGGTGTGAATCATTTAATACGTATCCCAGATCTTACGATCTTCTCCATGCAGACTATCTCTTCTCAAGTCTTAAAAGGAGGTTTGTTATTTTTCGCACTGCCTTCTATGTTTTATTCTTCAAAACAGACGGCCTTCGATTTAATCTGGTTAAATTCCAATTTTCTGGTCACAGGTGCAACATAGTGGCAGTCTTTGCAGAGGTTGATAGGATCCTTAGGCCAGAAGGGAAGCTGATCATACGGGACGATGGTGAAACCGTAGATGAAGTTGAGAAAATGGCTAAATCTTTAAAGTGGGAGATCAGATTAATTTATTCAGAAGACAATAAGGGATTGCTCTGTGTTCAGAAGACATTGTGGCGTCCCAAAGAGATGGAGACAATTAAGTCAGCTATCGCTTAAGCATGATGCTTCAACTGACCGACTGTTCGAGGCTGCTCTCATGCTTATATTATTAGTCTATTACGTTCGTTTTTTCAAGCGTAATATCTAGATTTCTCTATTTATACATTATATGGCGGATTATTCTGTCTCAGCTATGTGTTATTTACTGTATTTATTCATTTTTTCGTGCTTAAGTTATGGTCCTTGATATCAGAAACTATTTTATCATCGTAATATCTTTGATATAAATGCCCAGAAAGTTACTCATAAAGAATCTGCGCCATAGCCCATGTTTCTTACGATGCTAAACACTTGGTTATTTCCCGCATCTGAAATCAGCCATATCTCTGGTGGTGTTGGTTTCTCCATCTCCTACAGATTTGCTGGAGAAAACTGCATGTTGTAGCAAAAAAAAGAAGAAAACTTGTTCTTTCTGGTGATGATAATCAAATTTAACGTTATTTGACTTGAAAGGTACCGCATTATGAGCAGTGCTGCAGCTTAAAACCATACATGTACTGAAAATAGAGTTGTCATTCGTATAAGTGGTGTTCCACTTCCACCTCAAGAAACTCACAGTTCTTAGTGTAACCAGATTTGGAGCTACATATACTGCCTCGTATTTATCTAACTGCACAAGCATAGTTCGTGCAAATGATCTTGATCTGCAGGCGTCTCTAAGTTATCTGATATAAAATAATAATAACAATAATGATCTTGAGAATATGTCCAATGTCAAATTCTAAGCAGAGAAAGCCCCGGCCTTCCCATTTAATCATGGAAACGTGTGCACATGATTATGGTGTATGAACCTTTGGAACATTGTCCGACAGCAAGACTTTTAAGGAAGATAACAGCATGCATGCATATGATCCTTTCTTTTGATAAAGAGCAATCCCATGTGACGAATGTTATGGTACTATATTACCCTTTTTTCTTTAATTCCTGGATAAGAAATCTAATACCAATTCATTACTAACTTCTCTCACACATGGAATGCTTGAAATCATTGTGCTTTCTGGTCATTTTAACTTCTCTTACACTTGAGAATAGCTTATGGGCTAAAATGGAACAATCCTCATGACTTGGCACCCTGCCACAATGCTCAAGGGTTGACTGGTTAATATACTTTGTAGGTATATTGAAGAGAATGGTCAGTATTTTTGAAAAAAAGCTTGTAATAAGAGAAATGGTAGGCCTATGCAGAGAAGTACTGAAAAATCACATAAAAAATTGATGTATCTTTCTGTGATGATTGGTTGGAAGTAGAAGATGTGGTATTTTCAAACTGAGGATTAAGGATGTATGTGTATGGTTTATTAACGTTTGAGGATGCCCCATGTCCTGAAAAATTCATTGAACTAGTTATAGCTTAACCTATACTATTTTGGCCGAAGGATCATTCCTTGTATATATGTTAGCAAAATGAACTTTGTAAATTATAATAATGTGACTTCTCTGGGTCAATTTAGCTATTGGGCTGCCCATTATTTCAGGAGAGATGGTGCTCCAATCACCGGCATTTTCACAAAATTTATTGATTTCCTGGTGGAAGTGCCGATAACCATTATCTTTTCCAGGCAAAAGCATTTGTTTGTTGGCAAAATGGCATACAAAAAGTGTGGAGATTCTTCTTTGGACTTCTATAGAATTTTCTCCACTTTTTCTAACTTATGCATGTTTGTCTCTAGAACTCTATAAAATATATGAAAAAGGGTACCATCCTCATGTTTGCATGATTGAAAGAGAATAATTATACTAGAGTTAGGTGGGGTTTCTAAACCATAGACTTAGTGCCATTCTAGGAAAATATTTTATTAGTGACCCATGCTTCATCAGTTTTAGTTTAAAAGTGGAGGATTAACCATGCATGATGGTATATATGCGCGCAGCCATGCAAAGCCAAAAGTGATGCAGTTGCAACGGATTGAATGAATAGGACCTTCAAATATTGATGAAGTTTCTGTTTACCATTATTCTTTTTGAATGATAAGCATTGAACCCATAAACATTGCCTCCCATTGATTTGTAAAAACTTCTGTAGATTTGATTGATTTTATATGAACTCTGACCCTAAACACAAAGACGTGTGCTTCAAGTCATGCATGCTCCGCATGAATCTCATGGCATGCATGATATCCTGGGAATATGTATACACACAAAAAGTTCAGACCAAGTTGGTTAAAATGTTCTTTTATAAAAGTCACATATGGCTTCAGTAGGTCTGACAACAAAGATTTCTAACCAGACAGGAGATTAAACAATTATAGTACTCAACCAATGAGGGTTAATGAATATAAAAGTCCCTAAATTTCCTCCCTTACACGTACTCAAATTCTATACTTCTATTTGGACAATGAACATGAACATGAGCTGCTTCAAAGATATGAATTATCAAATACCCCATTGTCTGCCATTAAGTAATCTTTCCTCAAACAACCGAGTTGGCAGTCTCCCTACATTACTCAACATGTCTACTGCAACAGTCACTCTAAAGCTGCAGGCATTGAAAGTGAAAAGAGCGCTCTGGCGATTTGCTGATCAGTGTTCTTCAACATGATGGTAGTGAAGTGCTTGCTCTTGACTCTTCTTGCTTTCATTGTTCTTTCAGAAGCATCAAGATTGCCTAAGGAATATTGGGAACAGATGCTGCCTAAGAAGCTCCCCTCTCCTTCCTCATCCCCCTCCAAACGCACCAATTCTCTAACTTCATCATCTTCTACAACCTGGAGGGCCAACAGAAACCTCCCTTCCTCAGATGGTAAGATCTAGTCGCGATCTGAAGAACTTTACTTCAACGTACGCCTCCCTCTAAACTGTAAGAAAGGCAGTTTTAGAATTGCACTAAAGAGAAGGAAGCCTGAAGAGTTTCGCAAACTAGTCTTTATATCCATCCGATATCGCATGAACAGATTCGCACCCTTGTAGATTTATTTCACTTTGGCAGCAGATATAGTACGTACTCAGTTGTAAATATAGTTGAGAGTTGCATTCAAAACGGAACAACTTTGTAGAGGGCGATTTCAGGATATACTTTTGTATTCTCCTTTTGGGAGGCTTTTCTCTCATGATGCCAACTACCACTATATATGGTGATGAACTGATCAATTTTTTATAAGGGAATTGTGGGGAAGGGGGATTTGGATTTCCAGATATCCTTCATTATAGAGGGACGATGCAATTTGCAAATCCTGTAAGGTATTTGGGCCTTCGACCACAGCATGTTCGAAGGTGAGTAATGCCATCAGGCTGCAAGACCTGGCCTACCGATGGTTTTTTTTTTTTTATTAATCTTCAAGGTTATGCTCTTATAGATCATATTTTTCTCCGAAAAATGAAATAAAACTTACCATAATCTTAGAAATTCTAGATCGGAGTGCACAGCCTGATACTGGGATTCGAGAGAACCGAAATATTTGAGAGAGAGGTTTTCGACTTTAGTCCACAAGGCCCCAACCTCTAGGGGAGGAGGGGCTATATATAGCCTCTCCAATTGTTACCCATCCACTTCATATGTGGGCATATGAAGAGGAAGGGGTGCCAACTTTGGGGGCCCCTTTATTACACATATTGTAGTATCTTGACGTTCTTGGTATGGCAGTGATCTCTAGGGGATATCTTGGAATTAAGCATTTGGCTTCATATAAAGGAAAAATAATGCTCACACTTCATTTTACTCGCTTTTTTTAAAGTCAGCCGATAGTATTTTGCATGTTCCATACTGAGTTTCTTCTGCTAGTGCAACCATTCCTTTCACATGATTACGTGATACATCATGAAGACATATAATATCAGCCAAGATCACTGAATGAACAAAAACTTTCTGGGGAAATACATTCACTATAATTAGCTGCACAATATTGCAGCATGGCGTAATTGAACTTTTATTTTGATGAATTCTTGAACAAGAATTACGATGACTAATGAATGTTTAAGGAGATGCTGAATACATGTGCAGCTCAATTATTTTGCCTCTTTGTCCATTCACTTGATGGTTGACTCTGTAGATTTTTATAACTTTTATGTGCAGATTGAGCGTGTGAAGACTAGTTTAAGTCTTTTTTTCCATCTTAATGTTAAGGAATTTTAGTAGGAAGTGTTTAAAGACCTGGAGTGTTAGGCTTCTTTGTGCTCTATGTCCTCATCAAAGCTTGGTACTTTTGTTTAATCTTGGAGAGGATTAGGCCATATATGTGTGTGTGTGTGTGTATGTGTGTGGGAGCTAGTTCTTATGTGAATTAATTTGAAATTAAAATCTATAGGATGATCTGTTCGAGATTCATTATATATTGCATGTTTTTGGAGTAATACAAACTCATTAAAAGGAAGTCTAGTCTGATCAATATGAATAATATGGTCAACTAAATCCTTTGGACAGAGTCGTAGAAGTTCCATGACTGAAAGGAAAGCATTATGTCAACTAAGCATTCCATGCAGTCGAAAAGTAAGTTTTTGTTTATTTATTTATCTCTCAAGACAACTTGAAGCATGCAGAATGTCAATCAAGTATAAATAACAGAAGATATGTATGCAGAGCAGTATGACAATATAAGCAGTTCAGCAACTTAAAATATTACAACTGTAGGAACATATAAAAAACAAGAAGGCAATGTCATACGAGGAAGAGTGAAACACAAAAACAACAACAACAACAACAACAAAACACAAGAAAAACAAGCACTTACTGCAGATTCGCCAATCACATTAGATAACAACTACAAATTAAGGACGTGTCATACCGGTAGAAGGGAATGCGCATACAGAATAAAAGCAGGAAATTGCATATATGCAGGATAAGAAAATGCCATCAAGACCCGTATAGGTTAGCATAAAACATTCATCTTCCATCTCCCAAGGCGTATGTTCCATGGTCATTCATGCTATGATGATATGCTGTAGTTATAGTAATACTACTTTCCCCATATTTGTTAGCCTCGCATGCCTCACCAAGCAAGTATTCGACCTCTTCCGAATTTGCTTCCAAGTTAACCCAGGGATGCTTCTGCATCTTTCTTATTCCTTCTAATTCCATTTCTACTTCCCTCATTTTAGGCCTCTCATCCCCATTTACTGCTAAGCAGCTCCTTGCAAGCTCCACAAATTGTTGGATTTGCTCCTTATTTCCTTCTGCATCTATGTGATTTTCAAGAATTTCAAACAATCTTTCCTCTTTTATGGAAGAAATAAAATACATGGCCAGACTTCTTTGCTCCTCGGACCTAGAAAATGAAAGTGCCTCCTTTCCTGTAAGTAGCTCCACTAGCACCACTCCAAAGCTATAGACATCACTTTTCTCTGTCAATTGGTTTGTTTGCAAGTATTCAGGATCCAAGTATCCAAGAGTTCCTTGCACTACAGTGGCAAGTTGCGCTTGATCTCTCGGAACCAATCTTGAAGTTCCAAAGTCCGAAACTTTTGCAGTGAAATCATCATCAAGCAGTATATTTGCTGATTTTACATCCCTGTGAATTATAGGTATTGAGGCTGCAGAGTGTAGATACCATAGTGCCTCAGCTGTTTCTGCAGCTATCCTCAAGCGGGTTTCCCATGGAAATGTGGACGCATTGCTTTCCTGATGAATGTACTTAAAAAGGGTACCATTTGGTACAAATTCGTAGACAAGCAAAGGAACTTGTGTCTCTAAACAACATCCCAAGAGTTTGACAACATGCCTATGATTAATTTGGGAGAGCACAACAACCTCGCTGATGAATTGCTCAATTTGGTTTTCATCTTCTATCCTGGACTTCTTGATGGCAACAATCTTATTATCTGCTAAAAAACCTTTGTAAACAGTACCAAAACCTCCTCGGCCAATTATCCTGCTCTCATCATAGTTTTTGGTAGCCTTCTGCAGCTCATCTACGGTAAAGATTTTGACTGTTTCTGTGGATCCTTCTTGTTGGCCGAGCCGTTGTTGTAAAATCAAGCCTCCATTCTGTTGGAAGAACTTCTCTCTGAGCTTGACAATCTTTCTTTTCTTGAGTACGAAGTACACCCA
The DNA here is from genome assembly GCA_011037825.1 of Carya cathayensis. Lineage (NCBI taxonomy): Eukaryota > Viridiplantae > Streptophyta > Magnoliopsida > Fagales > Juglandaceae > Carya > Carya cathayensis. Next base: position 69,135 of record QGSO01000317.1, on the reverse strand, counting down.
AGAGCTAAACACAAGCAGAGAAATAAAGCCTACTCCAGCTCCTGCATTTGAAGGCCCATCTTAGCCATTATTCATTCATTTTAACCAAGCCACTCGAACAATTAAAAGGTGTAATTAAGAATTTATTGCTCTGTTAATTATACCAATGAAATTAAAGTTACAAAAACGACCAAAGCGAAGGGCTAATCATATCAAAACGAATTCTAAGCTTTCCACAAAAATATATTTCACAGATGAAGTGAGAAAGAGAGTCATCAGTCAACACATAAAGTGGGTCCCACAACATTTATTCATATTTACAGATATTTTGGACAACATTAAATGAACAATACATATTTTCAAGCACACTTTATATATTTATCTCTCACTTGAGCCTCCGTATTTGACCAAGCACTTGAAAGGAATTTTTTTCCATACATTTAACAATCAATTGCAAATTTTCTAAGCATGCACTGTTTTGGCAACCCAAGATCAATTAGATGTAGAGAAAAATGAATTAACTATATGCTTACATACCAATGGCAATCTGAATCATAAGTACGAATTCCGGGGCACAACCTTCCCCATCTTTTGTTCCATCACCATGGTACCACTTGGGGCAACGACATATATGGCTGCCCTCTGTGTTTTCACAATCTTGTGCTCTTTTGCATTTATTGAGAGTAGCATCCTCACATTCGTTTATATCTGTGAATCAAATGAAAAAAAATGAAACATGATCAACTTCATAGTGCAGTAGTACTCATGATATAAGCTGGAACTACTACATACTACACACACACACACACACACAGAGACATGATACGTACATATCCATAAATACATATATACATATAATTCTTTTCATGTTTATTGTTAGGGAAGCTTTTGTAGGTTTATGATACCTTGGCAACCGAGAGGGAGGTATGGGTTCCCTTGGTAACCCAGCTTGCACTTGCACTGGTACCCCGACCTCGTTTTTGGATCATGGCATTCACTATTCTGATCCTGACATGCGAAATTCGGTTTTCTCCGAGCTTCTTCGCATCTTTCCTCCCCAATTGCCCAATCAAGTACCATTGTGTCTCAAGTGTAAGAAAAAAACTCTTATTATTTCCAATTCCCTTCTTACAAGAATGAGTGTGAGTGGGTTTATAAAAACTTCTAAAGGTTGGGGTATCCGAGTATCAAGGCTTTGGTTAACTACAAAGTGTGTATCCCTTTAAGCAAGTGGAAGACAACTCAGGCCTACTTCCTATAATCTATAATTAACTACAAAAGGTGTATCCCACTTCCACTTATAATCAAGTGAAGGACAACTCACGCCCACACTCCCCCTTAAGTTGGTGCATATAGATCTCGAATGCCCAACTTGCCAAGTGAGTTATAGAAACTTCTGCTACATACAGCCTTTGTAAGTATATCTACCAATTGGTCTTCGGATTTAACAAACAGGAATCGAATTATCTTGGTCTCAAGATTTTGTTTGATGAAGTGCCGGTCTACTTCCACGAGTTTGGTTCGATCATGTTGGACTGGATTATGGGAAATGTCAATTGCAGCTTTGTTATCACAGAATAGGTCCATCTCGTGGCTAGGAGCAAAGCCAATTTCAGTTAATAGTCTTCGAAGCCAGAGAAGTTCAGACAAGCCCTTAGCCATTCCACGAAACTCGGCTTCGGCACTTGATAATACTACCACCTTTTGCTTCTTACTTCTCCATGTGACCAGGTTCCCTCCAACAAATGTGAAATAGCCTGAGGTGGATTTTCTATCAGAGATATTTCCTACCCAGTCAGCATCTGTGTAACCTTTAACTCGTAGGTGATTATTTCTTGTAAACATAAGTCCTTTTCCGGGGAAGGACTTTAGGTATCGAAGGATCCAAATCACTGCATTCATATGATCTTCACTTGGACAGTGCATGAATTGGCTTACTACACTTACTGCATAGGCAATGTCAGGCCGTGTATGAGAGAGATAAATAAGTTTTCCAACTAACCTCTGGTACCTTCCTTTGTCTGTTGGCACTTGGTCTGGGTATTCTCCAAGCTTGTGATTTTGGATTATTGGTGTATCTGCAGGCTTACAATCTAGTAAACCAACTTCAGATAATAAATCTAGGATATATTTCCGTTGGGAAAGGAATATGCCTTGCTTTGACCTAGCAACTTCAATTCCCAGAAAATATTT
>QGSO01000317.1:0-66335 GCA_011037825.1 Carya cathayensis | reverse complement strand
GGGCCACAACAACTGTGGAGTACGTATTATATTTTATGTTATGTGTATTCATGGGGCCACAACAACTGTGGAGCATGAAGTATGGGGCCACAACAACTGTGGAGCATACACTACGTGAGACACAGCAATTGTGACACGTAGAATACGTGGGGCCACAACAACTGTGGAGTACGTATTATATTTTATGTTACTTGAATACGTGGGGCCACAACAACTGTGGAGTACGTATTAACGCACGTTATTAATCAAGACAATTGAATAATATTCCAAGTTTATGTTAAGTCCAGTTTCAGATCAAATACATGATAAGTCAAGTTTTAGATCAAGTCCATGTTATGTTATACTCACGTATATGTTATGTTCATGTCATGTTATGTTCAAGTTTATGTTATTTTCAAGTTCTTATTTATGTTATGCATGTTTACGTTCATGCTATATTTCAAGTCCATGTTATGTTTCACGTTCATGTTATGTTGTTTGTTCATGTTATTTTTAAGCTTAAGTTCATGCCATGTTAAGTCAAGTTCAGTTCACGTTTAAGTTCTGGTTATGTCATGCTATATGTCAAGTTATGCTATGCTTATGTACGACTATACTTATGCATTTATGCTTTTACTGCCATGTATGCATCTTTAACCTGTGTGTGAGTTTTATGTTAACTTACTGAGATTTGTAATCAAATCTCACTGTGGTAGTCCCAACTACCATTCCCCCCGAATGGTAGATCTTGTTACAGGACCCGAAGGAGAATTGGAATCTGACCAACTGAATACAATCGACTAGGCCACGGTGCGATGTTGATGATGGCATAGTATTTAACTTAGGTTACTACTTGTACTTTTGGAGTTGTATCTCAAGTATTCTTTTGATCACAACCATTTTAGACTAGTGTGGTGATCACGGCTTTTTAGTATGCCTTTATGTATGAAATATGTTTCAAGTATTTGGGATATTTTTAGTTTGGTGCATAGTATTGCTAAAGAAAAAAAATTATCCGCTGCGAATATTGCATAATGCTAGATGCATGTTAGGAACATTGCATCTTATATGTCATGAACGGGGGCAGGTAACCTTGTGTTGCATGTCTCGACGCTTCAAATGTCCGTTCAATCCCAAGCGGAATTTGGGGGCGTCACAACTCTCCTCCCCGGCGAACTAGCATTGCCAATGCTAATGAAGGCATCTCTTCGGTAACAGGGGCTGGGACTGTGATGTTGTTACCAACCCTCCCACTATCCCATACGTTACTTGTTCCTTCTCTTTCTCACAAGTTACTCTCTGTGAGTCAAGTTACCAAAGACTTGAATTGTGTTGTGCTCATTTATCCTGCGTTTTGTTTTATTCAGGATATTCTCACCAAGGAGATCATTGGGCGTGGTACTAAGAGGGGGGGCTCTATTATATGGATGATTTTAGTGTCGGCCAAGCACACCACATGCACCGCCCAAGCGACCTCAAAGTGGAACAGTTTTTGCTTTGGCACCGTCGGTTAGGCCACCCGTCATTTGGTTATATGCAACATGTGTTTCCTGATTTAGTTTTGGGTTTGTCAAGTTTGGATTTAAAATGTGAGACTTGCATTTTAGCTAAAAGTCATCGAGTCACTTATCCATTGAGTACGACTAAAAGTGGTGTTCCTTTTGCTTTGATTCACTCTGATGTCTGGGGTCCTTCCCCGAAATCTACTTTGTCTGGTTTCCGCTGGTTTGTAATATTCATTGATGATTGTACTCGCATGACTTGGATTTATCTGTTGAAACATAAAAATGAGGTTTTTTCCGTATTTCAATCATTTCATACAATGATTCAGACTCAGTTCTCTGCTAAGCTTCGAACTCTTCGATCTGATAATGGTGGCGAGTATGTGAATCAACAGTTCAGTGATTATTTCCAACACCATGGCCTAATTCATGAGACCTCATGTCCCCAGACTCCGCAGCAAAATGGTGTTGCAGAGCGCAAGAATCGCCACATCCTTGAAACTGCTCGCGCTTTGTTACTTGGAGCTCACGTACCTAGCCACCATTGGGCTGATGCTGTTTCTACGGCTGTCCATCTCATTAACCGCATGCCCTCAAGAGTTCTTGGGTTCAAGACTCCGCTACAGGCCTTGTCAACCTACGTCTCATTACCCACCATCCTGATGCTTCCGCCTCGCGTCTTTGGTTGTGTTGCATTTGTTCACCTCCACAAGAACCAACGCACGAAGCTTGATCCTTGTGCCATTCGTTGTCTTTTTTGGGTTACGCTGTACACCAAAAAGGGTATCGCTGCTATGACCCAACTACTCGACACACCTATGTGACTATGGATGTCACATTCCTTGAGTTCGACACTTTCTACTCTCCTGCGGCATCCAATTCTTCCCTTCAGGGGGAGACACAAGTAGAAGAGATGAATTGTTTGACATTTGACTGGTTTAAAGACACCGACATGACACCTAATGCTCCTCAGTCGATCATTGAGTACTGTCAGGGTTTTACTATCCCTTGCAGTGAATCTTGATTGGCCATAACACCAGTTTGACGTCAAAAATGCTTTTCTCCATGGAGATCTTGAAGAAGAAATTTACATGGATATCCCTCCAGGATATATGGCAAACTCTAAAACTAAGACTGTGTGCAAGCTACAACGAACTTTGTATGGCTTGAAGCAATCTCCTAGAGCTGGTTTGGGCGCTTGAACTCGGCAATGAGGAAATATGGCTTTCAACAAAGCAACTCAGACCATACTTATTCTTAAAGCATCACCGGGGAAGATAACAGCTTTGATCGTCTATGTTGATGATATGATCATTACAGGAGACGACCCAGAGGAAATAGCAAGAATTCAAGAGAAATTAGCCACAGAATTTGAGATGAAAAATCTAGGAGGACTCAAATATTTTCTGGGAATTGAAGTTGCTAGGTCAAAGCAAGGCATATTCCTTTCCCAACGGAAATATATCCTAGATTTATTATCTGGTTTATAAAATAATATTTCTTCATCATTATTAAAATGATAAAGTATCTTTAATCACTCAAAGAGGATAAAACCATTTAATTTAAATAAAAGTTTTCAACGTAAAAATAAACCTCTTAATATCTTAAAACAACTAAAATATTTAATCTAAGTAATTATCCACAATTATAATATTTTCAGAGCTCATTAAATTATTATAATTGTGCTACTTTAAAAACAAGCTTATCTAATACTTTGAAATCCGGTGGATAAAATCCGAAATACGCCATCGAGGTACAACGCTTAGGATAAATCTGTTCATGATTTTACAGTTGTCGGTGAAGAACAAAGTAACGTGATTTACGGAAAAAGATAATTATGCATGTGATTTCGGGTGAGGGTAGAGACGAGAGAGATAGTGACTGCTGTCAGGAAAGAATCCAAAACTGATTGTCGTGCTGTCTAATATGTGCGAAAAAGAAAGAGAAGGGTGAGGAGATAAGACTAAATTTTAGCGGGCTTGTGACCAAAGTGCTGATAAAAGTCATTTGCATCAAACATCATATGGTCCGTTGCTCCGGAATCCAGTATCCAAGCATTGCAGTCAGCCTCCCAAGAAGAACTAAGTAGAGCATTACCTGAGTTAGAGTTGGAACCATCGGCTGGAATAAGGGAAAGATGTGGTTCTGGTGCAGCCACCACAGCCTTGCCTGTGCTATCATCATGCCCACCTCCATCACGCCGCTTCCGAGCCTGAAGTTCATGCCACCAATCAGGATACCCGTGAAGTTTGAAGCAGGTTTCACGAGTGTGTTTTGTACTCCCACAGTGAGAGCATTTAGTGCTATCAGAGTTTACGCGGGATTTGTAGTTGGGACCGGATTTGCTACCATGCAAAGAGAGAGACCCGGAGGAGGCTTGAGACTGTGAGCCTTGCTTGAGACCCCTGAACACCAGACCCGCTCCTCGTAAATCAGCTGGGTTATTTGTCGTCATTATCGCTTGATGAAGAGCTTCCCTTCGGTCGTGTGCATAGGCTTGCTCCACCATTGGGAATGGCTTTATCTGCAGGACATCACTCCTGATATAGTTTAAGCGGTCATCGAGACCATCCAGAAAAACGTAGACTCGATCTTCTTGAACGAGTGTATTGTAATGTTGAATATCGGTTGGGCATTCCATCGGGTTTGGGCGACGAAAGTCGATTTCACGCCAGAGGCCTTGGATATCAGTGTAGAATTTTTCTATAGAGCCACCAACCTGTTTAAGGCAGGCCACGCGTCGCCGGAGATCATACACCTGGGAGGTGTCACTGCCATCAAAGTATGTAGTAGCAATTGCATCCCACACCAACTTGGCTGTTGGGAAGCGAATGAAGTTACCGATAAGAGAGGATTCCATGGAATTAAGCAACCAACCTTTAACAATAGCGTTGTTGGTGCACCATCGTTGAAAGGCCAAATCTGTCTGAGGAGGTTGAGGTAGGTCATCATTTATGTATCCCAGTTTGTCTTTGCCCGAGATATACATCTCGACCACCTGGGACCAGAGAGCATAGTTGGTGCCATCCAACTTGATGCCAATCGGTGCAGTAGCAATATCGGAGGTCTGGGTCGGGGCTGAAGCTTTATTGAAAATCTCAGTCATTTTCGTGGTCAACTCTGCTAGGATGGAGGAGGATAGAGAGTCATCTGCAGGGGAGTCTGTATCGGCCATGGAGGAAGACGAGAATGGTTAGGAAAGTGAGGGAGACAAGAGTAGTTTGGAAAGTGACAGGAGGATCGGTGGCTCTGATACCATGTCTCAAGTGTAAGAAAAAAACTCTTATTATTTCCAATTCCCTTCTTACAAGAATGAGTGTGAGTGGGTTTATAAAAACTTCTAAAGGTTGGGGTATCCGCGTATCAAGGCTTTGGTTAACTACAAAGTGTGTATCCCTTTAAGCAAGTGGAAGAAAACTCAAGCCTACTTCCTATAATCTATAATTAACTACAAAGGTGTATCCCACTTCCACTTATAATCAAGTGAAGGAAAACTCACGCCCACACATTGGACGCCTTTCCCGTTCCCGTTTCTGAAGATAATCCGTGGAGAAGTTGAACTTTCCTTTTTCGACGATAAAAGCATAGCTGCAAGGATTGAAGTTCCATATGTTTGTGTGATTTTAAAGCTGGACACACTCAGATTATAATTTTTCAAGCCATCTAGAAACTCTACGTTGCAACACCCAACGCCAGAGCAAGACTCGTTGACCGCAGTGCTTAGGTCATTACATCGAGATCTGCACCCTGTCGAGTATATTTTTTCATTTTCCTTCCAACAAATAATGCCCGCAGTGTCACAGCCAAGAACAGTGAACTGGTTTTTGGTTGTAGAAATGGTGAACTTGCCTGCACGAAACCAGGTTGAATTATTGAATTCAATGGAACTCGACGCATTGTAACAGTCTCGGGCTTCAAGTGCCTTGACATGTATTTCATGAGTCTCAATGGATATGTTTGTAACAAGGACATTCCCGATCTTTGCAGAAAGATCAGAGTCATTACAACGGATTTTGAAAGTCTTCTCCAAGTAGCATTCTTCACTCAAGCCAAATGGATATGGAATTGTTACATTCCCACACTTTTCGAGGTAGCCAGGCTTGGCTTGAGCTGCCATTGCTGCTACCATCGCAAGCAGTACTATCATTCCAATGACTGAGATTAATTGCAAAAGCAGCTTTGAGAGTTCTCCGATGGCCAGAACCTATTTTCTTGAGAAGATAAATGTTATTCGATGATCTATTGCATTTGCAAATGCTTGGAGCCTCCTCCTAGAAGTGATCTTTGCTTTAATAGGCATTTGGCATGAAGACCAGTTCAACATCATCCCACACGCACTTTCGACTGTAGAACACCACTTCCAAGTCAATATTGGAGGACGAGGACCCCTTTTTTTTGTGTCTACTCAAGCTTTTCTTCGTTACCCATTTATCTTTACTCCTCCGAGCCCTCAGCTTTTATTTATCATGAACGTGATTATCAAATTGGCTTGAGCCATCATAATTTGACAATATAGGCTAATTATTTAGGTTGTGTTATGAAACTAAAAGAGAAATAATATTACAAGAGAAAGAGGATGTTGCAAGAGAAAGAGTTGTTCTTCAATGCAAAACTTGACGCATATACAAGGAAATGATACCCATATATATAGGAGTACAAAGGGGTAGGTATAGCTTAAGTCTCCATTGATGGCTAAAGATAGGTCTTAATTGATGGCTCAATGATCTTAATTAGTGGCTAAAGATTGGTCTTAATTGATGGTTCAATGGTCTTAATTAGTGGTTATGTATGGTTATACAAATGTTTATAATACTCCCCCTTTGGATGACCATACATAAAGAATATGCATCGTTAAGATCTTGTCAAGGAAAAACCTAGTGGGAAAAAAAACCAATGGCGAAAGAAAAGAGTACAACATTCATATGTACTGCCAAGTGCTTTAAGATTGCCTCATTAAAACCTTGCAAAGGAAAACCCAGTGGGATAAAACCTTAGCGAAGGAAAAAGAGTACAATCAGCACAAGTCTTCAAGACTTTACTCCCGCATCTCAATATTGTGTACCAACTCTTTAAATGAAGTAGTTGGTAATATTTTGGTAAACAAATTCACCATATTGATTTAAGATCGTTTTAACATTAAATTCACTACTCTTATGGAGTTGTGCTCTTCTGGAGTTCTTGTAAATAACATAGTTAGTGGAGAAGTAATCAAAATTAAGCCTCCAACCTCCATATTCAACAAAAACGGTGGCCACCTTTTTAGACCAGACAAGCACCGCAGAATTTTACAGCTCTTCTGTAGCTGTCAGGCGCTGCAGGGCTATGATGCTACATCTCTTGTCCCTTGTAGAGAGATGCTTCACGAGAGACGCTGTGAAGCAATAGAGATGCTTTGTCCTTTCTTTTACTCTCCTGAGGATGTTGCTCTTATGATAGGAGCAGAGATTCATTTTTCTGGAAGGATTTATTTTGATGTCGTTTCAGAATCAAGATTTCTTAGTGCTTAGTATTTTGCCTTTGGTATGACCATGTCTCGGAAGTTATTAGCTAAACTGAATGAGGTCAACCAATTCAATAATCAAATATCTTAATTGCGTTAGAAGTTCTATGCGAAGAGTCGTAAGAGCAAGAAACTGAAGGAGGAGAATAAGGTGCTAAAACAGTATGCCCGTGATCTTCAGGATCAGCAGCAACGAATATTTGAAGAAGTCCAAATACTTAGAGAATAAGGACAAGCTGCATTTAATCTCGCCGTGTATATCTAAAAAAAAGTCCAACTTCAAATAGAGTAGAGGCAAACAGCTTTTAATTTCACGGCCTAGTAAATAACTGTATGATATCTGTGTTTAGCATATCCTCAATCAATATATATAATTTTGTCTTTCTTTCATAAATTTCTCTATAAAAGAAACATTCAGCTCATCTTCATTCACATCCCATCTTTTGTAATTAGTTTGCATTCTTACTCTATAATCTCTTTCTGCATTCTTACTCTGCAATGACCCAGCAATTTTCTCGTAACCAATATATGAGGTATTCTACACCTTGTTCACCAGTTGTTTCTTCTTCTATTGTAGGTGCTATAGTGCAATACAATAATGATCTGACTAATAAGTCAGATCTTGAAGCTATCTACGAGCTTGTGAGTCTCGGTACCCGATACTCATCAACCATTGTCGCATTTTCTCAGCGACTACAATTCAAAACTTATGATGTTGACAAACTCAATGAGAAAATTTCTATCCTTCAGCGACTTCTTCTGGAGACCAACATGAAGATAGGAGCAATAAAGCAAGAGAATAGGAATTTAAAATTCTTACTTAACTCTTCTTTTTGATTGCCTACCCCTTTAGACAGGGATGCCATGCAAATTTTTGAAGAGCAAGATCGTTTAAAGAATGAGGCGAAGAGCCTCAAATTTATGTAATTTTGTTTTGAGATAATAAAATAATATTTCACAAATATTCATATTGTGTTTCTATCTTCTGGTAGATGTTCTGTGTACTCCATTTTATTTCTCCTTTAATAATGCATATTTCTTACAAAACCGTAATATGAATCTGAAATACTAATTGCATTTAAGATAAGATATTTCAGAACTAATAATATCATTCATCTCCCCCTTGAAGCCGAAAGAGTTTCTAATTTATATTTCAAATATGTGTAGTTTTCATGAGCTCTTCTGGAGCCTCAATGACATTTAAATCATCTATATAAACTGCAGTAAAAGCTAATAGAAATATTGAAAATATATGGAAAATAGCTTGTTCCACATGCATTTAGATTGTATTAGATCATATAAGGATTTTTGAAACTTAATAGAATAAGTACTTCAAGACTATATGCTTCATGCATTTCATATCTAGTGATCCATATAAATATGCAGTTAAATATGCAGTTAATCATGCATACCCAAACTCTCGGTAACTATCAAGCTAATAAAAATCTCAATATAATTTCATCAACTTCAAAAGCATATCAATATTATTTCTGCGGGAAATCGACTCGTGATTTATATATCACATTTTCATTTCCTTTATACAAATACCCACTGATATTCAACAAGCATAACCTTTTAGGCGTTTGGACTACAAGTCCATATATATCACATTTTACTAGTGATATCAATTCTGCAGGAATTGTTTATTTCTATTTTGGCCAATATTTTTACGTCGATATTCTTCGACGGTTTTTGACTCACTTTCTTCATTACTTATAGTAATGTCAAGTGCCATCTTATATGAAAATACGTTGTCGACAACGGTTTTATTTCTATCCAGAATTTCTCCAATACTCATGAAATGTATCGAGATCTCGTTATTTTCAGGGACCTGTCCCTCTTTAAGGGAAGACATTTCATGAAAAACCTCTTCAGGAGAATTATACTCTCCAGGAGTTTTTATTATGAGGAAATTTTGTACAGAAAGTTTGGATGGATCTTATTGCTTGTTTTGTGGGTACGGCCTCTTCAGGAGCACCAATTTCTTTTCTTTGTGCTTTTCTCTTTCGGGATGCTTTATCTTTTGTATCAATAGGTCTCACACGCTTTTTGACATGTCATATGTTCATTAGACTGCTAAATTTCTTAATTGTCCTACGAGGACTTTAATCCTCGCTGGGATTTTAGCAGCTAGAATATGAGACATTTTTATCTTATTGCATCCATAAATTAATTATCATTTGAACTTCTAGTTCACCTATGATAATCAAGATAACGTCGAATTATTTCATTTTATTTGCTTCTAGCAAATTCTCTTTCCGCTCAAGGTAGGAAGACTTTATAGTCAAAGAATCTCCTGGTTCTTTTATGGACGTCTATATGAAAATTATTCAACTTATCGTAATTGATTTCGGATGATCAAGATAATTATGAAAAACATACAAATATTTTGAATCATATCACTTTTGATGCATCATAATATTTGATTCAGTAGTTGTATAATATCATCTCAAAGAGAAAACTGGTAGTTTTTCCAATACGAGCTTCTGGCTCGAAATCATAGAAGTACTATAAAGATATTCATTACCACATCCAAACTCTTGGTTTCATTTGAAAAAATGCACAATTCTTTTCTAAGAATGATATAAATCCAATATCATTCACTTCAGGGAATGATGTGGAACTAGTAGGACGTGATTAATGATTTCTTAACAAAATCTCATTATTTTTCTTAGCCATTAGAAGACCAGATATAAATTTAGAATATATTGTGAACTTTTGTACTCGATATTGCTACTTCAGGTTCCCATTCAGATAGGCTACATGAATTCAAGCCAAGTTTGGAGCTAAAACACCATATAACCATGCTGAGGACAGCTTACCCATTATATATGGTGAACATGTCCGACACACGTGTCTCGCCAGAGGCACATGTATCTTACCCCCTTTTATCACCTAAGAGCAACTTATAATTCCAATGAACGCCCGCTTGTATAAACAAGCTCCATACTCCAATACCAACTTGCTCAGACCCGGTTGATAGGACTCTTCCTACTTCCCGGCCCTGTACAAGTTCATCCCAACACTTGATAGGAGAGGACTGCATCCACAAATGCACCTCTGTCACGTCATGCAGCTCGAGACTAATCCCAAGTCACGTCACGACACCCATCATAATTCTGCCATTAGATAGAGGAAGATGTGATGGCGCTGTGATGGCGAGGTGGTGGCCAGACGGATGCCCACGATGGCGGATTGGCCATTAGAAGTTAATTTCATACCTTGGAGAGTGAGGGAGAGTGAGAGCTATACACAACTTCTTTGGACATTAAATTTGTTGGGGAAGGTCATGATGATGAGTGGAATAAGGTGGTGGTGGTGAAATACCGTGGGTAGCTGTGTACGATGGTGCACGGCGGTGCAACCGTACGTGTGAGTGAAGACCCATCGGAGAAAAAGAGAGAGTTAGGGAGAAAGGAGGACATGGGGAGGAAGCCCATGATGTGGTGAAGTCATTGGTGATACTTGGTGGCTGTTTCAGCCGTGTATGGTGGCTCAAGGAGAAGAAAATGGGTGTAAAACCCATTTTGAAGGTGGTGCCATAGAGGGAGGAGGAGGGCAAGTGGGGGCTCGCCGGTGGGAGGGAATGATGGCTGGAGGGTGGTGGTCATTTGGTGACCGAATGTGAGACCATAACTACCGTGTACGGCGGCGTGGAGGAAGGAAGTGTGTTCTTACCCATTTCGGCTGGTGAAGCGGTGGGAGGAGAGAGAGAGAAAGCGTGTGGCTTGGCTGACGGGAGGAAGTGTTGGCCGGCATGTGGGGAGTGATCAATGGCCGGAGGTGAGACCAACGGTGGTTGGTGGTGGCTGGGCTGGAGGTGCAACCCGCACGGTGAAGGGGAAGATCATGTGTACGTCGGGCATGGGAAGGAAGTGAGAAGAGAGAAAAGGACGAAAGGAAAAAGTGAAGGAAAAAGGGTCGGGGCTTGGGTATTTAATCCTAGTCCTTGGCTTCGGGATCCTCAAAACGTTCTAACGATAAGTTTAAACACTTATTTGAAAATGCGTAAGTGTTTTATTAAAATAAAACACTTAAATAAAACACTGAGAGGAATTAAGATAGAATATTATTTTATAAACTAAAGTTTATAAAATAATATTTCTTCATCATTATTTAAAATGATAAAGTATCGTTAATTACTCAAAGAGAATAAAATCATTTAAATTAAATTTAGAGTTTTCAACGTAAAGTTAAACCTCTTAATATTTTAAAACAACTAAAATATTTAATTTAAGTAATTATCCACAATTATAATATTTTAGAGCTCATTAAAATATTATAATTGTGTTACTTTAGAAACAAACTTATCTAATAATACTGGAAATATCCGTAAGCTTTAAAATATCTATCTTACTTTGAAATCGGCTGGATAACTTTCGGAACACGCCATTGAGATACGACATGCAGGATAAGGCTTAACATATAGGTCGAAGCTCGACACGTAAAATGAGGCTCAACACGTAGACCGAAATTTGACATGTAGATCAAGGCTCATAAATAAAGAAGAAGAAGAAGAAGGAGCGGATATCACACAAGTAGTTCATGAAAAATCATCAACAAGAGTCAGAAAATACTTGGTTCCATCATAAGCATGTATTGAACATGGTCCCCAAATGTTAACATGCACCAAACAAAAAATGGAAGTAGATTTGTCATGGCTGATAGGAAAAGAATTTCTGTGTTGCTTAGCAATTGGACAACTGAACAAGGAGAAATTTTACTAGCATTGAAATTGTCTTTTACATGTGGATCATCAATCAAAACTAGTCTACAATTTGAGATATGACCAAGGCGACAATGCCAAAGGTCAGAACTATTACTACCAGTCATGACAGAAGCAGTAAGAGTTTAGAATTAAAAGACAAGGAAGATAAGGCTTCAGTAAAAGCATTTGGAGGAATAACCACTGGCAAAAGATCATATAAGCTGCCTTTGACTTCAGCCATCCCAATCGTGGTCCAGGTGAAAAGGTCCTGAATGAAGCAATGGTTAGACAGAAAAACCAAATAGCAGGTAAGGGATTCTATTAGTCTTTTGACCGAAATTAAATTGAAATAAAAAGAAGGCACACATAAAGCATCCTTTAGTAGGATGTTATCAGTGACTTGCACACTTCCTAAATGACTAACAAGGATAGAAGTTCCATTTGGAAGCTTGATAGAATATGAAACCTTGACAGTAATAGAAGAAAAGAAAGTGGTGCTACAAATCATATGATATGTTGCACCTGAGTCTATGATCCAAAGTATATCAGTATGATCAATGGATTTATGTGCAAATGAGGAAAGGGAAAGAGGGATACTAGAGATCTTGGAATCCTTTGGCTCAGTTGTGACAGGTTAATAGACAACTTGAGCCTGGTTCACAAAGGGCAAGCAATCACAGTATCCTTGACTTGAAGCAAAGCCATAAGCTGCTGGTATTGTGCTTTGGTGAAATTTACTTGGTTTTCATTAATTTCTTCTTGGTTAGAATCTAAAGACAAACTAACTTGGTTGACAAAAGATCCAACATTCTTACCCTTGTAAAATTTATGGCCTAGAGGGTACCCATGCAGTTTATAACATCTTTCAGCTACATGACCAGTTTGCTTACAATGGGTACAGCTAGGTACTTGTGCATTTCCTATTTTAAAACAAGTCTCAAGGGTATGATCCTATATGCGGCATTGGGTGCAATACGGTCTATCCCTTTTTGTAGTGGCAAGGAATTTGGTATTGGTTTTGAAAGAATTATAGGACATGTTGGTAACTAAAGCCATAGACTCAGGGTTTGGGCAAGCAGATATGATCTTGTGCTGTTGTTCTTACTGTTGTATAAGGGAGAAAACCTTACTAACAGAAGGTATTAGGTCTAACAACATAATTTGATCTCTAACATTAGAATACTTATCATTTAATCCCATAAGATATTGAATTATACTATCCCTTTGATGGTATTACATTCAGTTGTCCACAGGTGCAGGTAGGCATTGGATCATACACAACGAGTTCATCCCACAGGATTTTGAGCTTACCATAGTATATGCTCACAGGATTTTACTATTACTGAAGACTTGCCAATTTCCTCTTCAGTTGAAATATGCAAGGACCATTTTGCTGGGTGAATCGATCCCTGAGGTCATTCCAAGTATCTCAAGCATCATCCACAAAAGCCACACTCGACTTCACCGTGGTGCTAATGGAATTCAAAATCTAGGTCACAACCATATCGTTGCGTTGTTCCCATGCATTAAATTAGGGGTCCTTAGATGCAACAGGTTTGCAAAGGCTACCATTAATAAAACCCAATTTGTTCCTTGCTCTGAGAGCCTGACACATAGCTCGAGACCAAGTCACATAGTTTTCTGATGTAAGAAGGTCAGTAACGAGTGTGATAGTGGTATTGTCTCCACTATCAACTCTGTATGGGTTGTTTGGGTCGCTGAAATTGAGGAAGAAAGAAGAGGGATTCTTGGGGTTTGCTTGTTGTTCTTCCATTGCAGGAAAGAAAGAAAAAATAAATAAAGGAAAATCAAGAGTAGGAAATGAGCCTGTGCTCTGATGCCATGTAAGAGAAAGAAAAGAAAGCAATGGAAGAGAACTTTTCTCTGCATTCAAAATGAATCAAATGAGTGTTCTGTACAATGAACCGAAAAATATATACAGCAATTCCAGTTGCCTCCATGACAGAATCTGCTACCCCAATACTAACAAGAAAGTAATAGAACCAATAGTAATTATACAGCATAACAAGTAAGACAAAATAGAAAGGGAAAGAAGATTCTAAGTTAATTTGGTCTATCCTTATGTGTCTGATCCAAAGCAAGAAAATGACATGTAAGAGGAGAGGCTTCTTCTAGATGTTCTAGATGAACATGACAAGTAGTTGAAGAAGAACAACTTGTAGCCTCTAGCTGATCAGGACGACTTGTAAGATTAGCAGCAGTAGAAATAGGATGCTGCAATAACATATAATTTATAACGTTGAATTAATTTTGCACAAGAAAAAAAGAGTTAAAAATCAGCAACATGTTATAAACATTTGTATAACTATACATAGCCACTAATTAAGACCATTGAACTATCAATTAAAACCAATCTTTAGCCACTGATTAAGATCATTGAGCCATCAATTAAGACCTATCTTTAGCATCAATGGAGACTTAAACTATACCTACCCCTTTGTACTCCTATATATATGGGTATCATTCCCTTGTATATGCATCAAGTTTTGCATTGAAGAACAACTCTTTCTCTTGCAACATCCTCTTTCTCTTGCAATATTATTTCTCTTTTAGTTTCATAACACGTTATCAGCACGAGGTTCTGTTGATTCTGAAGCTAGTGGTCTTCTCATTCAAGTAAGTTTTTCAATATATTATTTGCAATCCCCAAGGTGAGTATTAAAGATTATATTCCTTATTATTACTTGATAAAATTCTATGTTTATTCACATAGTTTATATACAAGTTCTATTTATTTTTTATACTTGTTATGAATTATTGATGATAAGATTCATCTTGGAATAGAAATTGAGCATCCCTGAAGGATTGCTCTAAACCAATAATTTTATTGAGTATCTCATAATAAAGGATCTATTGATTCTGTGAGATAGTTTAAATGAGTGATACGTATACCAAAACCTCATTATGATTAATGCACCTGAAGTTGCATATTGAAATTGTGTAGAGAAAATTCACTAAAGAATATATGTTTAAAATGAACGCCTCGAATGTGCTNGATGCCCAGATGATTTAGACACTGCGGAATGGCTTTGATGGCCTTCGTCTTCTCTTTGGGTGGGAGGGCAGGTTATAGAGAGTGAGAGTTGCTTGGGGGGTGAGAGTCCAGTCCGATGGCCTTCGAAGAAGACGAAGGGATGAAGGGCTCGAGGGGCTCGAGGGGCACGAAGGGCTCTTAGGGCTGAGAGAGTCTAGGAGATGAGTAGGGGGTGAGAGGTTTTGATGGAAACCGGTTCAGTGTTTAGTGAACCCGGTCCACACGTCATGAGTGCGCTGGTTTATCCCAAACAGTGGATGCTCCGAAGACTTATTCTATGTTCGTAACAAGGACGTTCCCGGTCTTTGCCGTAAGATCAGAGTCATTACAACGGATGTTGAAAGACTTCTCCAAGTAGCATCCTTCACTCAAGCCAAATGGATATGGAATTGTTACATTCCCACACTTTTCGAGGCAGCCAGGCTTAGCTTGAGCTGCCGCTGCTGCTACCATCGCAAGCAGTACTATCATTCCAATGAATGAGATTAATTGCAAAAGCATCTTCGAGAGTTCTCCCATGGCCAGAACCTATTTTCTCAAGAAGATAGATGTTATTCGATGATCTATTGCGTTCGCAAATGCTTGGAGCCTCCTCCTAGAAGTGATCTTTGCTTTAATAGGCATTTGGCATGAAGACCAGTAGTTCAGCATCAACCCACACGCACCTTCCACTAGTGTGGAACACCACTTCCAAGTCAACATTGGAGGACGAGGAACATTTATTTATTTTTTTGTCTACTCAAGCTTTTCTTCGTTACCCATTTATCTTTACTCCTCCCGCCCACAGCTTTAATTTGCACCAATAATAATAATAATAATAATAATAATATATCATCATGAACGTGATTATCAAATTGGCTTGAGCCATCATAATTTGACAATATAGGTTAATTATTTAGGTTGCTGATTTTTAACTCTTTTTTTCTTGTGCAAAATTAATTCAACGTTATAAATTATATGTTATTGCAGCATCCTATTTCTACTGCTGCTAATCTTACAAGTCGTCCTGATCAGCTAGAGGCTACAAGTTGTTCTTCTTCAACTACTTGTCATGTTCATCTAGAACATCTAGAAGAAGCCTCTCCTCTTACATGTCATTTTCTTGCTTTGGATCAGACACATAAGGATAGACCAAATTAACTTAGAATCTTCTTTCCCTTTCTATTTTGTCTTACTTGTTATGCTGTATAATTACTATTGGTTCTATTACTTTCTTGTTAGTATTGGGGTAGCAGATTCTGTCATGGAGGCAACTGGAATTGCTGTGTATATATTTTTCGCTTCATTGTACAGAACACTCATTTGATTCATTTTGAATGCAGAGAAAAGTTCTCTTCCATTGCTTTCTTTTCTTTCTCTTACATGGCATCAGAGCACAGGCTCATTTCCTACTCTTGATTTTCCTTTATTTATTTTTTCTTTCTTTCCTGCAATGGAAGAACAACAAGCAAACCCCAAGAATCCCTCTTCTTTCTTCCTCAATTTCAGCGACCCAAACAACCCATACAGAGTTGATAGTGGAGACAATACCACTATCACACTCGTTACTGACCTTCTTACATCAGAAAACTATGTGACTTGGTCTCGAGCTATGTGTCAGGCTCTCAGAGCAAGGAACAAATTGGGTTTTATTAATGGTAGCCTTTGCAAACCTGTTGCATCTAAGGACCCCTAATTTAATGCATGGGAACAACGCAACGATATGGTTGTGACCTAGATTTTGAATTCCATTAGCACCACGGTGAAGTCGAGTGTGGCTTTTGTGGATGATGCTTGAGATACTTGGAATGACCTCAGGGATCGATTCACCCAGCAAAATGGTCCTTGCATATTTCAACTGAAGAGGAAATTGGCAAGTCTTCAGTAATAGTAAAATCCTGTGAGCATATACTATGGTAAGCTCAAAATCCTGTGGGATGAACTCGTTGTGTATGATCCAATGCCTACCTGCACCTGTGGACAACTGAATGTAATACCATCAAAGGGATAGTATAATTCAATATCTTATGGGATTAAATGATAAGTATTCTAATGTTAGAGATCAAATTATGTTGTTAGACCTAATACCTTCTGTTAGTAAGGTTTTCTCCCTTATACAACAGTAAGAACAACAGCACAAGATCATATCTGCTTGCCCAAACCCTGAGTCTATGGCTTTAGTTACCAACATGTCCTATAATTCTTTCAAAACCAATACCAAATTCCTTGCCACTACAAAAAGGGATAGACCGTATTGCACCCAATGCCGCATATAGGATCATACCCTTGAGACTTGTTTTAAAATAGGAAATGCACAAGTACCTAGCTGTACCCATTGTAAGCAAACTGGTCATGTAGCTGAAAGATGTTATAAACTGCATGGGTACCCTCCAGGCCATAAATTTTACAAGGGTAAGAATGTTGGATCTTCTGTCAACCAAGTTAGTTTGTCTTTAGATTCTAACCAAGAAGAAATTAATGAAAACCAAGTAAATTTCACCAAAGCACAATACCAGCAGCTTATGGATTTGCTTCAAGTCAAGGATACTGCGATTGCTTGCCCTTTGGTGAACCAGGCTCAAGTTGTCTATTAACCTGTCACAACTGAGCCAAAGGCTTCCAAGATCTCTAGTATCCCTCTTGCCCTTTCCTCATTTGCACATAAATCCATTGATCATACTGATATACTTTGGATCATAGACTCAGGTGCAACATATCATATGATTTGTAGCACCACTTTCTTTTCTTCTATTACTGTCAAGGTTTCATATTCTATCAAGCTTCCAAATGGAACTTCTATCCTTGTTAGTCATTTAGGAAGTGTGCAAGTCACTGATAACATCCTACTAAAGGATGCTTTATGTGTGCCTTCTTTTTATTTCAATTTAATTTCGGTCAAAAGACTAATAGAATCCCTTACCTGCTATTTGGTTTTTCTGTCTAACCATTGCTTCATTCAGGACCTTTTCACCTGGACCACGATTGGGATGGCTGAAGTCAAAGGCAGCTTATATGATCTTTTGCCAGTGGTTATTCCTCCAAATGCTTTTACTGAAGCCTTATCTTCCTTGTCTTTTAATTCTAAACTCTTACTGCTTCTGTCATGACTGGTAGTAATAGTTCTGACCTTTGGCATTGTCGCCTTGGTCATATCTCAAATTGTAGACTAGTTTTGATTGATGATCCACATGTAAAAGACAATTTCAATGCTAGTAAAATTTCTCCTTGTTCAGTTGTCCAATTGCTAAGCAACACAGAAATTCTTTTCCTATCAGCCATGACAAATCTACTTCCATTTTTTGTTTGGTGCATGTTAACATTTGGGGACCATGTTCAATACATGCTTATGATGGAACCAAGTATTTTCTGACTCTTGTTGATGATTTTTCATGAACTACTTGTGTGATATCCGCTCCTTCTTCTTCTTCTTCTTTATTTATGAGCCTTGATCTACATGTCAAATTTCGGTCTACGTGTTGAGCCTCATTTTACGTGTCGAGCTTCGACCTATATGTTAAGCCTTATCCTGCATGTCGTATCTCAATGGCGTGTTCCGAAAGTTATCCAGCCGATTTCAAAGTAAGATAGATATTTTAAAGCTTACGGATATTTCCAGTATTATTAGATAAGTTTGTTTCTAAAGTAACACAATTATAATATTTTAATGAGCTCTAAAAGTATTATAATTATGGATAAATACTTAAATTAAATATTTTAGTTGTTTCAAAATATTAAGGGGTTTAACTTTACGTTGAAAACTCTAAAATTAATTTAAATAATTTTATTCTCTTTGAGTAATTAACGATACTTTATCATTTTAAATAATGATAAAGAAATATTATTTTATAAACTTTAGTTTGTAAAATAATATTCTATCTTAATTCCTCTCAGTGTTTTATTTATGTGTTTTATTTTAATAAAACACTTACGCATTTTCAAATAAGTGTTTAAACTTATCGTTAGAACGTTTTGAGGATCCCGAAGCCAAGGACTAGGATTAAATACCCAAGCCCCGACCCTTTTTCCTTCACTTTTTCCTTTCGTCCTTTTCTCTCTTCTCACTTCCTTCCCATGCCCGACGTACACATGATCTTCCCCTTCACCGTGCGGGTTGCACCTCCAGCCCAGCCACCACCAACCACCGTTGGTCTCACCTCCGGCCATTGATCACTCCCCACATGCCGGCCAACACTTCCTCCCGTCAGCCAAGCCACACGCTTTCTCTCTCTCTCCTCCCACCGCTTCACCAGCCGAAATGGGTAAGAACACACTTCCTTCCTCCACGCCGCCGTACACGGTAGTTATGGTCTCACATTCGGTCACCAAATGACCACCACCCTCCAGCCATCATTCCCTCCCACCGGCGAGCCCCCACTTGCCCTCCTCCTCCCTCTATGGCACCACCTTCAAAATGGGTTTTACACCCATTTTCTTCTCCTTGAGCCACCATACACGGCTGAAACAGCCACCAAGTATCACCAATGACTTCACCACATCATGGGCTTCCTCCCCATGTCCTCCTTTCTCCCTAACTCTCTCTTTTTCTCCGATGGGTCTTCACTCACACGTACGGTTGCACCGCCGTGCACCATCGTACACAGCTACCCACGGTATTTCACCACCACCACCTTATTCCACTCATCATCATGACCTTCCCCAACAAATTTAATGTCCAAAGAAGTTGTGTATAGCTCTCACTCTCCCTCACTCTCCAAGGTATGAAATTAACTTCTAATGGCCAATCCGCCATCGTGGGCATCCGTCTGGCCACCACCTCGCCATCACAGCGCCATCACATCTTCCTCTATCTAATGGCAGAATTATGATGGGTGTCGTGACGTGACTTGGGATTAGTCTCGAGCTGCATGACGTGACAGAGGTGCATTTGTGGATGCAGCCTCTCCTATCAAGTGTTGGGATGAACTTGTACAGGGCCGGGAAGTAGGAAGAGTCCTATCAACCGGGTCTGAGCAAGTTGGTATTGGAGTATGGAGCTTGTTTATACAAGCGGGCGTTCATTGGAATTATAAGTTGCTCTTAGGTGATAAAAGGGGGTAAGATACATGTGCCTCTGGCGAGACACGTGTGTCGGACATGTTCACCATATATAATGGGTAAGCTGTCCTCAGCATGGTTATATGGTGTTTTAGCTCCAAACTTGGCTTGAATTCATGTAGCCTATCTGAATGGGAATGAAGATTTAGTTTGTGATAGGATACGTGAAGGTGATAATGGGTAAATAGTCTAAGGTTGGGACACATGACTCTGTTAGTCGGAATCATACGTCGGATTGTGGAAATAGAAGAACGAGACGGAGGTCTTAGTGTCTTAACCCTAAGGTGAATCACGGAGGTTCACTTTAAGGAATAAGACCCCAATGGCTTTAGCATAGTAAATGGCACGTAAGAGCCTAGGGATGAACGGAGAGTGTTCCAAGTGAGACATAGTTCTATTTTTAGAATAGTTTCTTATACATTAGATAGATAATGATGTAAGGTTATGTGTATGCATGTAGGTTGCCATCTGACACGCACACTAATGGACTGCATGGATTGAGTATGGCATGAAGTTCAGGTAAGTATTACGTTCATACTCTTCTATAGTTTTTCTATATACAAACGAAGATGAAAATGAAAGCTTTTCTCAAAAAGGAAAACGAAAATTTTTTTCTACGAGACACGCTTTACGAAAGAAAAAAAATGAAAAGTAAGTTTTCAAGTATAAGTACATAGCGGCCTTCCTTGGCAGCCCCTTTTTATGCACCCAAAGTATATACGTGTATGCATGTGAATGGATACTATAAGTAGTACGTATTGTATGTATGTTCACGAAAAGAAACAAAAAGAAGCTTTAAAAGACAAGTAAAAACTGTTAAGCACTGAAATTGAAATGAAAAGAAAGAAAAGAAAAGAAAGAAAACATTTTTTTTAAATAACTCTCTCTCCAAAAAATGATTCTTTCTAAAACAACTTTTTCAGACTCTTTCTAAACAACTTTTCTTAAAATAAAAGGAAAGAAAACTATTCTCTCTCTCTTAAAGAAACTTCTTTTAAAACAACTTTTACAAAGATAAAAGAAAGAAAACCATTTTTTCTTAATTAAAACTTTTATGAATCGTAAGAACTAAAGAACTGTAAGAACTGTAAGGACTAAAACAAAAGAATGGACTGTAAAGGAAAGAAATGACTGTAAAGGAATGAACGGACTGAATGTATGATGTATGAAAATACGTAAGGGTCACATGGACTGGAATGGAAATGGTACCAAATGAATGGACTGGACAGGGTAGATTGCAATGCCAGGTAAGTAGTACTGGTAGTGCACCCAGTGCTGCACCCTGACGGAATGGATTCCCAACCCGTGGCCAAGGGCCGAATCAGGTCCAAAAGACCGCTAACCCTAACACACGTGGTGTAACAGTGTGCTACATGGCCAATGAAAGTGAAAAGACAGAACATATGCATGTTAAGAAAGAATGCATGTATGTATGGATGAACGGAATGCATGAATGTATGTAAGTAAGAAAAGATGAACACATGAATGTATGTATGCATGAATATATGTAAAAGATAAATGCATGAAAAAACTCTTTAAGAAATGAAGGCAGCGATGCGTGAGGAACTATTTTAAAGAAGAAATCATGTTTTAAAAGAAAAACCCCACCTCGCAACGTTTTTAAAACAAAAAGAAAGACGTATGCATGCTAAGTATGATATGTATGGAATGATAAATGCATGATTGAAAATCTATGTTATTATATTTTAACGATATGAAGTAATACTTACGAGTAATCGACTCATTTTAGTTTTTATGTGTGCCCTCCTAAGGACAAGATGAGCATGACAGGTCAGGATGGACACAGGCCAAGGGGAAGAGCACGAAGGCCTAGGCAAGATGTTTTATACGAGAAACTTAAATTATGAAATTTAATGTTTTCCGTTGTAATATTTTAATTAAGAAAAATGAATTTTATTTATAACATTGAGTCTTTTATATCCTGGCATGAATGGAAAATAATTTTAAAAGGAATAGTAATTCCCGTCGATTTTTATCAAAATCGAACTGAAAAGGTCCCACCACAAGGACAGGCTTTACAACTTGAGTTTATTTACTACATGCAAAATCAGAAACCAGAGCTTGCATTGAATCTTTTTATAACATGAAAACAACTCAATTTGACACCAAAATAAAAGTTATTCAAAGTGATAATGGGGCTGAGTTCCAAATGATTGAGTTTTTAAATCAAAAAGGCATCATTCACCAATGTTCTTGCGTTGAAATATCTCAACAAAATGGTATTGTTGACAGAAAGCATCAATACATTCTTAATGTTGCAAGAGCATTACGTTTTCAGTCAAGCTTACCCTTTCATTTTTGCAATGATTGCATTTTGACGGGTTGTCTATCATATTAATCAAGCTCCTACCCCTCTTCTTGACAACAAAACCCCATATGAGATTTTATTTTCCACTAAACCTATATACCATCATCTCAAAAATTTTGGATTCTTGTGTTTTGCAACTATCTTGTCCCATGGGCGTAAGAAATTTGATTCAAGAGGCACAAAATGTTTTTTTCCTAGGCTATCCTTTCAGATTAAGGGATATAAGTTACTTGATCTAGAGTGTCGTACTACTTTTGTTTCTAGGGATCTTATTTTTCATGAAGAATCCTTTCCTTTCCTTAATGCTCCTCAATCTGATCCTCCACCTGTTTTTACTGCTCCTACACATGATTTACTTGATTTTTCATCCCTTTTCCCTGCTTCCTCCACACCTGCCATTGATTCTTCTCCAACTCCAAATGTCTCACTTGTTGAACTGCCCATAAGCGACACCTGTCCAGTCTCAAATACTTCTCATTCCATACAACCTGCACCTACTTTTCAACATGTTTCTACTTCTCTTTCACCTCATCTTCGAAGGTCAACCAGAAGTAGAAATGCACCTACCTATCTATAGGATTTCCACTATCAACAAGTTGTTTTGGCTTCAACATCACAATTCTTGGCTTAGGTAACTTCTCCTCTTTCTACTTGTATACCCTTTACATAACTACTTAACTTATGAACATTTCTCTCCTACTTTTCAAGCCTTTTCTTCATCACTTTCCACTATTAGTGAGCCAACCTCCTATTCCAAAGCAGTCAAGGATCCCAACTTGTGCATTGCCATGGATGTGGAGTTACATGCTTTGGAACAAAACAAAACTTGGGTTCTTTAAGACCTTCCTCCTAGTAAAGAACCTATAGATTGTAAGTATATCTATAAAATAAAGTGTAACTTAGATGGTAGTATAGAGGGGTTGAAGACCTAATTGGTGGCTAAGGGTTCCACCCAACAAGAGGGGATTTGTGATACCTCGTCTTTACATGTATTTTAACTAAGTAAATTATTTTATTTATTATAATTATGGGCATTCTTGTTTCAAGTTTTATATTATTTTAGTGGTATTATGTTATTATTTCTAATTTTGGAATTTAATTTAAAGTGCTTTACTGTTATTAATTACTATTCATCATTTAAAATGCTCTTTATTTTAAATTAGTTTATTGTTAGATTTTTATTATTTTATTTTACTCAGTCATTGTGTTTAAATTAGTTTTATTTAAATTACTGTTTTGAAATCATTTTCGTTGGATCAATTTTTAGACCCAAGATGAAAATGCTGGATCTCATTTATTTCCCTTTCCTTTTCTTTTCCTCGTTTTCTTTTTCTCTTCTCTCTTTTTTCTTCTTTATTTTTCCTTCCTTTTTCCTCCCCTGCCTCCCAGCCCGTGCACGACCAGCCCCTTCTCATTTCTCTCCGTGCATTTCTCTCTAGCCAGCCCAGCCACCGTGGGCCGCCGGTTGTCACCGCCCACCTCAACTGCCTCCCTTCATGCTGGCGAGCGCCACCGTCAAACCCAACCTTCCCCTTGTGGCCACCTTCTCCCGCGCCCCAACAAGGAAACCCACAGGTTTTCCACCTTCCACCGCCTCCAGCCCCGCCATAAGCCACTTCCACGCCACCACAACACCTCCCTTGTGACGCCCCCGACCCCCACATATGGAAACTCGAGAATCAAGGCGTCCGAGATGATGACAACACGTGTCACGCATCCCATTGCTACATGTTAAGTGTGTGTACATGCAACACGTGTACAACAAAGAACATAGCGTAATAATTAAGGTCAGTCGATTAAGTACCATAATTGTTTAAATACAAGTTCACTTAAACATAAGCGTACCAAAAATATTACAATCAACCAGTATAAATATAATACAAATAGAAAACAATAACCAAAAGCAGGAAATAAATCTCAACCCACGGGAGATCCCTGATCACCCCTCTGGCAGAGCCGCAGGCTCGACCTCCTCATCACCTGTGTCAAAATCTACGGTACCATGAAACGGTACTGGAGGTAAGTAACAATCTAAACAAACCACAAGATAAAAATACATTCATGCAATAACCAAATGCATGAACATGATGTCATATGCATGTCTCGAAAATCATCCTTTCCCGAAATAACCAATTTTACACGCACGCCAAAATCCTATTTTGGCCCAAAAATCCAATCCATTAAAACAACTGCCATTTTTCAGAAAATTACCTAACATCAAATCTCGCCAATTTCCTAGAAAATGACTCCATAACCAACCATCAGAGCACTATAGGCGGGAATCACAGGCGAAACTCTACCACCATCCTTACGTGTGCATCGTAGGCGGAAATCACAGGCGGGACTCTACCACTGTCCCTGCTTACCACCATCCTTACAACTTCGTCTATAGGCTGGAATCGCAGGCGGGATTCTACCACCATCCCTGCTTATCACTATCCCCACGTGTGCACCATAGGTTGGAATCACAGGCAGGGCTCTACCACCGTTCCTGCTTACCACCATCCTTACAGTACCTCTGAGTCAAACCAATCAATCCAATCGTTCAAATATACTCAAAATTATTTCTTAATTGAAAACCTAGTTTTCAAATATGCACAGGAACATGCATGCAATTACATGAAAACCCAGTTTTCCTTTTCAAACATGAACATGCATGCACATGCAATGCTTACGACAAGATATCAAAAATAACCAACAACAACAATTTCAAACATCAATCAACAACATCAAACAATCACATACACAACTCCGTCCTCCAATCCAACCGACCCTCGAATCCTCGGACTCAGTCCGGCACAACCAACCAATCACAAGTATTGTTAATGCAAAAATATATTTAAATCTTAAAGGTCGTTTGGAAAATACTTACAGTGCTATAAAATAACTTCCGAAGGATCAAGGAGCTGCAAAAGGTGGCAGAAAGACAACGTAATAGTGCAAAATGCACTGTGGCCGTGAGTCATAAAATACCCAAATTTGAACAGGAACAAACGAAGACTAGGGAAGGCTAGGGTAGAGCTTAGAGGTGCTGGTGAAGCTAATGGAAGTGGGGGTTGGCTGTGGGTGGAGGCACAAACGGCAGTGGAAGTAAAAAATGGCCCAATCGGATTTTAGTTCATGGTGGTTGCTCCAGTGACGGATTGTAACTAGAAATGGGTGGGTTAGGTCGGCAAGAGGCCGGTGATGATGCGGTGAAGAAATGGTGGTCGGAGGTGAAGCGACGGTGGTGCTAGAGCAAATGGACGCTGCGGCTTGGAGGGGCTCGTGGTGGTTATCGGCAGCACTGGGTGGTCTGAAAATGGAGGGGGATGTTCACCGGCTGGAGGGGAATCAAGTAGGGTGGGCAGTGAGGGCCATGCCGGTGAGCGGTGGCGGGTTGGGGCAGATGAAGGAAACGGCGTGAAGAGGGAGAGAGGGATGTCGTGCGCGGGGAGAGAGAAGAGCAGGGAAGAAAAGAAAAAGAAGAAGAAAAAGAAAGAAGAAAAAGAGAAAAAAAAGGGGGAGAAAAAGAAAAAGGGAAAAAAAGAAAAGGGAAGGAGAGAAAACGAGGTCCAACCCTCACAACTTGGGTCACTAAACTGATCAAACGGAAATTATTTTCAAAACAACAAGTTAAATAAAATAATTCAAACACAATGATTAAATAAAATAAAATAATAAAATCTAAAAAAAATAATTTTAAAGCCCAAAAATAAACTAATTTAAATTAAAAAACAATTTAAATACAAAACAATAATAAATAACAAGAAAGCATATTAAAATAATTTCACAACCTAAAAATCATAAAATAATACTGCGAAAATTACCTTTAATTTAAAACAAGGAAACCACTAGTTATAATAATTTTTTAAAAATCATATAATAAATCCAATGAAAATCTGATAAATTTAAAATAAGAGAATCAATTTTAAAATACTCATTCAATAAAAATACACTAAAATACAGGGTATCACATCCCTTCACTAGCATCCCTTCCATCCACTGAACCTAGCCTCCATCTCGCAGCTAACCCCTCCCACGCACACAATGAGATGCACAAGCTTAACAACCCAGCGTTGTTGTGCACCACTGCACCACCTCACCGTCACCCCTAACGACTTCCCCATCCACCAGTGACCTCCCCTAGCCAATCTCATGCCCCACTGTGACCCATAGCCACCACACTCTCCTGAGGCCTATTTTCCTCAATGTTGGCCAATCTCCACCATGCGCCGCCACCCATGGCCACCAACCACCGCCATCAACTCCACGAACTTTCATGAGCCCTTCCATGGCCAACCCAAACCTCTCGTAACTCCTCTTCGAAATTTCCACTTTGAGATCAACGGACATTGCTTGGAATCCTCCGCCCGCCGCTGCTCCTCTAGTTTTGGCATCACTCTTGATCTTTCAAAATTTGCCTTTAAGCACTGTAAATATTTTTCAAAGAACGTTTGAGATTTAAATATATTTTGCATTAACCATATTTTTTGATGCGGTTAGTTGTTTGTGGGGGTCAGTAGGAATTGGAGAACGAAGTTGTTTGTGTGATTGGTTGATGTTGGGATTTGTTGGTTGTTGGATATTTGTGTCCTATCATACATGGCATAATTGCATGCATGTTCATGTGTTCGAAATGAAAACTCAGTTTTCATGTGTAAATAGATTTTTGGGTGCATGTGTATCACAACCCCAAGCCGAGATGTGATATTATCTCGGTGGGGCTTTTCTGGTCACTCGAGAGTGGAATATACTAAGTGACGTCTCCTGAGTTGTCGCTGGGTGACAACGGGATCGGATGGGATGGTAATACTCTTGTGCCGACTCCGTGGCCCCTCTGCTGGCGGGGGCTAGAAGATGCTTGGCCACGAACGCGTTGGGTGAGGAACTGAGCATTGTTTGTTACGAAGTCATATGCATGGTCGTTACCCATGCATGGTGTGACGAAGGGAGCCAGAGTGTGCGGATGGTCCCTAGGGGAGATCATGGTGCATAGGATCAAAATTGGATATGCAGGCCATTTTTTTAGAAAATGGCAAGATTTGATAAATGAGTTTATGTGGACCATTTTTGTAACACCCTGTTCCTAGAGGTCTAAAGAGTTAGCTCTTATTACCTAATATCAACTTTAATATCACAACCAGAAAACTCCACAAAATATTAATTTAATTCAATCAACCCAAATATCCAAGTTCCTTCATAGGGACAACAAAGAAATTTTCAATAACATAAATTAAAAACTCCACAAAGACTCGAAAATATCCTTAACTCATCAAATCAAAATATCCAAAAAGAAATCAATTTATTAACTGCGACTCTCAAATAAGCACTTGTACCCTCGGGCACTTATTCCATTACGATCATCACACCTTGCTAAAACTTCATACTCTTGTTCTCAGCTGAACCATTAAAATTATCTGAAAAATATTTGGAGATAAGGGGTGAATTATCAACAACTCAGTAAGTAGAGAACATATACTAGTATGCAAACATGAGCATTTACAGAGTTCAAAAAGCATAACAAAATAGTTTCACTTTTAGAATGCAGAATCAGAACATGTTATAAAAAATATCAGAGTGAAAGTTTTAGAAGATATTTTTATTCAAAGTTCCTTTGGCACAGCATAACTGAAGCATCACATTAGAACAAAATTCCATTTTTAACCCCCATGGTAGGGTTGTGTAAACCCCGGCAGCCAACCGAGCAGAAATAGAATGTGAATCTTCCCCTTATTATTCTCGGAACCCCGAGTGTGCACACAGGAAAGACCACGCAGAAACCACTTTGCTTTCAAAATGGGTGCATCGAAAACAGAAAAGTTGGTACCAATCCGAACAGAGTCCCCAGTTTTACACCTGTGGTAAGGTCAGAATGGAACAGAAATATAAACAGAATATTATGCAAGAGGTTTTTATAAATCACATCATATCATATAAGAGTACAAAACATTTTCAGAACATAACAGAATCAGATCACAAAAATATAATTTATACCTAAAATTTCATATTCGCTCTCTTTTGCATAGTACAAAAACAAAATGTTAAAATAGCTCATGTTTACACTAGTCATGCTAGAAAATACTTCATTCTTATACAGAATTTCATGAGTAATGCAAATAAATAACTGAGGTTGTTTCAAAATTATTTTCATAACAAAACATGCATATTTTTCCAAAATTAACCTCAATTCATTTCTTTTATGCAAAGTTTAGCATAGAAATCCCGCTTACCTGAACTTCTTAACCTTTCAAAGAATTTCCTCAACAATGCTGAACAAATATTAATTGTTACCTATAAAATAATCACGTAATTTTCGTAAATTTTCAATTGAACACATATTTCAATATTTAAGTCTAAGATGCTAAAATAACCTATTTTAATACCTCAAAGTATAAAAAAAATAAAATAAAATAAAAAATAAAATTCTCATAATTCCTAAAATACCATAAATTCCCAAATTCCTCAATATCCACTTAATTTCTCTGGCTAAAACATTAAATTCTAACTTATTTACTATTGAGGTCCAACCATACACTGTAAAATTGGATAACATAATTATATCAAAATCTATTAAAGTTGATAAAGCAAAAATATCATTTAAATAAAATAGACTTAATTAGTATTTAAAGTATTTAAAATAAAACTAAAATCTTATTATTCTCAACTGAAATTGGTTGTAAAATACTTAAACTAGTTGCTTTTAAAACATAAATATTTTCTATATATATATATATATATTCTTATACCTCAAATAAAACTAAGTAAGTGAGTTTTAAAAAGCAAACTTATGCCCACTGAACTACCTTGATATGAGGGCATTTTGGGAAATAAAGTTATAATTATGGGGTGTTTGGGAAAACAAACACAAAAATGGAAAGAAAAACTAAGACCAAATGCATGCAACGAAGATGTCCATACTCATCGAGAGTGGAGGAGCAACGCGAGGAACTGGGAGGTGGCGGAGATTATGTCGGCGAGGTGGCAGCTCAAATACTAAGAGAGAGAGAGAGAGAGAGAGAGAGAGAGAGAGAGAGAGAGTTATGAGAGAGAGATATATAGAAAGAGTGATCAATGATAGAAAGGGACGGAGAGGCAGTGGGAATGTTGGGCGACGACTCATCGTGAGGGACAAGGCAGATCTAAGGCAGCGTGAGGCTGATAGGGAGGCGACGACCGGCAGGTATTGTGGCGAACCAGATTATTTTCTATCGTACGGTGATGATCAACCGAGTTTGTGGCCTACAAGGTTTTGCTCTGTTTGGGAGTGGAAAAATAGGAGACAATGGTTGAGTCACACGGTGGTGCTGCGCAATGGTTGGTGAGATGCAAGTTTTGTCAGCAACGTACACTGTGAAGCGAGGGTTGGGCAGACCCTTGCGTGGGAATGAGATGGCCAAGAGGAGGTGCAATTCGCGGAGGTTATGGCATGAACAGCAAAAAACAAAAAAAACCCAGAGAAGAAGAAAACTGAAGTGATAACTTGGGGTTTCTTCAAGCTTGCGGGATGGTTGAGACGTGCATAAGTATTTATTGTCAAAATACTCAGAAAACCCAAGAGAAACTGAGAGACCTTTCTAGAAAATAATTCTGTGTTCGCAAAAATTGCCTTCCTTCATGTCGTTCATTCCATCTATACACAAAGGTACGTGCCATACACGGTGTCTAACTGATTCCTAAAAATCAGCATCTATACATGGTAACATAATATATACAGCTAATAGCAAACTATACGGCATCTAATTAATTGTATACGGTAACATCCCCCCTCAAATTGATGCTGGTAAGTCAACTAGCAACAATTTGCCAACAAGAAATTGGTGCCGTTGTCGAGTCATAGCTTTGGTGAAGACATCAGCCACTTGGAGATCAGAAGAGATGTGAGGAAGAGATATCACCCGACTTTCCAAGGTGTCTCGAATAGAATGACAATCAACCTCAATGTGCTTGGTGCGTTCATGGAAAACGGGATTGGTGGCAATCTGAATAGCACTAGTGTTATCAGCATGAAGAGGGGTAGAAGTAGTCTGAGGAAACCCAAGCTCCTCAAGAAGACCGCGTAGCCATACAATTTCAGAACAAGTAGTAGACATAGCACGATACTCTGCCTCAGTAGAGGATTTAGACACACGATCTTGTTTCTTGCATCTCCAAGAAATTAAGGCATCACCTAAAAATATACACCAACCCGTAGTAGATCGACGTGTATCTGGACACCCAGCCCAATCAGCATCACTATAGGCAACAAGTTGAAGTGAGGAGCTGGTAGGAAAGAATAACCCACGAATAGGTGAACCTCGAAGATAGCGGATGATGCGTCGAACAGCAGCAAGATGGAGATGCCGAGGAGCAGACATAAACTGACTAACCTGATGAATAGCATAAGAGATATCAGGTCGAGTAGTGGTCAAGTAGATAAGACTCCCAACCAGGCGCCGATAGAGAGTAGAATCATTCAGAAGGTCCCCTTCATCTTTCCTATATTTGACATTGACCTCCATAGGAGTATCAACAGAAGAAGTGTCCTCCAAACCAGCCAAAGTGATAAGATCTTGAATATACTTATGCTGGTTCATGAAAATACCACTGGCCTGATGATGAACTTCCAATCCTAAAAAATATGTGAGCTGGCCAAGATCTTTCATATGAAAATTTGCATGTAACAGCTGCTGAAGCTTAGTAATCAAACCACAGTCAGTGCCAGTAATGATAATATCATCCACATAAACCAAGAGAATGACTATACCCGACGCAGATGCGCGGAAGAAGAGAGAAGAATCATACTGACTTTGTGTAAAACTGAATGAAAGGATTGTACTGCGAAACTTCTCAAACCAAGCCTGGGGCGCCTGCTTGAGCCCATATAGAGAACGCCGTAGCTTACATACATCATGAGAAGAAGA
Source organism: Carya cathayensis (assembly GCA_011037825.1). Lineage (NCBI taxonomy): Eukaryota > Viridiplantae > Streptophyta > Magnoliopsida > Fagales > Juglandaceae > Carya > Carya cathayensis. Next base: position 35,346 of record QGSO01000317.1, on the reverse strand, counting down.
AGTAGTCATACCAGAAGGGAGTTTCATGTAAATCTCCTCTTGGAGATCACCATGAAGAAATGCATTCTTCACATCCATTTGATGCAGTTGCCACGACTGTGAAGCGACAATAGCTAAGATGGTTCGAACCGTGGTCATTTTGGCAACAGGAGCAAATGTTTCCTCATAATCAACCCCGTATTCCTGCTTGTTACCCAGAGCTACAAGGCGAGCTTTGTACCGGTCCAAAGAGCCATCAGAGCGAAGTTTTACAGAGAAAACCCATTTACTCCCAATAGGTGTGACTGTAGGAGGACAAGGAACAATATCCCAAGTGTGATTCTCCTCAAGTGCTTGAAGTTCTATTTGCATTGCATTTTGCCAACACTCGTGTTCCATGGCCTGTTTGTAGCAAGAAGAAATGGAAATAGAGGATAAAGTAGCGACAAGAGAGACAGGAGAATAGAAACCATACCAATCAGGGGGTCGAGAAGTACGAGTAGACCGACGAAGAGTGGTGGAAGCAGGAGCAGGAACAGGAGCAGAAGCGGGATCAGGCGCCGGGTCATGATCGGGAGGGGGCACTGAGGAAGTGGAACTAGATTCATGTCTACTACGTCGTCCATACACAAAACCAGGTTTAAACCTTTCCATAATTATCGGGGAATCAGAAAAATTAGGCAAAAGAGATAAAGATGCAGATGGCGGCTCAAAATGAGATGGAAAGAAATATTGATTTTCAAAGAAAACCACATTCCTAGAAACCCGTATACAACGAGCATGAGGATCATAACAAACATAACCCTTTTGAGGGATAGCATAACCAAGAAAGGCACACTTAACAGATTGAGCAGTAAGTTTATGTCGTTCATGAGCAGGAAGATGCACAAAACAAACGCAGCCAAAGGTACGAAGATCAGAATATAAGGGAGAATGACCAAACAACTTAAAGAAAGGAGAAACATGATTTAGCGTAGGAGATGGTAAGCGATTGATCAAATGAACTGAAGTAGAAAGCGCCTCACACCAAAACCGAGGAGGAACAGATGATTCAAGTAAAAGGGTTCTTAGAACATCAAGGAGATGACGATTTTTCCTCTCAGCAACACCGTTTTGTTGCGGTGTTGAAGGACAAGAACGCTGAGAGATGATACCTTTGCTTTGGAGAAAGGTTTGAAACTCATTAGACATGTATTCACCTCCAGAATCAGATCGCAAGATCTTGATGCTGGCAGAGAATTGAGTCTCAAGAAGGGCAAGGAAGCGCTGAAAGACTGAAAAAACTTCTGCCTTAGCCCGTAGAAAGTAAACCCATGTAAAACGACTAAAATCATCAATAAAAGTAACAAAATACTTATAATGCGCATGAGAAACAACAGGTGCAATCCCCCAAACATCACTATGAATAATATCGAAACATTGTGAGGCACGAGATGCATGAGAAGGAAAAGGTAGAACTTTACTTTTGCCAAGTTTGCATGTTGTACAATCAAAAGAAAGATCAAGAGAAGAACATGCTTTATTGCCCAATAAACCAGAATTAAATAAAGTACGTAAAACATCTGAGTTTGGGTGGCCTAGACGTCTATGCCACATCTTATTTCCAAGACTAACAGCAGTACATGCAAAGGAAAGTAAAGGAAAACTAGGGATAGATGGGGAAGGAGAAACATCGAGAGGAAAGAGTCATCCCACTTTAGGCCCCTTCGCGATCATCTTCCCGGACACTTGATCCTGCACAACACAACCAGAACGAGAGAAATTGACATTACAATTATTATCAACCAATTGACCAACAGAAAGAAGATTTGTAGAGAGAGCAGGAGACACAAAAACATCAGTTAAGGAAGAGGAAAGATCACCAACAACACTGATAGGCAAAGAGCTGCCATCAGCGGTGTTAATTTTCAGATTTCCATCAGAAAGGGGAACAATGGTATTGGTCATATGATTAGAAGCTCCAGAATCAAAGTACCATGGTGTAGAAGAAACTTGATGATTACCTGAAAGCCCAAAAGCAAAAAAAGCAGAAATGATAATTTGTTGTACCATTTCAGGAGTGAGTGTGTTCAGGTTTGCTAAGGTTGTAGGAACAGGAATAGGAACAACCGGCGAGGCAGTAGGCAATGCAGCAGAACTAGAGGCACCAGTGGAGGTATGAAAAGCAGTACCCTGCTTCCGTTCAGGTCGAATGGGACAAGCAGAGATGATATGACCTTGTTTCTTGCAGTAGTTACAAAACTTCTTGGGACAATCCCGAGCAATATGACCAAAAGCTTTACAAGTAAAACACTGGACAGCACGCATGTCTCTCCCCTTATGCCTCCCCTGTGCTGCATAAGCCACAGAAATAGGTACACTAGCAGGAGCCTGATGTGCCATGGAAGCTTGAGTGAGTAGACGTTGCTCCTCACGAAGAAGTTCACTCAAACAAGCATCCAGAGATGGGACAGGAGCACGATTCATTAGATTAGACAGTGCAATTTCAAAGTCAGGCCGTAGTTTCATCAAGAATTGATCTCGTTTGCTGGTGGCATGCACTGCTTGGACAGCAGAAAGAGCTGCAGCGGGAACATTAGCATAAACAATGTCCGAATAGTCAGCCCAAAGAGTTTGAAAACCAGAAAAATATTCCTCAATTGAGAGACTTCCTTGTGTGAAATTAGCCATCTCATACTCCAATTGAAAACGCCTAGCAGAGTTGTCTTGATTATAAATCGTATTGAGATAATTCCACATATCAGCAGCAGTTTTATAAGGCCTCAAATTTAGAACAAGATGAGGCTCAACCGAGCTAAGGATCCAAGTCATAACTCGAGCATCCTTAATTTTCCATTTAGACAAAGCCTCGACATCTTTAGGTGCCGGAGCACTCCCATCTATATGACCCCACAACTCTTTTCCCATAACAAATAAACGAAATTGAAATTCCCATGCAGAGTAATTTTTACTCGTGAATTTCACAGCAAACGATTCAAAAGACATGATGCCGTAAATAGGAGAAAGTATAAATAAAAAAATACCTGCCCACTCTCCCACTTACTGCCAACAGAAGCACCTACATGTGCACACCAAGAATTCCCTACACGTGACTGCAAAAAGTCCAAATAATGGACAGAGCATGCCGATTCGCTCAGCCCAAAAATCAGAAAGTGCCGAAATTGCCGAGAAGAAGCACAAATAAGAAATAATACAACCAAAATTGCCGAAAGGCACAAACAATAGAGGCGCCGAAATGCTCCCTGCAACAATAGAGGTGCCAAAACAAGATCTCAGACCAGAAACCACCACAGAGGATGTCGGAAACAAGAGCCCAAACCAGAAAACAATACAGATGGTGCCGACAGAAAGAACCGAACCAGCTGCTACGCCGAAAACTGCAAGAACCCAGACCAGACCAAAGCTGAGAATGGAGGGAATGCTGCGAGCGAGAGATGGGAGAAAGTGAAAGTGTCGGATCCACCAAAGTTGAACCTAGAGTGCGCCGAACCAGAGAAACCCACAAATCCAAGAGAAAAAAAAATTTGAACAGACACAAATCAAGAACCTGCTCTTGATACCATGTCAAAATACTCAGAAAACCCAAGAGAAACTGAGAGACCTTTCTGGAAAATAATTCTGTGTTCCCCAAATTGCATTCCTTCATGTCGTTCATTCCATCTATCCACAAAGGTACGTGCCATACACGGTGTCTAACTGATTCCTAAAAATCAGCATCTATACATGGTAACATAATATATACAACTAATAGCAAACTATATGGCATCTAATTAATTGTATATGGTAACATTTATATTGAGGATTGAAAACAAAACCCTAGAGAGGGAGGGAAACAAAAAAAATATGCGACGGGAAGCCGTGGAATACGGATGTGATTGAAGCGTACACGCAACGGCAAACGGATGCAAAACGTGTAGTATGAGGAGTCTGATACAAGATCTTATGGGTTTGGGCTTTTTCTCCTAATTTTGAGTCTCAATTAATCCTAAACAAAAATGTTGAACTTAAGGTTTCAAGTTTCGTGTAATTATATATCTATACATTGATTTTGATAATAATAAATGAATTTAAAGAATAAAGGAGTTTCAAACTTAAGTTATCTACACAATGAAGTCAAGCATACCAAGGAATCAAGCATGAGCAAGATGGGAACAAGTTCACATTAAAGCTCATAGAGTAATTTTGTACATCTCTTGAAAAATTCAAAATTATGATTAAGGCTCAAAATTAATATTTTATCATAAAGCATTAAAATACATTTTTCACATGTGCATCAATATTTTAAAAATTAAATTTGAAAATTTTGAAAGATGATTGATTGTCATCTTTCATATGTGCATGACATGATTAAAGGTTTGAATTTTGAAAATATGAAAGATGATTGATTGTCATCTTTCACATATGCATGCTTTATTTGAATATTTTAAAAAGTGATTGATGCTCTTTTTGACTTATGCAAAATATAGATGATTTTGTTTGAAAATTTTGAAAAGCAAGTAGTATTCCTTTTGTCATATGCGAAAAGTAAAAAGATTCGATTTGAAATTTTTGAAAATGAATGCTATTGTCTTTGACAAATAAAAAAGAAAAAACTTTTATTTGAATTTTTTGAAAAAGTGAATAATGTTGTATTTGACGTGTGAATCTTTTTAAATTTGAATATGATGTTTCATATGCCTATAAATAGATCATTTGAGACCTTCACATTTACAACACCAAAAGCATACAACATTCATTCAAAACTTTCATTCTCTTTTTTCTAAGCATTGAGCCTTAACCCTTGTTCATTTTGAGAGAGATTTAGTTTACGCTATATTGTTCTTATTTCACTCATTGATGAGTGTTCTCTGATAACCTACCTACTATCAACTCTTGTATTAGTAAAAGGGTGTGTATAGCTCTTGTGTGTGTAGAAAGTGTTCTACACAGGGAATAGTTGAATCATCACGTGTAAGGTAATTGCAAGTGTAGAGGGTGTTCTACACGGATCTTTTGTAGTAGTGTTGTTCAAATGTGTAATAGATTTCTATCTCCACTTGAAGGAGGTTGAATAGTGAATTTGGGGATCCTCAAGGGGTAGCTTGAGCCGATGACGTAGGTAGTGAGGCCAAATCTCATAAATATACTGAGTTTGCTTCTCTCTTACTCTTACTCTTTATATTTATTACGGCTTCGTATTTTGCTTATATTTTGTATTGTATATTTAATTTATAATTGTTGATTTTTTAAATATAACTCAATTCACCCCCTATTGTGTTAGTCATCTGGGCAACAATTGGTATCAGAGCTAGTTGACCTGTACTGTTTATATAGGCAAATAACTCATGGGAACTCTCACTTGTGACTGTGTCACCGAAGCAAGACTCTCTGACCATGGGTGACGGTGCACCGGTAGAGACGGTGGCCAGCTAGTCTGGTAGGTACAATTGTTAGGTGACATATGTGCTACCTATGATTACTAATAGTTGGTATCAAAGCAATGACTTTGTTATAAGATTAACTATCTTTTGAGTTAAGATCTTATGGCTAAGATTGCATATTCATTTGGTGAAGGTCAATCTAGCAATCGGTTTCCATTCTTTTGTGGAGACAATTACTCATTTTGAAAAGTTAGAATGAGAATATTCATTCAGTCTCAAGGTCGAGAAATCTGGAAATGCATTGTAAATATACCTTATATTCCAACAAAAGTGGTTGATAGAGTGAAAGTCAAAAAGGAAGAAGAAGAGTTTGATCGTGAAAATGATAGACTTTATACATTGAATTTAATTTCTATGAATTTATTATATAATACTCTTAATAGAAATGAGTTTAATAGAATAATGACTTACGCTACGGCAAAAGAAATTTGGGATAACTTGGAAGTTACTTATGAAGGTACTTCGCAAGTCAAGAAATCAAAAATTTATATTCTTACTCATGAATATGAAATATTTAAGATGAATGATGTTGAATCTATTTCTAATATGTACACTTGTTTTACTAACATTATAAACGGTTTAACAACTCTGGGCAAAATTTATTCTAAAGTGGAGATAGTAAGAAAAATTTTCAACTCTCTACCAAAATGTTGTGAATCAAAAGTGACAGCGATTCTTGAAGCTAGAGATCTCAAGAAACTTGAAATGAATGAACTCATCGGGTCACTTACCACCCATGAGTACACATTGAAAAGAAGAGAAGAAGAATGAAAGCCAAAGAAGAGCTTGGCACTTAAAGCTGTTCCGCATGAAAGTGAAAGTGATGAAGATGAGGAAAATGATGACAAAGATGAAGAAGTTGCGATGATAACAAAAAGAATTAAGAGGTTCTTAAAGAAAAATAAAACTCATCCGAGGAAATCCTTAAGAAAGTTTTTCAAGAAAGATTTAGGTAAAAAATGACACTTTAATTTGTTATAAATGCAATAAGTCTGGTCATATCAAGCCAGATTGTCATCTGCTAAAAAAAGATCGAAACAAGGGTAATAAAGCAATGAAAGCTATATGAGATGATGATTCAAGTAGCTCAGATAGTGAAGCAAGTAATGAAAAATCAGCAAATATTTGTCTTATATCTAAAGATGACATTAAGGTAACAAATCTTAATAATATTTAAGATCGTTCATATGAAGAATTGTAAAATATTTTAGAAGAGGTATGTGAGGAACTAGAAAAATTGGGTATCAAGTATACTGCTTTTAAAAAGAAAATTTTTTCTCTAACAAACGAAATTGATGTTTTAAGAAAAGAAAGTATCGTTTTGAAAGATGAAAATCTTGAGTTGAAGAAAAAGAAAACTGATTTAGAAAATATTGTTGAAAACTTTATGAATGGAAAAAGAAATTTTGAAAAATTTCTTGGTAGTTAAATATGTGCTTTTGACAAGGCAAGTTTGGTATATATGCCAAAACAAAAATACAAATCTTATAGAAACTTCTTTGATAATCCTTCTACATCAAAGTCCAGTATTCAAAATTCTTTTCATAAAAATAATTGTCCAAGAAAGATACTATTATAATCACTCAAATTCTTCATATATGCCACATGCTATTTGCAATTTTTGTAATAGAAATTATCATAATTATCATGCTTGTCCTATTAGAAGAAAACATACAATGACTATTAGGGCCATATGGGTACCTAAAAATGTTGTTTCTTCTAATACTAACAAATGAAAGATCCACAGAACTTGGGTTCCAAGAAAAATATTTTTAATTGTTTTTATAGGTATGCATGAAATCCTCCACAAGCAAAAACAAATAGTTTTTATATAGTAAATGTTCAAAACACATGACGGAAGATAAGACTAAGTTATTTGATCTTAGATCTAAAGAAGAATGACACGTGATTTTTGGAGACAACTCGAAAGGGAAGATCGTGGGATTAGGGATAATTTAGCCAAGTTTGATGCAAAATCTGATGAAGAAATCCGTTGATAAAGAAACAAGAGGTATAAATAACACGGAAAGTCTTAATCTCAACAAAGAAAACACAATAGAGGAAGTCCAACATGGGGACATCAGGAAAGATCATCAAAATTTAATACAAGATGCAACCAAACAGTGGAAAGTTGTGAAAGATCATCCAGTGGAACAAATTATAGGAGAACCTTCACGAGGTGTAAGTACTCGGTCATCTCTTAGAAATATTTGCAATCATACTGTTTTTTTATCTCAGATTGAATCCAAAAATATTGATGAAGCACTTCTTGATAAATCTTAGATTCTAGCTATGCAAGAAAAGCTGAATCAATTTGAAAGAAATTATGTTTGGACACTTGTTCCTAAACCCAAAAATCATACTATTATTGAAACAAAATGGTTTTTTAGAAACAAGAAAGATGAGTCTAGAGTCATTACTAGAAATAAGGCTCGACTTGTAACCCAAGGTTTCAATCAAGAAGAAGGAATCGATTATGATGAGACATATGCACTAGTTGCAAGATTAGAAGTAATTCGAATGCTACTTGCAAATGCTTGTTATAAAGATTTCAAACTTTTTTAAATGAATGTTAAAAGTACATTCTTAAATGATTTTATAAATGAAGAGGTATATGTTGAGTAACCTCCAGATTTTGAAAATCATATTTCTCTAAATCATGTTTTCAAACTCATAAAAGCACTATATGGACTCAAACAACCTCCTAGAGCTTGGTACGAGAGATTCAGTGGTTTCTTGATTGAAAAATATTTTTCAAGATGAAGAATTGACACAACTCTTTTCATTAAACACGAAAATGATTATATTTTTTTAATTCAGATTTATGTTGATAATATAATATTCGGTGCTACTAATGAAAATATGTGTCAAGTTTTTACTAAAACTATGTAGGAAAAATTTGAAATGAGCATGATGGGAGAACTTACATTCTTTCTCAGATTGCAAATTAAGCAAGTAAAAAGTGAAACATTCATCAATCAATCAAAATATATTAAGGAATTACTCAAGAAGTTTGGGATGGAAAGTATTAAGGAAATTGGAACACTAATGAGCCCATCCACTAAACTTGATAAAAATGAAACCGGAAAAAAACTCGAAGGTATATCGAGGTATGATTGGTAACTTATTATATTTGACAGCTAGTAGACCAGATATTATGTTCAGTATGTGCTTATGTGCATGCTTTCAATCATCTCCAAAAGAATCTCATTTGATTGCAGTTAAGCACATTTTTAGATATCTTAGTTGTACAATTGACCTAAGGTTATGGTATTCTAAACACATATCTTTCAATCTAATTAGCTACACAGATGCAGATTATACTGGTTGTAAAATTGATCGAAAAAGCCTTAGTGGAGCATGTCATTTCTTACGTCATGCACTAGTTTCCTGGTTTGGTAAAAAGTAAAATTCTGTTGCATTATCTACTGCTGAGGCAAAATATGTTACCGCGGGTATTTGTTGTGCTCAAGTTTTTTACGTGAAACAACAACTTAAAGATTTTAAACTCATGTATAATCACATTCGAATCAAATATGATAATACAAGTGCTATAAATCTTTCAAAAAACCCAATATAACATTCTAGAACTAAGCATATTGAAATAATATATCATTTTCTTCAAGATCATGTGCGGAAGGGCGATATAGTACTAGAATTCATAAATACATACGATCAATTAGCAGATATTTTCACAAAACCTTTGTCAGAAGATAGATTATGTATAATTAGAAGAGAAATATATATGATGCATGCTATGAATATCTCTTAAAATATAGACCAGAGTCAATAAAAATAGAGAGAGAATTTTTATAAATACTTTTACATAAACTTGAGGTTCTTAGCCTCATGTTTGAGACGCTCATTCTCTTCATACAATATCATGCCATCTCTATACATGGAAACTGGCAAGCGGAATGAAGAATCTAATAGGGATTTCAACTGTTTATTCTTATGCCGAATCATTCCTTCCCTTGTGTGAGACTCTTGAACAATTCGCTGAAGTACAACAATTTGTTCTTTAAGCTTTTCAACCTCATGGTTTCTAGTTTGTAGCCGCTGAGAAAAAGCAACTATAGAGGAGGAGTAGCGAGTCCCGAGACTTACCAAGTCGTAGATAGTATCGAATTTTGACTTATTAGCCAAATTGTTATTTTCTTGCTGTAACATGGCACAATGACAGCTGCAGAAAGGACAGGAGATTGAGGTATAGAATATCTCATGGATGGATCTAGAGGAATGTTAGAAGAATGAGCCATTGAGAAAAGAATTGAAAGCTTAAAACGAGAATGTTGAAGGAATGCAGATGAGTTATAGAGATGAGAATAAGATTTGATGCGAATTAGATGAACTTTAAGATGATTTTATATGGTATCAGATGAGTGAAAATGATCATTTTTTATAGAAACTTAAAGCCCTCAATCCTGTTTGTCAACAACATCAGGCAATTATTTAAATATCCAACCGTACTAAATTCATAGAGTTAGGCCTCAAGGCTTTGCAACACTTGTCGGGTCACGGGCGGCTTCAAATTTTCAACTATCTATAGTTTCTACTAATACACCGTTTTCTTTAGTCCATTTACTTGCTGCTGATCCTTTTTAATGATGTCAAAAAGGGAAGAAGTTTTAGACTAGAACATTAACATTGTCTGAATTGCTAAACTTGTTATATATGCTTTGAATTATACTTATATTTTTGCTTGAAAAACTAACGCACATTCTCAGGAGGAGCTTAAGTATTAATACAGGTTTCAGGTTCTATAAAGTATTCGTCATCATCAAAAAGAAGAAGATTATTGAACCCAATGTTTCAAGTTTTGTATAATTATATATCTACACATTGATTTTGATGATAATAAATGAATTTAAAGAATAAATGAGTCTCAAGCTCAAGTTGTCTACACAATCAAGTCAAGCAAGTCAAGAAACCAAGCATGAGCAAGAAGGGAACAAGTTCACATTAAAGCTCATAGAGTAATTTTGTACATCTCTTGAAAAATTCAAAATTATGATTAAGGCTCAAAATTAATATTTTATCATAAAACATTAAAATAAATTTTTTACATGTGCATCAATATTTTGAAAATTTTGAAAGATGATTGATTGTCATCTTTCATATGTACATAACATGATTAAATGTTTGAATTTTGAAAATATTAAAGATGATTGATTGTCATCTTTTACATGTGCATGCTTTATTTGAATATTTTTAAAAGTGATTGATGCTCTTTTTGACTTATGCAAAAGGTAAATGATTTTGTTTGAAAATTTTGAAAAGTAAGTAGTACTCCTTTTGTCATATGCAAAAAGTAAAAAATTAGATTTGAAATTTTTGAAAGGTGAATGGTGTGGTCTTTGACAAATGAAAAAGAAGAAACTTTTATTTGAATTTTTTGAAAAAATGAATGATGTTGTTTTTGACATGTGAATCTTTTTAAATTTGAATATGAAGTCTCATATGCCCATAAATAGATCATTTGAGACCTTCAAATTTATAAGACCAAGAGCATACAAGATTCATTCAAAGTTTTCATTCTTTTTTCTCTAAGCATTGAGCTTTAACCCTTTTTCATTTGAAAGAAATATAGTTTGTGCTGTATTGTTCTTATTTCACTCATTGAGGAGTGTTTTCTGATAATATACCGAATATCAGCTTTTGTATCAGTAAAAGGGTGTGTATAACCCTTGTGCGTGTAGAAAGTGTTCTACATAAGGAATAGTTGAATCATCACATGTAAGGTGATTGCAAGTGTATAGGGTGTTCTACACGGATCCTTTGTAGCGGTGTTATTCAAAGGTGTAATAGGTTTCTATCTCCACCTGAATGAGGTTGAATAGTGAATTTAGGGATCCTTAAGGAGTAGCTTGAGGCGAGGACTTAGGCAGTGGTGCCGAACCTCGTTAACATACTGAATTTGCTTCTCTCTTACCCTTACTCTTTATATTTATTGCTGCTTCGTATTTTGCTTATATTTTGTATTGTGTATTTGATTTATAATTATTAATTTTTTAAATATAACCGAATTCACCCCTCTCTTGTGTTAGTCATCTGGGCAACAAAAAATATACTAGTTTCATAAATTCCTCGACCCAAAACAAGATTCCATCCAAACCAAAATATTTAGTAATTTTAACTAAAATGGCAAGCCCAAAAAAAAAAAAAATTCAATATTCGTCAAAAATAAAATCAAGGACTTGTAATCTCTCGTATAAATTTATTAATAACCCCAAATGGGCTTTTTTATACCTATAAACCCAAAAATACTTAGAAAGCGGACATGGTGCTGGACTCGGGTGTTACAAATTTCTAGAAAAATGGTAGAATTTATGTTGGGCCATTTTCTGAAAAAATAACGGATGTTTTAATGGATATATTTTTGGGCCAAATGAGATTTTGGTGTGCGTGGAAAATTATTCATTTTGGGAAAGGATAACTTTTGGATCTCATGCATCTGTCATCATGTGCATATATATAGTTGTTGCATGAATGTATTTTTATCTTGTGGGCTGCTTGAATTATTACTTACCTATGGTACCGTTTCTTAGTACTGTAAATTTTGTTGCAGATGAGGATGCAGAGCTTGAGGATGCAGCTCCGTCGGAGGAGTGATCGGGGATCACTTTCTCGTGAAATGGGATTTGTTTCCCACTTTTGGGTTATTGTATTTTGGTTTATTATGCTTTCACTGGATAACTGTATTACTTTTTAAAACACTTTGGTTTAAGTGAACTTGTATTTAAACAAATTCTAGTACTTACTGGATCGATTTAACTTATCCGCTGCATCTTTTGTCTTACACGTGTTTAGGAGTGTAACCGGTTCGGTTCGGTCCGATTTTGGACACAATTTAGGACTGAACCGGTATGCACCGGTTTTACATTTTCTAAAACCGATTACGCACCGGTTACCTTCCTAAACCGGTACTCCAATTTTACCAATTTTCGGTCCAATTCGGTCTGATTTTTTAGTTTTAATATAAGTATATTATAGTATATATTATAATTATATTATAGACTATAATGATATATTATAATATATAATATAATGATATATTATAGTATATTATAATATATAGTGATATAGTATTAGTATAACTATTAATATGCACTATATAATATTAGTATAATTGTTAATACAATAAACAAAATGATATAAGATTTTAAATTTTAATATTATATTAATTAGTAATTTATCATATAATACAAAACTATTTTATATATAATTATATATTATATATAAAAATTCTATACAATAGAAAAAATTAAAAAATATATATATGAACCGGTCCGGTTTTAGAAAAAGAAAAATTGAAACCGGACCGTTTTTGATTGGTTTTAAGAAAAATAAAACCAATATCGGACCAAACCAAATTCGGGATCGGACTGATCCCATCGGTTTGGTCTGGTCCGGTCTGGTCTGGTTTACCGATTCACCGGTTTTTTTATACCCCTACACGTGTTGCATGTGCATACATTTAGCACTTGTCGTCGTGGTGTGTGACCCGTGTTGTCATCATCCCAACGCTATGATTTCCACATGTCCGTATATGGGAGTTGGGGGAATCACAAGATTGACTACACTGAGACATTCTCACTAGTAGCCAAGATGGTGACAATCCGTTGTCTTTTGTCTATAGCTGCCATTCACGGATGACATTTACATCAGTTTGTTCTAAATAATGCATTCCTCTATGGTGACTTAGAGGAAGAGATCTTTATGACCAAACCACCAGGGTGTACTAAGGGTGGTCTTAACCAAGTTTGCAAACTTCATAAGAGTATTTATGACTTGAAACAAGTCTCACGATAGTGGCATGCCAAACTTATTGCTTGTTTGTTAAATTTTGGATTTTCCCAATCCAAGGCAAATTACAATTTATTTATTAAGGCTACTAACAACTCTTTTACATCTCTTTTAATGTATGTTGATGATATTTTGGTGACCATTCTCTTGATTCTATAGCTACTCTCAAGGTTTTTCTCAATGACAATTTCAAGATCAAAGATCTTAGTCCTCTTCAATTTTTCCTTGGTATTGAGGTGGCCAGATCTAATTCCAAAGGAATTCACATTTCTCAATATAGGTATGCATTAGAGATACTTATAGATTCTGGCACTTTGGGATCTAAACCAGCCAAGGCTCCAATGGACCAAAATTTAAAATTTAGCAAAGATTTTGGCCTTGAGTTGCAAGACCCCTCTACTTAACGTAGACTAGTTGGAAGGCTTCTATACTTGACCATAACTTGTCTTGATATCAGCTTTGCAGTCCACACACTCAATCAATTTATGTCCAGGCCAACTACTGCTTATATGGTTGCTGCTCACAAGGTTTTGAGGTACCTTAAGGCAACTCCTAGTCAAGGACTTCTTCTTGCTGCTCATTCAATGACTTGATGTTACTTATCTGAGGGCTTGGTGATTTTGTTAATAATTTTCCACGTAATTAAGATATTCTTCTGCCATAAGTGAGGGCTTATCAATAAAGTTTTGGAGGTACTGTTCTCTTTCCCAAAAAAAAAAAATGAAAATGAAAAATGATCTCTTTTGTCCTCTAAAAAAAATTACAAAAAAATGAAATAAAAAACAATATATTCCTTTCATTTTGTCTAAAATAAAAACAATGCTTCCCCGGTGCGGCCCTCCTATTTTATCGGCTCCTCTGTCACTCTTTCCACATCCCAGCCACCTCAACTTTCGTCCCTCTTTCGACACTCCACCTTCGTGATCTTTCGTCACTTTTTTCATATAATTAGATTACAATTTTCTCCTTTATTTTTTCTTTTCTCCAAAATTTGAAAGTTTCAATCTATTTCCTTTCGATCAACTACGGTACTGATCAATACGTGCCATCAGATCAAGCCATGCAAAGATGATGCAGTTGCAAGGGATTGAATGATTAAGATTTTCTAATTTTAATCAAGTTTATGTTTACTATTCAGGTTCATTTTGAATGATAAGCTTTGAATCCAGAAACATTTCCTTGCATTGATATGCAAAAACTTCTGTAGATTTGATTGATTTTATATGAACTCCAAACACAAAAGACGCGTGCTTCAAGTCATGCATGCTCAACATGAACGTCATGGCATGCATGACTTCAGTAGGTCTGACAGCGAAGATTTCTAACCAGACAGGAGATTAAACAATTATAGTACTCAACCAATGAGGGCTACTGAGGATAAAAGTCCCTACATTTCCTCCCTCACACGCACTCAAATTCTATACTTCTATTTCGACAATGAGAGCAACATGAACGTGAGCTGCTTCAAATATTTGAATAATCAAATACCCCATTGTCTGCCATGAAGTTATCTTTCCTCAAACAACCAAGTTGGCAGTCTCCATACATTACTCAACATGTCTGCTGCAATAGTCACTCTAAAGCTGCAGGCATTGAAAGTGAAAAGAGTGCTCTGGCGATTTCCTGATCAGTGTTCTCCAACATGATGTTAGTCGCTTGGAGGCACAAGTGCTTGCTCTTGACTCTTCTTGCTTTCATTGTTCTTTCAGAAGCATCAAGATTGCCTAAGGAATATTGGGAACAGATTCTGCCTAAGAACCGGACCTCTCCTCTCCTTCCTCATCCCCCTCCAAACTCACCAATTCTCTAACTTCATCCTCTTCTACAACCTGGAGGGCCAACATAAACCTCCCTTCCTCAGATGGGAAGGTCTAGTCGCGATCTGAAGAACTTTAATTCGACGCCTCCCTCTAAACTGTAAGAAAGGCAGTTTTAGAATTGCAATAACTAGTAGGAAGCCTGTAGAGCTTCACAAACTAGTCTTCCTATCAATCTAATGTCGTATGAACAGATTAGCACCATTGTAGATTTATTTCACTTTCTCAGTAGATATAGTAGCAAGTACTCTGTTGTAAAGATAGTAGAGAGTTGCATTCAAAACAGAACAACTTTATAGAGGACGATTTCAGAAAATACTTTTGTATTCTCCTTTGGAGAGGCTTTTCTTGCATGATGCCAACTACCACTATATATGGTGATGAACTGATAAATTTTTTATGAGGGAATTGTGGGGAAGGGGGATCCGATTTCCAGATATCCTTCATTAGAGAGGGACGATGCTATTTGCAAATCCTGTAAGGTATTTGGGCATTCAACCAACTTTTATGTGCAGATTAAGCGTGTGAAGACTATTTGAAGTCTTTTTTTCCATGTTATTCCCTTAGAATGTGAAGAATGTGCTCTCCTCTTTTGTTTTCACAAATAGGATAAGATAAGATAAGTTGAAATAAAAGTTGAAAGTTGAATTAAATATTGTTAAAATATTATTTTTATTTTGAGATTTGAAAAAGTTGATTTTTTTTTTAATTTTATTTTGTATGGAAATTTTGAAAAGTTGTAATAATTAGATGAGATGAAATGAAAATGGTTGTGAAAACAAACGAGACTTTAGTGTTGTTTAGATAGTGAGATAAGATGATATGGTTTTAAATGAAAATTGAAATTAAAATTGAATAAAATATTGTTAAAATATTAATTTTTATTATTATTACTGTTTTGTGATTTAAAAAAAGTGAATTATTTATTATATTTTGTGTGAAAATTTGGGAAAGTTATAATGATGAAGTAAAATGAGATGAAATACTTTCACTATCTAAACTGGCTATGTTATGGAATTTTGTAGATAGTTTTGTTTAAACACCTAGAGTGTTCGGCTTCGTTTTGCTACAAGTTTTCATCAAAGCTTGTACTTTTTTTCAACTTGAAGATGATTAGGCTGCGTGTGTGTGTGTGGGAGCTAGTTCTTATGGGGATTAATTTGAACTGAAAATTTATAGGATGATATCTTTCAGATTCATTGTATTTTGCATTTTTTTGGACTAATATGGTCAACTAAACCCTTTAGACAGAGTCACATGAGAAGTTCCATGACTGAACGGAAAGCATTATGTCAACTGAGCATCCCATGCAAGCAGTATGTCAATCTAGTATAAATTACTGAAGATATGTTCGCAGAGCATTATGACAATATATAGCAGTTCAGCAACTTATAATATTACAACTGCAGGAACATAAAACAAAGGCAATGCCATACGAGAAAGAGTGAAACACATAAAAGAAACACAGGAAAAACAGGCACTCACTGCAAAGTCGCTAACCAAATTAAATAGCAACTATAAAGGATGCGTCGTACCCGTATAAGGGAATGCGCATACAGAATAAATGCAGGAAATTGCATATATGCATGAGAAGAAAATGACATCAACATCCGTATTCAACTGCCATCTCCCAAGGCGGATGTTCCATGGTCAATATTCATGCTATGATGATATCCAGCAGTTATAGTACTGCTACTTTCCCCATATCTGTTAGCCTCGCATGTCTCACCAAGCAAGTGTTCGACCTCTTCCGAATTTGCTTCCAAGTTAACCCAGGGATGCTTCTGCATCTTTCTTATTCCTTCTAATTCCATTGCTACTTCCTTCATTTTAGGCCTCTCATCTCCTTTTACAGCTAAGCAGCTCCTTGCAAGCTCCACAAATTGTTGGATCTGCTCCTTATTTCCTTCTGCAACAATGTGATTTTCAAGAATTTCAAACAATCTTTCCTCTTTCATGGAAGAAATGAAATACATAGCCAGACTTCTTTGCTCCTCGGTTCTAGCAAATGAAAGTGCCTCCTTTCCTGTAAGTAGCTCCACGAGAACCACCCCAAAGCTATAGACATCACTTTTCTCTGTCAAATTGTTTGTTTGCAAGTATTCAGGATCCAAGTATCCAAGAGTTCCTTGCACTACAGTGGCTAGTTGCGTTTGATCTCTCGGAACCAATCTTGAAGTTCCAAAGTCGGAGACTTTTGCAGTGAAATCATCATCAAGCAGTATATTTGTTGATTTTACATCCCTATGAATTATAGGTATTGAGGCTGCAGAGTGCAGATACCATAGTGCCTCAGCTGTTTCTGCAGCTATCCGCAAACGGGTTTCCCAAGTAAATGTGGATGCATTGCTTTCTTGATGAATGTACTTAAAAAGGGTACCTTTTGGGACAAATTCGTAGACAAGCAAAGGAACTTGTGTCTCTAAACAACATCCCAAGAGCTTGACAACATGTCTGTGATTAATTTGGGAGAGCACAACAACCTCATTGATGAATTGTTCAATTTGGTTTTCATCCTCTATCTTGGACTTCTTGATGGCAACAATCTTATTATCTGGTAAAAAACCTTTGTAAACCGTACCAAAACCTCCTCGGCCAATTATCCTGCTCTCATCATAGTTTTTGGTAGCCTTCTGCAGCTGTTCAACAGTAAAGATTTTGAGTGTTTCTGTGGATCCTTCTTGTCTGCCGAGTCGCTGTTCTAAAATCAAACCTCCATTCTGTTGAAAGAACTTTTCTCTTAGCTTCATTATCTTTCTTTTTTTGTATCCGAAGTACAGCCAAGAGGTAAACAAAAGCATACAAATAAAGCCTCCTCCAGCACCTGCAATATTTGAAGTACCATAATTACAAAATGTAGCTTCGAAGGCTTGACGAAGATTTTCATCATCACATTGGTGGTACATTGGAAAAAGAAATAAGATATATAAATAAAGTTTAAAGTATTTATGCAATTAGAAACTACCTTCATATTTTATTTTTGAAAAAGAAAATCCTAGTCATGATGTAGCTTAATTGTAAGCAAAGAAGGTCTTTGAAGTGGACGTACGCAAAGCTGGTCATGATTGGATATCATAGTCGACCGATCTCATTCATTTGGAAAGAATGAGTATTCATGATGAATTAAATATCTAGCCGGCTACTTCGACATTTCTACATACAAACAAATGTAAGGTGGGTCGTCGTCAACTCTGAATATCATCCAGCGACTAAAAATATTATAAATATATATTATATATTATAAATATATATATACATTTGTGGAAAGTGATCTCTAGAAATTTGTGGAAAGTGCCCTTCTTCCACAGTGATTAAGTTTGAAGAGTCTTCTTGACTTTTCTAATTGGAAACTACCTGGAAAAGGGGTGAAAAATTACAGAAAGCGGAAACACGTGTCGATAAAGCAAATTATTTTTACCCCAGAGGTCTGCAGAGCAGCAAAAGCTAGCAAAATCAACTCAAAAAGAAAAAGCTAATTCAAAGGAAAAGTAGGAAGGAGGGAAGCAATGTTTTTAACTTTAGGCAAGGAAAATATTCCCCAATCTCCTATTTAACTATTTAAAATATATATATAAAAAAAATACTTTCTTGTGGAAAAAGAGCAAAAAAAAAAAAAAAAAAATGAAAACAGGGGAAAGGAAAGACATGACGCAGGCCAGTCTGGAAAAATAGCAAAACAAGCAATTGATCAGACAAAAGAAGCTTAATTGTACGCAAATTAAGCAGGTCTTTGAAGTGGACGTACGCAAAGCTGGTCAATGGATATCATAGTCGACCGATCGATCTCATTCATTTGGAAAGCATGAGTAGTCATGATGAATTAAATATCTAGCCGGCTACTTTGACATTTCTACATACAAACAATTGTGAGGTCGGTCGTCGTCGTCAACTCTCATGAATATCGTAGATCCATACATATGATATCCAAGGAATATATATATATATAGATATAATTGTTATAAATTATATATCTATATATACACTTATAATTAAGAGCGTTCCACAAATTAACACAGTGCTGTCTAGAAAAAAAAAAAAAAAAAATTAACACTGCTGTATATAGGTTTTAATACATACCCCAATGCATTATTTACAAAAAGGGGGAAACTTTATTTACAAAATTAAAATAATAACCCTTGTTCCAACCTACAATATTATTTAACCGAATATATATGTATATATATATATACTTGAAACAAGTCTCACGATAGTGGCATGCCAAACTTATTGCTTGTTTGTTAAATTTTGGATTTTCCCAATCCAAGGCAAATTACAATTTATTTATTAAGGCTACTAACAACTCTTTTACATCTCTTTTAATGTATGTTGATGATATTTTGGTGACCATTCTCTTGATTCTATAGCTACTCTCAAGGTTTTTCTCAATGACAATTTCAAGATCAAAGATCTTAGTCCTCTTCAATTTTTCCTTGGTATTGAGGTGGCCAGATCTAATTCCAAAGGAATTCACATTTCTCAATATAGGTATGCATTAGAGATACTTATAGATTCTGGCACTTTGGGATCTAAACCAGCCAAGGCTCCAATGGACCAAAATTTAAAATTTAGCAAAGATTTTGGCCTTGAGTTGCAAGACCCCTCTACTTAACGTAGACTAGTTGGAAGGCTTCTATACTTGACCATAACTTGTCTTGATATCAGCTTTGCAGTCCACACACTCAATCAATTTATGTCCAGGCCAACTACTGCTTATATGGTTGCTGCTCACAAGGTTTTGAGGTACCTTAAGGCAACTCCTAGTCAAGGACTTCTTCTTGCTGCTCATTCAATGACTTGATGTTACTTATCTGAGGGCTTGGTGATTTTGTTAATAATTTTCCACGTAATTAAGATATTCTTCTGCCATAAGTGAGGGCTTATCAATAAAGTTTTGGAGGTACTGTTCTCTTTCCCAAAAAAAAAAAATGAAAATGAAAAATGATCTCTTTTGTCCTCTAAAAAAAATTACAAAAAAATGAAATAAAAAACAATATATTCCTTTCATTTTGTCTAAAATAAAAACAATGCTTCCCCGGTGCGGCCCTCCTATTTTATCGGCTCCTCTGTCACTCTTTCCACATCCCAGCCACCTCAACTTTCGTCCCTCTTTCGACACTCCACCTTCGTGATCTTTCGTCACTTTTTTCATATAATTAGATTACAATTTTCTCCTTTATTTTTTCTTTTCTCCAAAATTTGAAAGTTTCAATCTTATTTCCTTTCGATCACTACGGTACTGATCAATACAGTGCCATCAGATCAAGCCATGCAAAAATGATGCAGTTGCAAGGGATTGAATGATTAAGATTTTCTAATTTTAATCAAGTTTTATTTACTATCAGGTCCTTTTGAATGATAAGCTTTGAATCCAAGAAACATTTCCTTGCATTGATATGCAAAAACTTCTGTAGATTTGATTGATTTTATATGATCTACCCCAAACACAAAAGATGCGTGCTTCAAGTCATGCATGCTCAACTGAACTCATGGCATGCATGACTTCAGAGGTCTGACACGAAGATTTCTAACCAGACAGGAGATTAAACAATTATAGTACTCAACCAATGAGGGCTACTGATGGATAAAAGTCCTACATTTCCTCCCTCACACGCACTCAAATTCTATACTTCTATTTTCACAATGAGAGCAACATGAACAGTGAGCTGCTTCAAATATTTGAATAATCAAATACCCCATTGTCTGCCATGAAGTTATCTTTCCTCAAAACAACCAAGTTGGCAGTCTCCATACATTACTCAACATGTCTGCTGCAATAGTCACTCTAAAAGCTGCAGGCATTGAAAGTGAAAAGAGTGCTCTGGCGATTTCCTGATAGTGTTCTCCAACATGATGTTAGTCGCTTGGAGGCACAAGTGCTTGCTCTTGACTCTTCTTGCTTTCATGTTCTTTCAGAAGCATCAAGATTGCTCTAAGGAATATTGGGAACAGATTCTGCCTAAGAACCGGACCTCTCCTCTCCTTCCTCATCCCCCTCCAAACTCACCAATTCTCTAACTTCATCCTCTTCTACAACCTGGAGGGCCAACATAAACCTCCCTTCCTCAGATGGGAAGGTCTAGTCGCGATCTGAAGAACTTTAATTCGACGCCTCCCTCTAAACTGTAAGAAAGGCAGTTTTAGAATTGCAATAACTAGTAGGAAGCCTGTAGAGCTTCACAAACTAGTCTTCCTATCAATCTAATGTCGTATGAACAGATTAGCACCATTGTAGATTTATTTCACTTTCTCAGTAGATATAGTAGCAAGTACTCTGTTGTAAAGATAGTAGAGAGTTGCATTCAAAACAGAACAACTTTATAGAGGACGATTTCAGAAAATACTTTTGTATTCTCCTTTGGAGAGGCTTTTCTTGCATGATGCCAACTACCACTATATATGGTGATGAACTGATAAATTTTTTATGAGGGAATTGTGGGGAAGGGGGATCCGATTTCCAGATATCCTTCATTAGAGAGGGACGATGCTATTTGCAAATCCTGTAAGGTATTTGGGCATTCAACCAACTTTTATGTGCAGATTAAGCGTGTGAAGACTATTTGAAGTCTTTTTTTCCATGTTATTCCCTTAGAATGTGAAGAATGTGCTCTCCTCTTTTGTTTTCACAAATAGGATAAGATAAGATAAGTTGAAATAAAAGTTGAAAGTTGAATTAAATATTGTTAAAATATTATTTTTATTTTGAGATTTGAAAAAGTTGATTTTTTTTTTAATTTTATTTTGTATGGAAATTTTGAAAAGTTGTAATAATTAGATGAGATGAAATGAAAATGGTTGTGAAAACAAACGAGACTTTAGTGTTGTTTAGATAGTGAGATAAGATGATATGGTTTTAAATGAAAATTGAAATTAAAATTGAATAAAATATTGTTAAAATATTAATTTTTATTATTATTACTGTTTTGTGATTTAAAAAAAGTGAATTATTTATTATATTTTGTGTGAAAATTTGGGAAAGTTATAATGATGAAGTAAAATGAGATGAAATACTTTCACTATCTAAACTGGCTATGTTATGGAATTTTGTAGATAGTTTTGTTTAAACACCTAGAGTGTTCGGCTTCGTTTTGCTACAAGTTTTCATCAAAGCTTGTACTTTTTTTCAACTTGAAGATGATTAGGCTGCGTGTGTGTGTGTGGGAGCTAGTTCTTATGGGGATTAATTTGAACTGAAAATTTATAGGATGATATCTTTCAGATTCATTGTATTTTGCATTTTTTTGGACTAATATGGTCAACTAAACCCTTTAGACAGAGTCACATGAGAAGTTCCATGACTGAACGGAAAGCATTATGTCAACTGAGCATCCCATGCAAGCAGTATGTCAATCTAGTATAAATTACTGAAGATATGTTCGCAGAGCATTATGACAATATATAGCAGTTCAGCAACTTATAATATTACAACTGCAGGAACATAAAACAAAGGCAATGCCATACGAGAAAGAGTGAAACACATAAAAGAAACACAGGAAAAACAGGCACTCACTGCAAAGTCGCTAACCAAATTAAATAGCAACTATAAAGGATGCGTCGTACCCGTATAAGGGAATGCGCATACAGAAAAATGCAGGAAATTGCATATATGCATGAGAAGAAAATGACATCAACATCCGTATTCACTTCCATCTCCCAAGGCGGATGTTCCATGGTCAATATTCATGCTATGATGATATCCAGTAGTTATAGTACTGCTACTTTCCCCATATCTGTTAGCCTCGCATGTCTCACCAAGCAAGTGTTCGACCTCTTCCGAATTTGCTCCAAGTTACCCAGGGATGCTTCTGCATCTTTCTTATTCCTTCTAATTCCATTGCTACTTCCTTCATTGTAGGCCTCTCATCTCCTTTTACACCTAAGCAGCTCCTTGCAAGCTCCACAAATTGTTGGATCTGCTCCTTATTTCCTTCTGCAACTATGTGATTTTCAAGAATTTCAAACAATCTTTCCTCTTTCATGGAAGAAATGAAATACATAGCCAGACTTCTTTGCTCCTCGGTTCTAGCAAATGAAAGTGCCTCCTTTCCTGTAAGTAGCTCCACGAGCACCACTCCAAAGCTATAGACATCACTTTTCTCTGTCAATTGGTTTGTTTGCAAGTATTCAGGATCCAAGTATCCAAGAGTTCCTTGCACTACAGTGGCTAGTTGCGTTTGATCTCTCGGAACCAATCTTGAAGTTCCAAAGTCGAGAACTTTTGCAGTGAAATCATCATCAAGCAGTATATTTGTGATTTTACATCCCTTGAATTATAGGTATTGAGGCTGCAGAGTGAGATACCATAGTGCCTCAGCTGTTTCTGCAGCTATCCTCAAGCGGGTTTCCCATGAAATGTGGAGCATTGCTTTCCTGATGAATGTACTTAAAAAGGGTACCTTTGGGACAAATTCGTAGACAAGCAAAGGAACTTGTGTCTCTAAACAACATCCCAAGAGTTTGACAACATGCCTTGATTAATTTGGGAGAGCACAACAACCTCTTGATGAATTGTCAATTTGGTTTTCATCCTCTATCTTGGACTTCTTGATGGCAACAATCTTATTATCTGTAAAAAACCTTTGTAAACGTACCAAAACCTCCTCGGCCAATTATCCTGCTCTCATCATAGTTTTTGGTAGCCTTCTGAGCTGTTCAACAGTAAAGATTTTGAGTGTTTCTGTGGATCCTTCTTGTCTGCCGAGTCGCTGTTCTAAAATCAACCTCCATTCTGTTGAAAGAACTTTTCTCTAGCTTCATTATCTTTCTTTTTGTATCCGAAGTACAGCCAAGAGGTAAACAAAGCATACAAATAAAGCCTCCTCCAGCACCTGCAATATTTGAAGACCATAATTACAAAATGTAGCTTCGAAGGCTTGACGAAGATTTTCATCATCACATTGTGTTGGGAATTTGGACCTTCCAAATTCACCCCCACAGGATCTACCCTTTGCAGGAATAACAAGAAAAATAGAGAAATAATAACAACACAAGAAATTTACGTGGAAACTCCAAAACAGGAGAAAAACCACCAGACCCAGAGAAGAAAATTCACTATGTGAAAAATTGTTACAATCACACAATTTCTCTCCTCACCCCAATCACACCCACAAAGCTTTCTCCACTAGTAAAACTTTAACTCACACCTCTTCCCATTTTACAAAAATGGACAACAGAGGAATTTAACTAGAGTCAAAAGTTACTAGCTAAGCATTTGACTGGTGCACTTAAACTAAGAAACCCAAGCCTCCTTATATAGGCTTGCACATGTGCCCCTCCTTCACTTCCCACCCATGTGGGACTTAAGTAAAGGAGCACACAAATCAACAATCTCCACCTTGCGACTTTGACTGGTCCCACAGCCAAACTCCACCTCAATGAAGATCTTCATAGCTTTCGCTATCATGCTTCACCATAAAAGCATACTCACTCAGAATAAACCAATTCCAAGCATTTCACTTCGGCCCATGTCGAAAAACAACCTTGCTGAAAATTATGGTGTAACTTCCACGTTTGGCTTTCCTGGAAGTTCATCAGCCATCGACATGAATTTCCACCACACACCCTGCATCAATGCCAAACCAATGCCTGTGTGCAAACTTGTGGACCTGCTAACATTAACACATCCTCTATCATGGCAACTTTGGGAATTAACGGCATGCCATGAGGACGTACATGTCCCTTTTTCCATGGAGAGAGACACAACGTTAGCATCAATACCAGTATCTCCATTTACTGACTTGGAGCCACTTGCCGAACCAGCTCCTTGTACTAGCCGTTTCACCAGTCGCTAGTATCACTGCTGACTTCAGGGGTTGATCTGCTATTCCACACCTTGTGTAAACCAATTTCTCCACATCATTCCTAACATCGTCTTGATGAATTTTTACTGTAGAAATGAATAGTACCTCACTAAGTAAGTTCCCGGGAAAGATTGGAGGGTCACAATGGACACACTTAAAATTTCCAATCTCCTAGACAGAACCTCCTTAGACTATACGTATCCACACTACCACACCAAAACTCCACCCCACAAAAAGAACCTAGTGACTCTGATATCAATTGTTGGGAATTTGGACCTTCCAAATTCACCCCCACAGGATCTACCATTTGCAGGAATAACAAGGAAAAATAGAGAAATAATAATAACACAAGAAATTTACGTGGAAACTCCAAAACAGGAGAAAAACCACCAGACTCAGAGAAGAAAATTCACTATGTGAAAAATTGTTACAATCACACAATTTCTCTCCTCACCCCAATCACACCCACAAAGCTTTCTCCACTAGTAAAACTTTAACTCACACCTCTTCCCATTTTACAAAAATGGACAACAGAGGAATTTAACTAGAGTCAAAAGTTACTAGCTAAGCATTTGACTGGTGCACTTAAACTAAGAAACCCAAGCCTCCTTATATAGGCTTGCACATGTGCCCCTCCTTCACTTCCCACCCATGTGGGACTTAAGTAAAGGAGCACACAAATGATAAACTTACTTCTAATTAAAAACTTGTATACAATTATATAATAAAATAATATTATTTTAACTTTTATTTTGACTTTTTTTTATTTGATGTGTTTAAATATAATAAAAATATATTATTATATTTAATGTAATAATATAGTTAATAATATAAAAACTATATTATTATAATAATATAATAATAAAAATATATTATTATATTTAATGTATATTATAATTATTATATTATTATACAATTTATTTGATGTGTTTATTTTTATTGTTTAAAAATAACAATCAACTGCATGCAAATTTGATAAGAAATTTAATTATAAGTTAATTAATTTTGGCAAATTGGCAATCCAAGAGTAGTTAGCTAGATGTAGACAAATCGTAACGTACATGAGTGAGTATTAGCTGGTAAAACATACTTACCAATGGCAATCTGAATAATTAGTACGAATTCCGCAGCACAGCCTTCACCATCTTTTCTTCCGTCCCCATGGTACCACTTGGGGCAACGACATGTATAGTTGCCTTCTGTGTTCAAACAGCCATTCGCTTTGCTGCAGTTATGTTTAATAGTTGGATGATTACATTCGTCAATGTCTGCGCGCGAGTCAAGTGATCATGATCAAGCTATGACATCGTATATCGAAACGATTGAATGGGAAAATACTTTGCTAGTGAAATCAATCAAAGTTCCTTGCTTTAAGTTTATCGTTCAGGATCGAAGGTAGCTTTATATATATATATATACATATATAAATCATGTATGTAAAATACCTTTGCAACCGCCAGAGATGTATGGGTTCCCTTGGTAACCCGGCCTGCACTTGCACTGGTACCCCAACCTGGTTTTTGGATCATGGCATTCACTATTCTTATCCTTACATGCGAAATGATCCGGTTTTATACGAGCTTTGTCGCATGTTTCATTCCCAATTGCCCAATCAAGCACTATTGGAAGCCTTTCGCGTGGCCGTTTCTGAAGGTAATCCGTGGAGAAGCTGAAGTTTCCTTTTTGGACAACAAAAGCATAGCTGCAAGGATTGAAGTTCCAAACGTTTGTGTGATTTTGGAAGCTTGAAAGACCCACACTATAATTTGCTAAGCCATCTGGAAACTCTATGTTGCAACACCCAACTCCAGAGCAAGACCCTTTGATGGCATCGCTACGGTTATTACATCGAGATATGCACCCTGTCGAGGAGGCTGTTCCGTTTTTGTTACCACTAATAATGCCCATAGTGTCACAGCCAAGAACAGTGAACTGATTTTTTGTTGTAGAAATGGTGAACCGGCCTGCGTTGAACCTGGTTGAATTATTAAATTCGAGGGAACCGTTCGCGAGGTAACAGTCTCGGGCTACAAGTGCCATGACATGCATTTCATGAGCTTCAATGGATATGTTTTTGACACGGACATTGATCCCTATAATTGGAGTATCAGAGTTATTACAACTGATATTGAAGTAATTCTTGCCCAAGTAGCAATCTTTACTAGTCTTCAAGCCAAATGGATATGGAATTTCTACACCCCCACACATGTTGTCGCAGACAGGCTTGGCTTGTGCTGCCGCTGCTGCCACCATCGCAATTAGCAGTATCACTCCAATGAATGAGATTAACTGCAAAAGCTTCGAGAGTACTCCCATGGCTATAGCCTTTTTCAAAAAGATAAATGTTATTCTCTATTGCGTTCGCCAGTGCTTAATTGGAGCCTCCTCCTAGAAATTAACAAGTCTTTGCTTAATATATAGGCATATGCATGGGATGAAGACCAGTTCAGCACCCCCACACTATCCCCTGTATACAAAAGAAACAGTCATTGCTTTAAAAGGCCGCTTATGGGATGAAGACAGTTCAGCATCCCACACCTTCCCTTGTACAGCACCACAATAAAAAAATAAAAAAAAATAAAAAAAAAATGTAGACTATTAAAAAATAAATAAACACAAATTTAAAAATAAAAATAAAAAAACCCGATTGGTACAAATGATAGACGTACACTTTTTCGGTGTAACTATCATTTACCTTTTTTTTTTTCTTTTTTTTTTCCTTTTATTAATATCATATGAGTTTAATAATTTTCTCCATCACGAGGAAAGCTGCTTCTGCGTGCAATATTAGTCATGAGTGGTATTAACTTATCTAATTATATATAAACACGTATAAGGATGAAATATTAGACCGATTGATAAGCTACCTAGACTTTTCCTAGTGACTGGTGGACGACGCCATTAATTCGTCACTCAACTTCCGTGCGTGACTCGTACGACACCACAACTTTGGGTTTTGCCTCTTGGTACGTACTACTTTTCCACTTGGTCAATATTATTGCAGGTGATCTTTCTTTTCTTTTCTAATCAAGATTCGATTAAAACTAAATAGGATTAATATAAGAAAATCTTTTTCCCCAAAAAAAGTACTACTAGGGACGACATTTTCTCCGTTAAAAAAAAAAAAAATCCGTTTATATATTGTCGAATAATAGAAATAGTAAATTTCATCTCAAAAAACTTTTTGGGACAGGCTTATAGAAACAAATTGGGGGTGAAAAACCTTTCGAGATGAAAATATTTAAATGTTTTTTTTTGTTTATTTTTAAAGTATTTTTTATATATGTATTTTGAAAAAAAGAAAAAAAAAACCTTATTGGTACAAATTATAGGTATACTTTTTATATTTTCCTTTTATTTTTTATATATCATATGAGTTTAGTAATTTTCTCCATCATGAGGAAAGCTGCTTCTGCGTGCAATATAATCAGTACTGGGAGGGCAGAATTGGTAGCTTATGTAATTAGACCAAGTCAGCTACCTAGACTTTTCCTAGTCAATGGAGGACGACGCCATTAATTGGTAACTTCCACGTATGAAGACAATACAATGGTTATATCATAAATGTTTATATCATAAACATTAGACCAATTCAGCAACCTAGACTTTTCCTAGTCGACCGATCGAGACCCATCAATTTTTATATCATAAATGTTTGGGTGTCCCGAGACTCGGTCTCGAAAGTATCTATCGATAATTTTATTTATTTAAATAATATTACGTATAAATATTTTTATACATTTTATTAATGTAATTGATGTATTAATTTTTTTAATATAATAGAGTGCATACAAAAATATAAACTATACAAAAATTTTTTATTTTTATTTAATGATTAGTAAGTATTTTTTAATAATATTATAAATTATTTTTAAATAATATTTAAAGATATAAAATATATATATATANCATTAAGATTTTTTTTTTATTTTTGGAGAAAAGAACACCATAGCATTCATCAAAGCGAAGTTACAACTGTGACTTAACAGACAGAAACTGACTGTAAGCCAACTAACGCAAACTGCTCAGGAGCTTCTCCACATACAAGGTAGCGGACATTGTCTAAACTTCTAAACCTACTCTATCGACAACAGTCGATAGAGAGGCGCTCTATTAAAAAGAGCTAAAGACCTTTCTTCTTTTGGAAGAAAGGTAAACCACACTCTCTCCTCATAAAGAGGAAGAGTACCACCACCTACCATCCTCAAAAAGAGGAGTAGGACAAACACCCACCATCCTCAAAGAGGAGCGGGACACTAGCCTAAAACAAAAACACAAACAGACCAAACAACACAAAACAGAAAACAAAACACAGGCAAAGGGCCTCTCAAGATCAGAATTAATTTGTCAACCTATCCCCAGCTCGATGATGGTAGCACTCTTTTCATATAGAAAAATTCTATTAATAAGTTTCAAACATTATATACCACTCATTTTTTTTATTTTTTATTTTTTTTACTAAATGTATGGTACATAGATGATGAGTAGAAAAATTCAATTATTTTAAAAAGAATAAACTAATTTTTAATTTTTTTTTTAATTCTAAGCTCTTATATTTTTACTTTCTCTAACCGATGATCAAGATAAAGTGGTCGTGAAAGACTCCTACAACTAGTCCAGACAAACAAACTGCAGCACACATCGTTTTACTATGACTTTTAGTTGTAGTCTAATAGTCTGTTAAACATACTATTCAAAAACCACTTCTAACAACTTCCCCATAGTGAGAAATGGGTGTGAGTCAATTTTTAACTCCAAATCCCTATTTTTTTTTATTTTATTGGTGTTGTGTTTGTTTGTTTCAGGATAATTGTTTAAGGACTCATATTCTATTAAATCTTGTATCATGTAACTCCTTAATTTGTCTATAAATCTGTTTGTTTAAAAAAATATAATAATAAAAAACTAATTTAAATTGACTAGTATTAGTATTATAAGTGATCTCTAGAAATTTGTGGAAGAAGCACCGCTGGTGGCCGTTAGGTAAAATTATTTTTTTGGATTTTTGTTTTTTTTTTAATTATTTTTAATACTTTTAAATGTTTTAAAAATATATAAAAAATTTATAATAATATTAAATAATTTTTTTAATTATTAAAAAAAATTAACTAATGGTAGAATCAACAGGAGTCACCAGCGGTGGCCTTAGTATTTTCCTACGTGGAAAGTGCCTTTCTTCCACAGTGATTAAGTTTGAAGCATCTTCTTGACTTTTCTAATTGGAAACCACCTGGAAAAGGGGGGTGAAAAATTACAGAAAGCGGAAACACGTGTCGATGAAGCAAATTATTTTGACCCCAGAGGTCTGCAGAGCAGCAAAAGCTAGCAAACTAAACTCAAAAAGAAAAAGCTAATTCAAATGAAAAGTAGGAAGGAGGAAAGTGTTAAATGGAGGGGGGCGCCCACATGGGCAAACCCCCCTTGAATTCATGCGTTAGACGCATGTAACGCATAGCTTAAACACAGTCTGCAAACGCATGGCTTTAAGCCATGCGTTTGCAGCGTATTGAAGGCTGGCCTTTAAGGCCAGCCGTGTAGAGGGGCTATATATAGCCTCCCCTTTTGGTTCTTGGAACTAATTGATTTAGTGAAAATCTCTCTCATTTGTTCTCTCTTGAAATAGTTTTTAGGCTGTGGATTTGTTAAGTGTTACTCTAGTTTTTTTTAACTACGTAGTACACTTTACCACTAAGAGGAAAAGTTTGAGTTTTGTCGATCTAGAGAAACTCCTGGAGCAATTCTTTAAGCTAAGCTTGAGGTACTTTTCGCTGCATTTTTTTTCTAACATTGGTATCAGAGCATTTATAATTGCTTCCAGTTTCTTTTTAGCATATGCATGTAAACTGTGTTTTTTTATTTATTTGCGCACATGCTGCTGCAGTGTTTTTTTTTTTTTTTTTTTTTAAAAAGGAAAAAATTTTTTTTTTGGCTGAACCCCTGTGAAGCGGTGCTGCGCTCACCACCCACACACGGTGGTGCAGCAAGCGCCACCTCTGCTCTCGGTGGTGCAGCGTGCACCACCTGTACGTAGGAGGTGCAACGCACACTGGAGGTGCTGCGCGCACCAGCAGGTGCCTCCACGGTGCATGGAGGACCGTGGAGGCACCTGCAGTACCACCTCGGTGCTGTGCGCACCAGAGGGTGCTGCCAGCACCGGCTCGGTGCTGCGCGCACCGTGAGTACTGCGCGCACCAGTGCAGCGCCGGCTCGGTGCTGCGCGCACCAGAGTAGTGCTGGCTCGGTGCTGCGCGCACCAGTGCAGCACCGGCTCGGTGCTGCGCACACCAAAGCAGCGCTGGCTCGGTGCTGCGCGCACCGTGAGTGCTGCGTGCACCAGAGCAGCATCGGCTCGGTGCTACGCGCACCAGAGGGGTGCTGCCAGCACCACCTAGGTGCTGCGGTAGCACCCAACTTCCTCTAGAAGCAGTTTTCGGCGATCGGAGGCTCCGGTGACGTCCATAAACTGCAACTGAAATAGTTTTTTTTTTTTGAGTTACTGTTCACATGACCAGTAACTTGAGGGAGGAAGAAGATGACTTGAGTCATCTATTCTCTGATGGGCCGGGTTGGGCTTGGGCCCTTCGGCCCACTATGTTTTGGGTTTAAAAAAAAAAAAAGGAGGGGGCTGGGCTCTTAAGCCCAGTGTTTTTTTTAAGTTTTTTTTAAAAACCAGAAAAAAAAAATGGCACAATGGGTTTTGAACCCAAGACCTACTACTAAACTAAAGAGAGGGCGCATCACTGGGCTGCGAATATTCTTTGGTTTAGGTGGGGGTTTTAAATGTTTTTATAATATTTTGATATATTACATGTGTTTTTTTTTGTTTAATGTTTTAGATTAAATATGATAACATGTGAATATTTGGTTATATTCATATTTTTTTTCCATAATGTTATATTACATGTGATTTTTTATTTATTTTTTAGATTAAATGTGATAACATGTATATGTGAATTGAACATGTGGACATGTGATTATTTTATCATCGTTGAATGTTAGACTTGAATGTTTAGACATTATTCTTCATTTCTTTTAGTGATAAAAATAGAGAAAATCCCACTAAGTAGTCTTAGTTAGAATTGTCAGTGTGAATGATAGGCTGAAAGAATTGCAGTGACCCCAGTAAGAATTGTAAATGCATTGTATAGCCAAAAAGACTACAGTGGCCCCAGTAAGAACTGTAAATGCACTGATGGAACAAGAAAAATGGACTGTAATGGTCTCATATGAACCATCTTTGTAGACTGGCCCAACAGGTTGCTGTAGTCTGGCTGTCTTTGTAGACTGGCCCAACAGGTTACCATGGTCTGGGTAGCTGTCCTTGTAGACTGGCCCAAAATGTTACTGCGGTTTTAGTAGATTATGTCTTTACATATGACTAGGACTAGAAGACTGCTTAAGATAGTGGGAGTATGGTTGAGATTTATGATGATAAATTCTCCCATATTTTTTTTAAATAATTTGCGCGGGAATTAGGTTAGAAATTTAATAATTGGATATTGTGGCGCAAGAGATGATTATGAAGCTTAGCGATTTTTCGATCTTGCGACATGTCTAAATTATTCTTTTTCTATCTTGAAAGGACGCGGCAGATTTCTTAGGTGTGTGTATAATATCCCTTCTTTGCGT
The DNA here is from genome assembly GCA_011037825.1 of Carya cathayensis. Taxonomy (NCBI): domain Eukaryota; kingdom Viridiplantae; phylum Streptophyta; class Magnoliopsida; order Fagales; family Juglandaceae; genus Carya; species Carya cathayensis. The sequence goes on along the minus strand of QGSO01000317.1, from coordinate 2,898 downwards.
ATTGTAGTGATATGTCATCCAAGACTATAGTTGCCGACTTAAACAAGGGGGAGAAATTAGATGGGGAAAACTATGACATATGGCATCGCAAAATCCAATATGTCTTAGATGAGCAAGAGGTCTTGGAGGCCTTGTCTCACACCCTTACTGTGACTGCGGAAGGGACCTCGGAACAACATAAGATAGATCAACAAGCCTATACTCAATGGGCTAAGAAAAATCGGTGCGCGCGCATAATAATGTTAAGCAGCATGCACAATGATCTAATGTGTGAGTTCGAGGTCTATGACACTGCCCAAAGCATGTGGGATGCTTTAAAATTGAAGTTTGGTGGAACTTCAGCCACTAGGTTGCGTGGATTAACCATGAGGTTCGACTCCTATAAGATGCGCTCTGACCACACGATGAAGCAGCATCTTAGGGCTGTGTCAACTATGATCCGCGAACTTAGGTCGGCAGGAAACAACCTGACAGATGAACAGAAAATCCAGGTAGTGATGAGGTCACTACCAAATTCTTGGGAGAATATGAGCAAGAACCTGACGCATAATGAGAACATCAAAGACTTTGATAATGTCTCGTGTCACTTGGAATTGGAGGCTGAGCGCCTAGAGGCTGCTAAGCCCAATCATACAGCCTATGTGGCTAATACTGGTTCGCGCAAGGCATCAAGGCCTAAGCGCAAGAAGTCCAAGATTGGAGTAGCTGCTGGAAAAATTAAAAAAGTGTTAGGAACTTCTCAGCGCACCAAGAGGGACAAGCGCGGGAAGAACAAGTCAAAATTAGAGTGTTTCAATTGCTGAAAGACTGGCCACTTCGCTCGTGACTGCACTAAGCCGAAGAAGGTACACTCTGACTTTTCTCGCATTGTTTTTGTAACTAGCCATGTGATGGTTGCTCACTCCTATCCTTTGTGGACTGTTGATTCAGGAGCGACCGAGCACATAGCGCGAGACAGAGTCGGATTTGTGGAGTATCGCCAGATTCCAACTGGGAGCCGTGATATCAAGGTGGAGAATGGAGCTAGCGTGGAGGTACTAGGACTTGGTACCTACAAGCTGGACTTGCGGGGTGGCCGCACTCTTTTCCTCCACAATGTGCTATACGCTCCCGAGATCCGACGAAACTTACTTTCAGTTGTTACTCTATTAAAACTTGGCTTTCGGATTTTTTTAAAAAACAATTATGTTTCCTTTTATTTGGGCCATTTGTTTTATGGCAAAGCTTTTCTGCAAGACGGTTTTATGATATTGGATTTGGTTTATTCTAATATAAATGAATCTATTGCTTTTCTTTCTTCATCTGTTGATAATTTGGATTCACATACATGGCATGCTAGGCTTGGCCATATAGGACAAGATAGAATGACTCGGTTAGCTAGAGAAGGCCTAATAGGCAATCTCGCTAGGGTCATCTTGCCCACATGTGAACATTGTCTAATGGGAAAAGCTCAGAGAAAACCGTTTGGAAAAGCCACTAGGGCATCTTTTCCACTGCAATTAGTTCACTCAGACATCTGTGGTCCAATGAGTGTGAGGGTAAGACATGGAGGTGTCTACTTCATCACTTTTATAGATGATTTTTCACGTTACGGTCATGTCTACTTAATCTCCCATAAGTCTGAAGCATTAGAATGCTTTAGACAATATCTAAGAATGGTTGAGAATCAGTTAGACAAGAGTTCAAAAACTCTAAGAACTGACCGAGGACGAGAATATATTTCTGAGCAATTTAAAAGGCTCTGTGATGAAAAAGGAATCAAAAGACAGTTAACGATGCCAAGTACGCCGCAGCAAAATGGCGTGGCGGAAAGGAGAAATCGAACACTGCTTGAGATGGTTAGGTCAATGATGGCACAAGCAAACCTACCAATTTCTTTTTGGGGGGATGCACTTTTGACTGCTGCCTACATTCTTAACCGAGTGCCCTCCAAATCAGTAACTTCCACCCCATATGAACTATGGACTGGCAAGAAACCCAATTTGAGTAACTTGCGGCCATGGGGTTCAACGGGTTTTGTTCACGATCTTTCTCATAAGTATGAGAAATTAGGCCCTAGAGGGAAGAAGTGTATCTTCATAAGGTACTCAGAACACTCTAAAGGGTATGTATTAATAGGTGAACAAACTGATGGAAGTGTGACTGAAATTGAATCACGAGATGTGGACTTCATTGAGAATGAATTTCCAAGTAGAGGTGAGGTTGATAGGAGTTTAGAACTTCATGAGATTATGGAACAAGAGGAAAGTGCTCCAAGGATTTTAGTTGAGAATGAGGAAGAAATTCTTCAAGCTGCTACAAATAAGGACATAAATCCGAGTGGGAGCACACCGCTTGTCAATCAATCACAACAACCTTAGCCGTGTAGAAGCACACGTGAAAGTATTCCCCGTCGTCGTTTTGAAATTGAAGGGGAAGCTTTTATGGTAGCTTCGCATGATGATGATGAGCCTAGGACAATTCATGAGGCTCTCTCATCTTCTACTAAATCTGAGTGTATGAAAGCTCTTAATGATGAAATTGAGTCTATGAAGACTAACCAGGTCTGGGATCTGGTTGATCTACCGACAGGGCGTAAGACTATTGGGAACAAATGGGTTCTTAAAATCAAACGCAAGTCGGATGGATCGATAGATAAGTACAAAGCTCGCTTAGTGGCGAAAGGATATACCCAACAGGAGGGTATAGACTAGGAAGAAACTTTTTCACCAGTCGTAAGGTTTGCTTCAATTCGCCTGATTCTAGCTATAGTAGCAAACATGGATTTGGAACTCTACCAAATGGATGTTAAGACAACATTTCTCAATGGAGACCTAGATGAGAAGATCTATATGGATCAACCAACGGGTTTTGTGGTCAAAGGACAAGAGCGCAAAGTGTGCAAGCTCAAACGATCTA
>QGSO01000316.1:1077277-1193164 GCA_011037825.1 Carya cathayensis | reverse complement strand
ATTACACAAAACTTGAAACCTTAGGTTCAACAATATGAGAAACAAAAGAATATTACAACACTCTGCATCATTCTCGTTAGGAACTTTTTGCAAACACTTGGTACCCATAGCTTATTCAACACTTCAGCAAAGAACATCAGCCTCCTAACTTGGTCATGCTCATAATCTGTATATATATATATATTTTCCTTTAATGAAGTTGGAGAATCATTTTGCACTTTTAATATCTCCTCCCCACTTTAGTCATGTTTTAAAATGTAGTTATACCTTCACCTACCAAGTTTGTATATGAAATATGCATGTGAATTGTAGATTGAGTGATAGGCATGCTTGCTTATGGATACAAGTCTCTCTCTATCCCTCCCACTCCAACAAATTTTTTGTCTGCAAGATTCATCTTGCTGAGTCCCTGACCACTTTGTAAATCATTCATTGTTGATTCAAATTATTGATCCATGACCAAAGCAACAAGCTTTCGAAAGACTAACATAGTTTTAGATGTGCCTATCACTCTGTAGTCATATCATCTGACCTATTAGGGTCATCTAACCTATTTGTGGAACAAAAATTGGCTTCATATGCAGAGTATAATCATACATTTGGTTTTTGTATACAAATCAAACCAAACTAATCACATGAAGCCACATTTCAAGAATGCAAATCAAGCCAAACTAATCACAGGAAGCCACATTTCAAGAATAGTCCTATGTAAAGCTACTGGGGATGCAGAGTTCTAGTCATCTTCTAGCTAGTAGACAAATGGTGGGTTCCCATTAGACATGGAATGTAGAAAAAATAGTGGGTTATACTTTTATCTTGGATTATCGTATTCAAAATCAAAGCTTATGGTCATGAGCACTGAACAATGAAGAAAGAGACACAATATGAAATTCCACTTCATATGAGAGGACCAAACAGACCAATAGATCACCAAACATAAGACCAATGAAGGAAATCGAACAATATTGCCCGAAATATAAATTTTTTTACCTTCCGTCAGCTTTGAAGATGAGTGTAGGTAGGGCCTCCATCAACGTCGGCTTTAAAGACGAGTACCGGTGGAGAATGTAGATTTCATTGAGGGCAGATGGAGAGAGGGAGAGAAAGCAAATAGGGAGTCGGTTTTGTGTTGCCGGGTGCAAGAGAACTGTCTTAGAAATGCCTACATGTTGCGATGTTAGTGGCTGGTGCGAAAATGGGTTTCAAACCCATCCAGCTGGGAGCTTTTCTCTTTTTTTAATCATTCTCTTTCTTATTCCCCAAATAAAAGAAACAAAAAACACAACATCCTTGAACCTGTCTATATGTTCTTATGGAACAAAGACGTTCAAAACTAATTAAAAAAAAGTTTTCCTAGTGACTAAAAAATGTTGGAAGGGATATTCCCTCCTAGCCCACTGGGTTGGGCTTGGGCCAGGTACTAAGGTCCATCTCGGACTAGATCCTACCCTTCCAAGGCCCAAGAATAACCAAAAGAGTTTTGCCCACAAATTGTGTTAGCAGAAAGGGAATGTATCGCGTGAGAAACAAGTTGAAGGGGACAGATGGGATGTGCCAACACTAACACTCGCCTATTGTAACAACCCGCTAGAAATTTCTATAGACTTGAGAAACCTCGTGAAAACCTCATAAGTTTTCACGAATCGATCAATCGCACAGGTTTTAGTCTGTCAACATAATCAGTGTTATCACTCACTATGGTGCCAGAAATGCGATTTTAATTGTTTGAGGTAGTTAGAAGTGTCAGATTGCGTTATAGTTTACGCCAATAGACTCAATAGAATATTTAGGATTTTATGGCCCAATAACCTATTTTCATAATTTCGGACGAAACGGCTGTTTAAAACTGTGAATTTATTTATAGGGGCACTTCGAGGTTGAGTTTTGGTAAATGGTTTTTACTGTAGGTTAATATGAATATTTAGGATTTTTTAGTACTAAGTTTATTGTGCATTTTTTTGGAGTGAATAGTAACCTCGATAAGCGTACTAAGTGTAGTATTTTTAAAATCACAGTATGGAATCTCCAAATTAGGTTAGAGAAGTTTTATTTGGACACTTGGCAAGATCTTAGCCACACATAGTGAATAGTATTAGATACTTGGCACAAAGAGAAACCATTAGATGGATTTGTGAAGGAAATCAAGGTGTGAGATCATGCCACCTAAGCAAAACCTTTTTCATCTGATCAACCAAATTGAGCCAGATCAAATAGGGTTTCAACCCTAGTGAAACCCTAAATGGTTGGAATCCAATTGAAACCCCAAAAACTTGGTTGAAACCGAAACCCTAAATGGTTTCCCCAAACCCTAAAGTTGGCATTCAAATCCTTTTTGATCCAATTTCTAGCATTGTGTTTAATCACTTGATTAAATCACTTCCACATGCTATTAATTTCTCAAGTTCTTATTATGACATCTTTATCCAACATTTTAAACCTTGGAAATTTGATTGGGCCAAGAAAAATTGGATTTGGGCTTGATAGCATCTCAAACCCTAACCAAACCCCCTTTAAACCCCAAATTGAAGCCCACTTGGTTGGGGCCCACTAAGGCCCACGAATTTAGCCACCTTGGCAAGGCTTCTTGGAGAAGTTTCCTCCCCCACATGGCAGACCATTCACTGCCCTTGGCTGCACCCAATAGTGCCTTGATGAGATGGAGAAACCCACCCCATCAACCTTCATAACTCACAGCTTATGCAAGCAGTCCTTTCCCCTCTCTATTCTCCACTTTATGTCACATATCTACCTCCAATAAATGGTCATTCAGGTCCATATCTTCCCCCTACAAAATTCTTGAGTCGTGCAAGACACACTTACTTCCCTTTCATCACTTCTTCACCCCGTTCTTAGAGAGAAACCCAAAAGAGCTCTCTTGGACAGATTTCTGGGTCTTTTTGCATGGAGCTTTTCAACCCTTTGTAAGTATTTTCACACGATTAATCCTTCATGAAATTTGTTCCTCTTTGAGTATAGTTTCTGTAGATATATTATTCGCATCATTCTATGCTCATTTGGTTGCTCAAAGTATTTTTAACCATGGCAAGGTCATTCTGGGCGTGAATCATGAGAGTATGTTATGTTTTGGAGTTTTTGACTAAGCTAATGGACATATCTTGGTCCGAAAAGTTTATGGAGTGTTGTTAGCATGTGTTTAAGAGTTTTCATTGAGGTTTTGTTGCATGAATAAAGCTTTTGATGATAGATTTTCTTAGATCTAGAAACTTGAAAACTGGAAGTGTCAAAACAGTTTTTATTTGGAGAAAGCTTGAATATTTCGAGGTTTGATCTTACTCTAAAGGCTTTGATATTTTTATATGATGATCCTAAATCTCTTATTTTCATGTTAGGATGTTATTTTGAAGATATTTAGTATTAGTTTCAAAGATATAATTTTTCTATGCAAGAGGATTCCAGTTAGGCCTAAGATTTGATGTGTTTGGGTTAGATCTATGTTTTATTGATTTTTAGCCATGTGATTTTAAGTTTGATGGTTGGATACTATTTAAGACACATTTTTAAACCATGTGATGTTTTAGTTTGAAGATCTCATCTTTGTAAGCCATGGATCAAGAGATTTATCAAAGCTAGTTGAGGAAAAAGTTTCTGTTTTTGGATTAAGTGTAAAACCAAAAACTCTAAGCGTTATTTTGTGATTTTGGTGACTTTAGTTTGATGATTTAAAGCATGGTTAATCTTAGGATGATGTTATGAATATGTTGGAAGTAAGATTTGATTTTTTGGAATTCTTGGAGATGTTTTGATTTAGGATCAAAGCTTGTGATTCAAGTGTTTGGATCTTTTTACAAAAAGTTTGGTGTTGATTATTAGATTTTTCTAAATGGATGTTTTAATTATGGTTGTAAACTTAGAATAGGAAGATCTTTGTTGCAAAATTTTGGTTTAAGCATTAGTTTTGAAGTTTGAAGGAATTGCAACAAAAATCAAGAGAAATGACATATAGATGTTTCGGCTATAGTGTGTTTTCTATAGTTGTGATTTGTTTTAAATCTTTCTGAGTTAATATTTGAGTTTATGACAAAATTTACATGAGGAATGTAAATTTTGGAAATTTTTGGAGTTAGGATGTGAAATCCTTAAGTTAGGGGTAAGATGGTCATTTTTCCACATGTAGAGGGTAAAATGGTAATTTTACTCTAAGTTAGCTTGTTTTCATGTTTCTAATTGTTAGTAATTAAATTTCTAATTTTTAGAATACCTTCTTACAGTTTTTCATATTTCGCGCTTTATTCTCGTAGAATGCGACGATCGAGGTAAGTTAGCTTCTAACTTACTATCAGTTTACTGTGTATGTATGATGAGTAAGGGAACAAAAATTTATGTATGAATGTTATCATATATGCCATGCCACGTCATTACATGTTTACCTGTAATGCATGATTTTTTCTATCATGAATATTTATCTGTTACACAATCTATTCTGTCATGTATTGCTATATGTTATAAGTATGCCAAGTTAAGTATGATATCTATTACGTGTATGTCAAGTCATGTAATATTCACTGTTGCAAGTATGTCATGTTAAATATGTTGTCTATTACATGTTATACCATGTTACGAAATGTTTCTATCTCAAGTAAGTTATGTCTTTTGAGTTACGTTCAAGTTAGTTATGTCTAGGATACTCGTGATGTAATCATTATGATTGTCCGAGCATCTCCATTTGTAATTCACATGAGGTACTTTTGGCGAAATCATTTTGATTGTTAGAATACAATTCAAATTCAGTTATGCAGATACTCCTAGTGTAATCATTCTGATTGTTAGGGTATCTTATTTAAAATATTCATGATGGAATCATTCTAATTGTCAGAGTATTAGTATGTACTCCTGGTATAATTATTCTAATTGCTAGGGTACGTGTTTTAAGATACTCGTGATGGAATCATTCTGATTGTCAGAGTATTAGTAGGTACTCTTGGTGTAATCATTCTGATTGCTAGGGTACGTGTTTTAAGATACTCGTGATGGAATCATTCTGATTATCAGAGTATTAGTAGGTACTCCAGGTGTAATCATTCTGATTGCTAGGGTATGTGTTTTAAAATACTCATGATGGAATCATTCTGATTGGAGTATCTCTGATGGAATATGTTAGGCGGAATCATTCTGATTGTTCACTATTCCTGACGAAACAACTAGCGGAATCATTTTTTATTGTCAGAATTCAAGTCCAAGTTCATGTTAAGTAAAGAAGCAAGATTCCAAGTTTATGTTAAGTCAAGTTTCAGATCAAGTTCATGTTATGTTATGTGATGCTCACGTACATGTTATGTTCATGTTCACGTTAAGTTTCAAGTTCATATTCATGTCATGTTATGTTCACGTTTATGATATGTTCAAACTCATGTTCATGTTATGTTATGTTTATGTTCACGTTATGTTTCTGATCAGCTTATAATTATGTCTTCCAAGCGTAGAATCTGTCAAAGTAATACAAGGATGAGTCCAGGATCGTATTCCACAGGGACAAAGGGTTATCGAAGCGTATAAGAGATTTGTGAGTAACAAATGAATCGAGTATGAGAGATGAAAATAAAATTCAAATGCAAAGCAAAAAATAATAGAAATTGAAATTAGAGTTTCTGATCAAAAAGGCAAATTAACAAACACTTGGGTTGGGTATGAGACTCTTTTTATTTCAGATTCTAGATAATTTCTCGATTAACAACCCAATCAAGGTATTGATAATCGGAAGATAAGAAATTAAGCTCAAGTTTTTGCAATATTTTTTTTAAGGGATTCTCTACTTTACTAGCCAAATACACATTAACAATCAATCGAGAGAAGCCTTGATAATTTTCAAGCTTTTGTTGTGCCTTACGTCAACAACAAAACAAGAGCAAGAGCCGCAATCTATTTTCAATTTAAATCCAACTAGTAATGTAGTGAAATCAATCTTTATCAACAAAATATTGCATTAAACTAGAATCCTAAAATAAATCAAGTTTCATTCCACAACCCAAGTTTTAAAAATTAGTTACACATGATATTTCTAACAGTGAAAATTAATCTAAACAAATCCATAAAAAAAATATGTGAGAAGAAATATAAAAATAACCAAGAGAGAGCTCAATGCTGACTCATATGTCTGAACCACTAAGAATTAATCAAGTAAAATGTGAAAACCAAAAAAATAAAGAAAAAGGTTGAAAACAGCGCCGAAGGTCTGCGTCTCTAAAGGAACGAAAACGTGAAAAAATAAAAAGAAAACAGTCAGAGTAAAAATGAACCCGAGAGAGAGAGGGCCTTCCGTCCGAACTGTAAAAGAAAAAAAATCAAAGCAATCAAAATAAATCCCAGCCGAACCAAATGATCTGCACTAAGAACCAAAAAAATAATAAAAGCTGCCGCCCCTTTAGTTCTGCTACTTTTAGCATAAACGAAAAACAAGAAGAAAAGAAAACTAAAACTGCCCCTTTATCAGGTCTGAAACGAAAACAAAAACTTTCCAAATCCCTCACTCCCAGCATAGAGTGCCTCCTATTAAGTAGCTCCTTTAAATAGAATAAGCCAACGTGAAAATATCATCCGGACTTGTCCACTTTAGCTGCATAAACAATTCACCAAACTAATTAGTCTCCCGTATACGTCCAGACCAGCATGCCCCTTCTCTTTCCATAAATTCTGAAAATCCAGGCGTGCTTCTTTTTCTTCCGTAAGCTCCTTCTTCACGTCTCTTTTCTTTCTATTTTTTTTTACATAAAGCAAACTCCCCTTGAACGTCTACCTCAGCATCCGACATAAACGAAAAAAAAAATAATGCCAGGAAACTCCCCATCACAGCCCACCTTGAACGTAAAAGTCCTTTTCTCCGTAAATTTTTACCCAGCCGAAGTGTTTCTTTTTTTTTTTTTATTCTTTGCTTGATCACGTTTGAAGAAGAATCCAACTCCCCTTTCCATAAACAATGACTTCTTGCTTCCATCTGCTAGCTCCCTCAATTTTTGTTTTCTTCTTTCTTTCTTTTTTTAACTTTCCTCCACCGAAAACCAGCCACTTCTTTGATCTCGTTTTATTCTTCCACCTTTTCCGTAAAAATTGATTTCTTTCGAGTTGCTCTCTTTTCTTTATTTTCTGCTCCCCCAGCTCCATGATTTTCGTTCGCCAGCTTGATCAAGTTGCATGTGCTTTCGGTCCAAAGTTTCAACCGGATTTATTTAAGCTGAAAATAAGGAAATAAAAATCATAGTTATAAAATTAAGCATAAACATAATATTAATCAATTAAAAATCACAACTCGAATTTATGCTTATTAACTATTTTTCCATCTAAAACCAATAATAATGTCATGAGGAATTTAAAATACATTGGTTTTAAATAATTAAAATATGCAATATCTCAGCTCAATCAGTTTCAAGTTCACGATTCTGTCATATTATGTTCACGTATATGTTATTTTCAAGTCCACGTTTATGTTATGTTATGTTCACGTTCACATTATGTCTCAAGTTCACGTTTATGTCATATTATGCTCAGGTTTATGTTAAGTTCAAGTTTATATTTATGTTATACATGTTCACATTCATGCTATGTTTCAAGTCCATGTTATGTTTCAAGTTTCACTTATGTTGCTAGTCCATGTTATATTTTAAGCTCAAGTTCATGTCATGTTAAGTCAAGTTCAGTTCACGTTTAAGTTTAGGTTATGTCATGCTATATGTCAAGTTATGCTATGCTTATTTACGACTTTATTTATGCATTTATGCTTTTACTGCCATGCATGCATCTTTAACCTGTGTAGAAGTTTCCTGTTAACTTACTGAGATTTGTAATCAAATCTCACCATGGTAGTCCCAACTACCATTCCCCCCGAATGGTAGGCGATGTGTCAGGATCAGAACAGGGAGCAGACATTGGTAGACTGAAGGAGGTTGACTAGACGCCACAGACACGACGCGGAGCTTACAACTTCCATAGTTAGTTTTTGGACAGTATTCTGGCCTCGTTAGTTGAGTTACATGAGTTACTCGACGAACTTCCTCAATAGTGTATTTTGGTAATGTAAATATGGAGTCTGGTCTCCCATGTTTTTGAGGTTACAGTCTCCTAAGACTCGTACTGAAATCGTGGATGTTTATTTTATTAAGTATGCTTGGTTATGATTTAACTATTTGGGATATTATAAGTTTGGTGCATAGTATTGCTCAAAAAAAAAATTATCTGCTACGAACATTGCATAATGTTAGATGCATGTTAGGAACATTGCATCTTATATGTCATGGACGGGGGCAGGTAACCATGTGTTGCATGTCCCGACGCTTCAGATGTCCGTTCAATCCCAAGCGGAATTTGGAGGCATCACACCTATGACATCCAACATTAATGGATCTATGCCTACAAGTGAACGAAAAGCATGGGCAACCCTCCATTCTCTGATGAAGAGAATAATAAGTGATGCTAAGTTGCATTAATGGAATCACCTCAAAAGCCACCCCATATTAAAGACCATGACCAGAGCAACTGTGAGCGTGACACAGACCCTTAATACAAGGTATGGGAATGTCCCCCCGAAACCTCATATAAAAGCCATGCTCCATGTATGAATGAGTCTCTGAACTATGTCAATTTTTTACAATTCTCCTAGATGAAATACTGACTTTAGCATCTAAGGTTCATAGGACCACCACCGAGCCCACCTTTATCTTTGTGATTGCAGGTAGAAACACTCTAGCTTGGGTTGTAGGAACTTAGTCCAGTTGTACAAAACACAACCTTAATAGTGGTGATGTCTATGGAATCTCTATAGATGTAACGTGTCCTTCGTTTGCCAGCTACTACATTTTCATAGGCAACTCACGAACAAGAAGCAACATTGATGAACATGGCGTAGGGCATATCTTATTTTTAGAATGTTCAGTACCTAATCTTTTAAATAATTAAACTCGAAGAAAGTGCTTGTTTTTCCAAAGCAATGCTCACTTGTATGTTTCGACTATATGTGAAAATTTATGGATAAAATTTTGGTAAAACCATTAGAAGATTCCAAGTTTATGTAAAATAGATGTAACATATTTTTAAGACTAAGAGGTTTTGACCATGATTATAGATGAAGGCATGGAATTAATTCTCCTGCATATTGATGTTTAAGGGTTTCGGCTATTGCATAATGTAAGGGATGTTGCAAATGTTTGTTGGATGATTGCCTTAGATTTATGATTTAGAACATGGTCGCACGTTCTAATATTATTGTATAAGGCCATGATTGAGTTTCGGCAGTTGCATGTGTCCCATGAAAGTAAAAAGTTTCATAGTTCATGTCACATGCATTGGGTTTGTGAAACTTTTCAAAAGAAAAAGGTAAAAGAGTCTTTTAAAAAGGTTTTGTCATGACCCCAAAGGCTAGGATGGGGAAATTCACTAGTGAAACTCCTCTGTCCACTTAGGAGTGTCTAAAATGGAGTGGTAACCCCTGGGTCGATGAACCTCGAATGGTTCTAAAAAAGAAAGGATATCGAAGCGGGTTTGCACCTAAAGCTAGTGTGTGCCCTATGGAGAAGGCGAAAAGTGAACTGCCGTAATAAGAATGATTATAAGTAAGACGTAGTCACCTTGGTCAAAGTGTGCAAATGGTTGATGCGGTAAATAGTAGGGAACACATGGTGCATAAGGGAGCCGTGAGGTATCCATTTATATGTTAAAGCCAAAGATTAATACCTTGAGCTCTAAGACATGCTATGCTATGCTATATGAACAAGAACTCGAGCTCATATGCTATGTTATATGAACAAGAACCTGAGCTCACAAGTATATTTATAAGAAAAAGAATGAAATGACAAAAAGATGTTTATGAAAAGAAAGAAAAGGAAAAGTTATGAAAGTTCAGATGCACGTGGTGTTTTCAAAATGTCACATGCATGAGTAAAGTTTCATATGCATGCATTCATTTCAAGTTTGCTTTTATATGCTTGTGATATCTATTACATGTTATTTGTTTACTTGCTGAGATTTTTCAAAATCTCACTGTTGTAATTTTCACTACCATTCCTCTACCCGGAATGGTAGAAATTGTAACAAGAGCCAGGGAAGATAGTCATTGGATAACGCAAGAGACCAGCTCCCCAGATCCTTAAGGAGACTCCAAAGAGACGTGAGGTCTCTCAAGAGTCATCTATTTTGGAGAGGTTAGAAGCTACCGACCAATTCATCATTGAAGGGTTGTAGCTTTTTAAGCAATTGAGGATGATTATAAATTAGGAAAATGCCAAGTAAGATTAGCCTTACTAAAGAACTTTTGTCATAAGGACCCTTTTGATGGATGATTTGTCTTGATGACACTTTTGTGATGGTTCCATGTTTTGGGAGTTTATTTTAGAGAACAATTAAACCTTTTGTTGGTTATTATGAAATTTTCTATTTGGCATTTATGTGCTTCGGTACCATGATATCGGTCTTGTTTATTTGACCTAAGTAGAATTTTTGCTACAATATACTACATACTGTTAGATATCAATAGGTGCATTATATCTAAACTGTCATGTACGAGGGGTAAGTAGCCTTGTGTTACATGTCTCGATACTTCTGGCACCATTCAATCCGAAGCGGGGGGCTGGGGACGTCACAGAAGCGGTGGTATCAGAGCAATTACATCTCTGGGTAAACCACAAGTTGTTCTTGGAATACATGGTGCCTGATGTTCAGATTGGAATTGAATAGTTATAGGCTTGAATCTTATAGCTATAGGTTTGAGTCCTTAAGGAGGCATGTTTGGAGGATGAGAATGTGGTTGGAGGATGAGAATGCGGTTTAAACTCAAATTGTGAAGTGAAGGAGGAGTTAATCTCTGCTTTTTAGGAGAAGCTGATAAGCATTGGTTTTATGCATTTCAGAAGGAAAGGACCCAATGGTGCGTAGACAATGTGATGATGTTTCTCTAGGGTCAACAGAATAAGAAGTCAGGAACCGTCCATTGGAAGGAGGTCAGGCAATCACTGAGGCTATACGGCAAATGACTAAGGTAGTGAGATACCAAATGGAGAAAGGGCAGGATGTGAGGCAAGAGCCACCTAGAGGTGAGAATCGAGGATGCCCGTTTGAGAGATTTCTGGTATATAGGTATCCAAATTTTATGGGTATGGAAGGAGCTCTAAGAGCCAACAAGTGGCTTATCAACTTGGATAGAGCCAACAATGGATATACGGAGGATCAGAAGGTTCAATATGTAGGAAAGTTACTTCAATGAGAGGCTGGCATATGGTGGGATACGAAGAGGCAACTTCTTGCACAAGAATTGGGAGATGTCGCCACCCTCACTTTTAGGGGTGTAACCGGTCCGGTTTGGTCCGGTTTTGGACAAAATCTAGGACCGAACTGGTAGGCACCGGTTTTATATTTTTTAAAACCGATTACGTACCGGTTACCCTCCTAAACCAGTACTCCGGTTTTATCGGTTTCCGGTCCGGTTTGGTCCGATTTTCCGGTTTTAATAAAATACATATTTATCATAAAAAATATGTTTATAAAAATAAAAAATAAAAAAAAAACTGCTATGTCAAATAATTATGCTATAAAAAAAACTGCTATGTAAAAAAAATCTGCTATGTAAAAAAATTATGCTATTAGTATAGCTTTATATAAATTATATGCTAATATATATAATTTATATTTATGACTTATGTACTTATCAGAAAAAATATAAAGAGTTTTAAGTATATAAGGCCATCAAAATTTAGTAATATTATTTGAGTGATTTGTTTTTTTTTTTTTTGGTTCTTACATCTTATGAATCTATGATAAAATGTTATTAATAAATAATATATATTTATAATATTATATATTTAAAGCATATGATCAATTAAATTTTCATGTTTAAGATTAAACTTTTATTTTATAAATTATAATAACATTATCTTATATATAATTATAATTTATATTATTATATATTATATATAAAAATTATATATGATATAAAATATATAATATATAACATTAAATAAATAAAAATATATTGAATAGTACCGGTCCGGTCTAAAAATGACCGGAACCGAAACCGAACCAGTTCCGGCCGGTTTTTCATTTTATGAAACCGGTTCCAGACCGGACTGGTCCAAAACCGGCACAACCGGTCCGGTCCGGGCCGGTTTTCCGGTTTGCCGGTTAAAATTTACACCCCTACTCACTTTGGAGCATTTTAAGAAGGAATTTGATAGCTGTTTCTTTCTAGAAACACTAAGCAGTATAAGGCATTAGAGTTTGCAAATTTGACTTAAGGTAGCATGACAGTAGAACAATACGCAGCTTGATTCATGGAATTAGGAAGATTTGCCCCTTATATGATCAGTTTAGAGAAAATGCAAGCTAGGAAGTTTCAAGACAGACTACAACCAAGGATACAAAACCAAGTTGCTTACTTGCAAATTGAAAACTTCCAAGAATTGGTGAACATTGCTTCGATAGCAGAGGCGGAGCAGTGGGGTTTAATTTCTCAAGTTCATAACGATCACAAGAGAAGAATGCATTACTCTCCAGGAAAGAATACGAGGAAGAAGAAGATCCCCTATACTTCGGATAAAGGAAAAGGGAAGGGAGTCGGTAATGTGGTGCCTATTACGCCACCACCATGTCGTAGTTGCGAGTGAAGACACAGCAGTGAATGTTGTTTCACCACAAGAGTGAGTTTTAGATGTGGTCAGGCTAGCCATATGATTTGAGACCGTTCAAGTAATATGACATGTGGAGCAACGGCACTAGGAAGCCTAGGAGAGACCCTCGTGAAGGCCAAAATCTATGCAATCACTCTAGGAGAAGTAGACTTGGAAACTGAGGAAACAATGGATGCTAGAGTAATTACTTGTAACATTCCAAACCTACTGTAATTGGTACCTTGTGTTTGCTAAGAATTCCTGAATAACTGTAGTTACTCATTTAGGTAAGGTTAAGTTGATGCAATATTTGGCTTATGCTCTGTTCAATTCTGGAGCATCGTGTTCTTTTATGTCATATGATTGCATGAGAAGATGTAAGCTGAGTGTAGAATCCTTGGCTCGTATAGTTAGGGATTGTCCATTGGAAGTTGCAAGACTCACCCTGACCGTGAATTTAATTGTCTTCCATTTAATGGAATTCAATTTGATCTTAGGAATGGATACCAACATCAAGGTCTATGATGTGTTTAATTTCTATACAAGTTTTGTCCTACTTTTACTCTTATTTTTATGCTAGTTTGTGTTTAATTTTATTATTTATTAGAGTTTTTATTTATTTTAATTATTATTTTTTTAGGAATAAATAAATTCAAGGTTTCATGGGAATTAAAGAGGAAACTTTCCTTTTCAAATTCAGATTCCCTTAATCAAGAGTCCTAAAAAAAGAACATTCATTCCTCAAATGTCCTGAAACAACCTTCAGTATTTGAAACATAACTTTTTCTAAAGAATTCCAAAAAGGGTGATATGGGTATCTACAGAAAATTAGGACAAAACCCTACAAATTTCATGTAGATGACTTTCCCAGAAAAGAAGATCTCAATAGAAAAAATAGCACATCAAGGAGGGCGGTAGAAAAATAGCCAATTTTGGGAGAATCTTGTTTTAGGGAGATAAAAGGGAGGACGACCAGAGCCTTGAAAAGGGAGGATTTTCTTAACTATTGAATAGGAATTTGAAGCTTGGAAAAAGAAGAAGAAGACAGAGGCCGAATTGGAGTTGTTGATGATTGAGATTCTCGATCTACATATAGTTTTCTTCTTAACTCTTTCATCTTCTCTTTGTACAATTTTCATTATGAATTCTTGAATTATTATGGTTTGTTTTGATTCTATTATGAGCTCATTTCTATTGCTAAGACTATGATGTAGCCTTTCCATAACAATTTTGAATCTTATTTCTATGTGATCATAATTTTATCATTCATTTTGAGTATACATCATTGAGTTTAATGCTTTCAATTATCTGGCCAATAGTTAAGTGATTTGTTGTGCATGTTAATTTGAGAGATGATGCATGTAGTGTAACCTTGTATGATGCATGCAATGAATCGAACAAAAGACAGGAATGTGCCAATGTGATTTATGTGGCTTTTATATGAAATATTATAAATCTTAATGGGCTCAAATGCTTTTAAATTCGCAAAGACATATCGGGGGTTATCGTATATTGGGTGATTCTAATTCTACTAGAGAGTGGATCTTAGATAAGTTAGAATATTTCATCATTAAATAAGATGATAATTGATTGATTGTATGGTTAGGATTTATGATTGAATTGGTTCGGTGAGTCAGATGCCTTAATGTCTTTTTTTTTTTTTTGTGAAATCTTCTTCTTTTTAAGTGTTTGGTAAAGTCTTCATATATTGATTTAATTTCATTTGCTTTTATTTTTTATTTTTTAAATTCAAAATCCACCAGTTTTCTTAATTTTCAAATAATTTAGAATTAGAACAATTTTAATAATTAATAGGTAAATAGTCCTCGTGGGTTCGACATCCATTTTTATCACTATATTACTTGTTACGATTTTGTGCTCTTGCGAATTTTCACGAGAAGTTTTTGGCGCCGTTGCCAATGACTATTTATTGACTTTTACTTTTGATATGAACTAGTTCTAGGTTAATTTGATTTTTCTATCTTATTTTTCATTTTTATTTTTATTTTTACTTTTATTTTTTATTTTAGGCTTCCTGAGTTGTTCATGAGATGTACTCAAAGCTTGGATTTAGTACCTTTTGACCCTTAAATTGAACACACCCTTCATCATTTGAACAATGAGAAGAAGAAGTATTCCACAACCAAGAATGAAGCACTAGAAGATCAACTTGGAAACATGACTTTGGGAGATTATGTTGTTCCTTTGGTCACCGGAGCTATTTCTAGCATTAGACGGTTGCCATTCAAGCTAATAACTTTGAGAAAAAGCCAGCAATTCTTCAAATAGTGACCTCAACGCTGCAATTAAGTGGCATGGCACATGATGATCCACGTGCTCACATAGCTAATTTTCTGGAGTTATGTGATACTTTTAAACATAACGGAGTTTCTGATGATGCTATTAGATTGAGACTCTTTCCATTCCCTCTGAGACAAGGCAAAGGCATGGTTAAACTCACTTCCACCATTAACTATAACTATATGGGACGATTTGGCCAAAAAGTTTCTAGCAAGTTTCTTTCCCCCAGCCAAAACCTTGAAGATGCAAAATGATATCACCACTTGTGTCTAATTTGATATGGAGTCGCTTTATGAAACTTGGGAGAGGTATAAAGCATTGCTTAGAAAGTGCCCACATCATGGACTTTCTATTTGGATTCAAGTGCAAACCTTCTACAATGGTTTGCATCCTACAACACATACAATGATTGGTGCGGTAGTCAGAGGGACTTTGATGAAGAAATCACCGGAAGAAGCATATGAGTTGGTGGAGGTGATGGCAACCAACAATTTCTTTTTCTGCATTAGCTACTCAAGTTGCAACTTTATCTAAGAAATTAGACAATATCAATGTGAGTGCCATCCAATCTACTAATATAATTTGTGAATTTTGTGCAGTGAATCATATAGGGGTAGATTGTCAAGTGTGAAATCCATTCGCCAACAATATTTCGGAGAAAGTAAACTTTGTGTCAAATTACCAATGGCAAAACAATTCTTATTCCAACACTTAAAATCCAGGATGGCGAAATCAGCCAAATTTCTTATAGAGCAACTCCAAAAATGTTTCCAAGCCTCCACCGGGTTTTCAAAATCAACAACAAGAGAAGAAACTGAATATGAAGGAGGTAATGACATAATTTATGGACAAGGTGGATGCTAGATTTCAAGATCATGACATTGCTCTAAAGAACAACGAGAATACTATGCGGAGCATTGAAAGGACGATTGGTCAATTGGAAAAAATAATGTTCGAAAGACCTCAAGGATTACTTCCAAGCACCACAGAAAACAATCTGAAAGAGCAAGTGAAGTCCATTACTTTAAGAAGTGGAAGTGATCTTAATTTATAAGAGAAAGAGCAAAATTCTGGAAACGATGAGCAGACTGTGTAGCACTCACATCCAAGGTTGGGGCACCCACTCCTATCTCGAGTCAAACTGTGAAAAACTCAAGAAATCCTCCTATTTCTTCTTCTCATAGCTCTCCTTATGGCCCTCCTATATCTTTTCCTCAAAGACTTTAGAAAAATAAGCTAGATAATCAATTTTCTAATTTCCTTAATGTTTTTAAAAAGTTAGATATTAATATTCCTTTTGCATATGCCTTGGAACAAATGCGTTGCTACATGAAGTTCATGAATGAGATTATATCAAATAAGAGAAAATTAGAAGAGTATGAGACTATGATGTTGACCGAAGAGTGCACCACCATTTTGCAAAATAAGCTACCACCAAAGCTTAAAGATCCAGGGAGCTTAACTATTCCTTGTACCATTGGAAACTCTTATTTCAAAAAAGTTTTGTGCGATTTTGGTGCTAGCATAAATCTGATGCCCTTTTCTATTTTTAGGCAATTGGGGTTAGGAAAGGTCAAGGCCACTACCGTTTCACTTCAATTGGCGAGCCGATCCATTAAACTACCAAGAGAAATAGTAGAGAATGTTCTTATTAAAGTTGACAAGTTTATTTTCCCTCCAGATTTTATTGTTTTAGATATGGAAAAAGATCAAGAAATCCCACTTCTTCTTGGTCAACCGTTCTTAGCCACGGGAAGAACTCTGATAGTTGTGCAATAAGGGAAACTAATATTACGGGTGCAAGATGAACAACTTAACAACTGATACATGCTTCAACATAGATGTGATTGATGAACTTGTGGTAGACACGTTTGAAGAGAGTTATCCTAAGGAACCACTTGAGGCATGTCTTGTTCAATCAAGCACTACCGATTTTGAGAATTCTAAGATAAGAAATTGTGCACACTACTTTGAAGTATCTCCACCTTAGTTGCCTAAAGGAAAGCCAAAAAATATAATATTGGGCCAAAGCACTGCTCCACAAAAGCCATCCATTATTGAGGCCCCATATTTAGAACTCAAACATCCTCCTTCTCATTTTAAATATGCACATTTAAATGATTATTCTTTACCCATAATAATTTCTTCATCTTTGGCAAGTCTTGAAGAAGAGAAGTTACTTCAAGTTTTGAGAACTCACAAGCAAGCTTAGGGATGGACTATAGCCGAAATTAAGGGAATAAGCCCTTCACTTCACGTGCACAAGATTGTAATGGGAGAGAATTATAAGCCTACGGTGTAGCCACAAAGGAGACTTAATCTGAACTTGCAAGAAGTTGTAAAAAAAAGTTCTCAAATTGTTGAATGCCGCAATTATTTACCTTATTTCTGATAGCTCATGGATAAGTCTGGTGCAAGTAGTGCCCCAAGAAGGGACGAGTAATAGTGGTAGAGGATGAAAATAATGAACTCATCCCAACAAAAAGGGTCACGAGTTGGAGAGTGTGCATAGACTATTGCAAGCTCAGCGATTCCACACAAAAATATCAAACTCCACTTCCTTTCGTTGATCAAATGTTGGAACGGCTTGCCAGTCATTCGTATTATTGTTTTCTAGATTGATACTTGAGGTACAATCAAATCCAAATTTCACCAGAAGATTAAAAAAAGACCACTTCTACTTGCCTGGAAACTCCGTGCCACTACGCTAGAAGAGCCTACTGTAGCATGCAAGAAGGTGTTCCCAACTCCAGACTTATCATAGCACCTCTATAACACTTCCCCAAACCTACCAGTGCACTCATGCAACAATTTCATGGAAGTTTACTTTTATCCTTTTATTTTATCATCTCTTTTGATTCTTCACATTGGGGACAATGTGTTCTTTAAGTTTGGAGGTAGGGGTCATTTATTTTGGAGTATCTATTTATTTTTAAAAAAAATATGTATATATATATTTAAAAATTTTGAAAATCACACAAACATTTTCTCTTCCTTTTGTTTTGGTTTTGGGTTGCCTATGATATTACCTAATTGAAATTGAGTTAGATTTGTGGAAAATGCTCAATTTGTCTCGTTATGTGCTTAATTCTTGTGTTAGCTTGATTTATTTGAATTCCTTTGAACACTTTTGCACAATATCATAATCAATAAGTTGCTTTGTTGGCTTAGAGTATATTTATGTGAATAGATATTTTCTAAGATCTCACTAAACTCTAGAACCTATTTGACAATCTCTCGAGGCAAAATCCTAGGCAACACACCACTAGAGAAATGATCTAGGCCATCTTTGGAACGTTTGAGCTTTTCTAGCTTACCCCAATCATCTATCTCTAGTCGCCCTTTTGAGCCTTAAACACATGGCCATTTTTCTTTTATAAACTCACATTAACCACACATTTTAACCCATAAACACTCGTCTTACCTTTTCAAGAAAATTTGTTATTTGCTTAGTCATTGGAGAAGAGAGAGTTTGTTAAAGAGTTAAAAGAGTAAGAGAAAGTTTTGTTATTCTATTATAAAAAAAAAAGTATAAATAATACAACCTGAATTACAAAAAAATAAGTTTGGGGGTTGTGGAATTGAAAAGAGAAAAAGAAAAAGAAAAAGAAATAAATGAATAAATTGCTCATAAGTTGCTCTAGGAAGTAAAAGTAAATTGGTTTTTCTTTTTTCTTTTTTCTTTTTTTCTCTCTCCTCATTGGTGAAGCTTGTGTTGAATTTTCTTGCTTTGAATTCCATACAATTTTTTTCTTTTGCTATTACCCTAAGCTAAACATTACAAGCTTTTATTAAGACCTATTGATCTTTTGTGGTGTCTTTGTACTATATTAGTAGAGAGTTGATTTAAAAACTAGCCATATGAAGTTCGAGAAGCTCATTCTCATAGAGATCAATTATAATTCAATCGAGTTTGCATAAATTAACCTGAGTTAATAGAGTAGAAAGTTGAGATTGGTTACTCATACACACACTCAAAGGTTTCCTTGTAAACCTGAGCATGCTCTTGAATTAATCTAAAAACTTGTTAAATGTTTAGACTTTTTCTTGAATCAATTTCTTTATGCAATTCATGAGCAATCATTGTGAGCAATCAACCTATTCTACTTGTTTAATTATTCTTTTCTTTTTTTCTTTTTGCTCGAGGACTGGTAAATCATAAGTTTGGGAGTATTTTGATGTGTTTAATTTCTATACAGTCTATGGTCTTGAGATTGAAACCATAGGTAGGTTAGGTAGCTATGATAAGACCGCTAATGAGAGATAATGCTACAGAAGCTGCTATGAAAACATTTCATGTAAATATAGCAAGAACACATATATGCTTAGGGAGGATTCACCCTCAGTCTTGCATCTATATGCATCCTCAAAACCTAGCGAGGAATCACTCTCTCAATGAAGACATATGTATAGCCATGGAGAGGAATCACCCTCTCAAAAAATTATCATTTCTTTATACGAAATAGATAAAAACACAATAGTAATATTATGGCAAGGAGTTATCCATCTCCATATAAGTAGATAGAAACCAATATCCAGACTATTTCAACCAGGTATCATTCTTTCTCCACTGGGTTGCTTGTCACATAGATATTTGTTATAGGCATTCATTCGCTACACAAGCCCTCACTTGCTCATAGACACACACACTTGCTCATAGGCACACACACAGAAACTTGTTGCCCCAAGGATGCTACTCTACTTGGCCATAACTAACTTGAAGATACTAGCATGTAATACGTCGAGGGATCCCACATTCTGACTATCTAGGGAGGTCAAGTACAACATCTTTCCACCCCACTCCCCATGACGCATTCTCTTTCGTGTGTGTTGTACGTAGTAATGCATTGTGGAATGGTCCGCGTGAACTCTCCATCCTGTACCATGAATAGAGAATCACGTTGACTCCTTACACACACACACCCCGATATACAGGGTTCCCCCATAGGGTCTCGTCATCAAGTATAGAAAACAGTTAAAACATGAAAAACATTGAAAGCATCAGAATCAATGAGGAAATATAGCTAGAAACATAGTGCTAGAAATATTCATTTATTCTTGTAGAATAAGGGGAGAAATTACATAAATAATGCAATACCTCTTACATGCAACATTTACCCCCACATTACTCAGCACTGTCTTAGAAAATAACCTACCTTCCTATGTTGAAAGTTCTCTCTTTGACTCTCCACTCCTTGCTTTCTGCAACAGTTGTCTCATGAGCTTTCTAATGAATAAGATGTCAAAAGTTAGATCACGTCCCACAACTAGATCCTTTAAATAGAGTGGGATTGTCAGATTTCTTTTTCGACATATCGCTAACTCCAAATATGTTTGGATAGGAGTCTTTCATGCTTCTCTTGTCATACTGTAGTATGACAGAGACAGGTGACCAAGGTATGGTCCACACACCCTATGGTTTGCCAACTCCTCATTCCTTGAATGAGGATTCTCCACGTGGTGTCAAGCCATACTTCTGTTTCCTGACGACACGACTTGTCCCGCCTTCACCTTTCATTGTAGAGCCACTATGTATGTAACCTTTTAGATGGATTGTGGCTTTTGCATACAATGCTGACACTTTTTCGAGCCCTTCTGTGTTATCTCGAAAAGTTCCCATGACTGGTTGTGTCAATCCTTGACCATTGCTCCTCTCTAACATGTGCTCCTATCTCACCTTGTGTGGGTAGCTCGTATCCCATCTGAGCTCATTAGTCTCTTAACCTCCTCATTCTAATCCTCAAGATGCTCATCTCCACCTCGCTCTAGGGCATCAGCTGGTTTCTCATAAGGCGCTTGCTCCGTCCAGATGTTGGATAGGCTATACTTTACATCTCTCGCTGCTAATTCTTTAGACCATTGAAGTGTTTCTCATCTTTACCTTTCCTTTAATTCCAAGAATGGTCTATCCTCTTTCGCATTAGGTGGAACCCTCGCACAAGCTTATAACCTTGTAGTTGTTCCAAGACCGAAAGATGCACAGGTTTCCATAAAGGCACCTAACACCATGCATATAATGAAACTCCCAAACGATTAGGTTGGGATATTCCTCAGTGATGGATTCCAAAACCTGGCACCACATCATACAGCACGCCATCAAAATCCTTCAGGCATTAGGAAGGAGCTGCAAGGGAGCCAAGCCCAAGAAATCCAGAACGTCACAAACTAGGTATTAGAAAGGAAGATGAAGCCCCATCAAGAACATGTTCGTGTACAAGGCAACTCATGCGGCAAAATCCCACTTTGAGTCAACAACCCCAGAATGAGCCACCAAATTAGGGACCCCATTATGGCTCTGCACCAGATCCAAGTCAGCTTAGGAAGTAGGCGTAGAACATTGATACCCCTTGAAGGCAGGGTAATTTGCGGGGTAACTGAAGGGACAAATATCCTCTCCTGGGAAATGGGCTGAACTCCCATACTATGAAAGCCCATGGATCCCGAGTAATAAACCCATCTAGTGAAGGACCAAGGTATAACTATCAGATGTGTTGGCATGGAACTCTTGTCCAACAACCATTAGTAATAGGGTAATAAGATTACTTCAAACTAGTATCAGCTAGATAAATGCCCGAAATGCTCACCTAGGATAATAACTCTTCCTAACATGACAACACGTTCAAAGTACTAACAACTCGCAACCTAACCTGGATTGATTGTCGTTCGCAAGTCGTATCACCTAAACACTGGCTTTATATATACAAGATGGAAGCACACGCCCAAGGTAACTTCAAATCATTCTCTTCTTGGAGATAAAATATCACACGGGCATTATCCTGACTTAGGCATCAGAGATATTCCCATCACCTCGAGCCTTTCTTTGGTTTACTGGTGCATTCCTTGAATGTTGTTGGTAGAGTGTAAAACACCTATGTAACAAGAATATAATTTTTAACTGATTGGATTGCTCAAAAATTGGTTTTTTTCTTTTTTTTTAGAAGAAAACGGTATCACAATTTTATTGATAGCCCTCGCTTATGGCAGAGGGATACTGTAGTAACAATCAGGACACTTGAAATTTACACATATTCAATAAATAAATAAAATCGCATCCATAAAAAAAAAACGTAAATAAAAACCAAAACATAAACTAAAAACAAAAATACAATAACAAAAAAAACCAACCCTATACAATAATCTATAGAAACGGAAACTATCTTAGACGAAATGAAGGCATCCTTGAATAGTCCATATGAATTAAACCTCGCAGCACTCGAGGAGTCTCTGCCAAATTGGAACAAACCAAATCTAAACCTAAAGCCCCTTTCTTTGCCAACCAACCTGCCACTTTATTAAACATGATGCACAGAACATACCATGGACTTCATAACTGTTGGCTTCTAGCTTCGGTTTGTTCTAAATTCTAAAATGTTCACTCATTTTGTCTTATTGTACTAACATATTTAGGTTTGGTCATGTGAAATATTAAATAGATATTTTTTTATGAGGAAGATTCTTTTATCGAGTGCTTGTGAGAAATTTTATGAGTTTTACGTTTGGCTTTTGCCTCTAAGAATATTTGTGTCTATTTTGTGTGTGACCATTTTGAAAGGGAGAAAGAATTACTACAATAGCAGCCCAAGGAAGGAGGTGTGAGGAGGGCGTCGTTAGAACGTGCTAGAAGGTGTCAACGAAGTCGTAAGGGCTATAAAGCCCAAAACAGTGACGATGACTTTATTTAATTAACAAAAAAAGCCCAGATGGGTGCCAGGATGAGCTCAAAAACCACATCATCGATTCCTTCTCGCCTTGATGAGTTGCAACACTGCACAATTGGGGGGAACAGAAAGGGGCTAAAATGCTCAAGGTGGACGGCGGTGCAAATGGGTGGAAAGTTGGGTTGAGGAGATAAGTTTTCGAGATCGCAAGTTGTTTGAACTAGGGAGGATTTAAAATTTTAAGGGTCGTTCTACGGCCACCATTCTATTCTCCCGCTTTCGATTCTCGCTTGACGTGGAATGCTACTGTGGCATATTTTTATTTTTTTAAATATCATTTACTTCCCTCCAGCATAAAAAATCCCCCATTTCAGATCTTTCAAAACTCCCGATAGATTCCCTCCCCTCAATCAAACCTCATTTCTAACCGTCTGACACCGGCATCTAGTCCGCATAGCACAAGAGACCCATTT
Organism: Carya cathayensis; assembly: GCA_011037825.1. NCBI lineage: Eukaryota > Viridiplantae > Streptophyta > Magnoliopsida > Fagales > Juglandaceae > Carya > Carya cathayensis. The sequence goes on along the minus strand of QGSO01000316.1, from coordinate 1,170,130 downwards.
CCAGCTCTCCTCTGTCCGACCTCCAATCCGAGAGATTTCTTGATTTCTTTCCCCATTTCTACACGGTAGATTTGTTGATTTGTTTCCCTCTTCCTCAAACTACATATATAATACTATCTAACTAAAAGGCTCCGTAAAGAAGAAAAACCCAGAGGTAGTTACCGTAGTTTAGTTTCATTGTAAATGAAAAAGAAAAAAAAAGGTGTTTTTTTGGTAGAGTGACGGATTTTTTTTTTTTGGGTTATTTTTGCGTTGTTGATCTCTTGAGGTTTGGGTTGCAGACAATGGGATTGAGAGAGAAGAGGATAAATCAATGAGAGGAGAGAAGAAGAAAAATCAATGAGAGAAGAGAAGAAGACTGGATTCAAATTTTGTGTGATGGGTTTGGATTGCATACGATGGATTTGGAAGAGAAGAAGAAAAATCAATGAGATGAGAGAATAGGACTGGATTCCAATTTTGTGTTTTTATTATTTAAAAATCAAGTCACGTGGGCATTCCACATCAAGCGGGAGGAAGGAGCGGGAGTAAAGTGAGGTGGGACTAGCATTTCTCAAATTTTAAACCCACCTGACTAAAGTATTTTGTTTGGCTTCCAGATTCTAGGCTTTAATTTAGGTCTAGCCCAAATTTTGGAGTTTTATTTGTTTTGGGCCGTTTTAAGTCCATTGACTCTTTGGGCAGCAAAGTGGGTAGGTCAGTTTCGGCTAGCCGATTCCATGAAAATCATCAAATGACCTGAATCATATAGAATCCTCTTTTGTTGAGCCATTACAAAATTGGGTCACGCAGTAAGGGTCTGGTTTGATACACGACCATAATAAATATAATTTTTTATTTATATATCATTTTAATATTTGATTTTCCAAAAATATATTTTTTTGTTTTGCTCTCAGTCATGAATTTTTCGGAGTTGGTTTATCCCTTTTAATTATATCTAATGGAAAATGATTTGTACCAAAAATAGGGAAGGTGTTGGTTCCCAAAGGTATAAACCTCAAACCATATACTCAAACTGATTTATGCAACACTAAAAATCAGATCCTAGGTTTCAAACATATCAAGACATCAAAATAATCATATTAACAAAATCTAAACTCATCATGTCAAGAAAAGTGCCAAAAACACCAAGTCTTGGACAAAAAGAATAACCCCTTGATGTTCTTGGTCTAACACATTTCTAATAAGCTCCAAGGACTCCAAAAGTCCATAACCTCACTTCTAACATATTTATAAATCCAACCTAAGTGATAATTATGTTTGAACAATAACCAAGAACACAAAAATCATCATCAAACCAATCAGCATGCTCATTAAGTCCAAGTCGAGTATCATATGATTTTGACGTGGTACAAATACACTAAATCCGAAACTTTCATCAAGTAAACCTTAAATAATAAAACCATATACTTCATAGTCAAGTTCTAAACATGATCATAGCATTAACTCTAAAAAGCATATGGCAAAAATTAACAAAAACACCAAGCATACTCGACAGCTTCAAGTTTGTGCCTTAACCGAACCATTTCATGTAAAACATGCTTCCAACAATTATTTAAACCAAATTTCTTAAAAGATGCTTAAAACCTAAATTAAAGTATTAAGAACAGAATATATGAATTTCATTGCCATTGGACTCGGTTTCAAGAACCAACTAGCATCACAAAAAAAAAAAAACTATTTTGTGTGTTCCCAGTTTCAACTCCAAAGTAAACGTGTATAACTCTTACATAAAAATGCTAACATGCTTTGGATCAACTCATGAGATGTATTAAAATGTTTTAGCATTTCATCATATCAATATACAGACCTAACTTTAACAAAACTTTCATCAAAATGTCAAAATTCTACATCATCATCCAAATTGTCGCCCAGTATGACCATTACACACTCAAATCCATTTTTTATCAACCAATACTCCACTAAAAATTATAAAAATACATAAATGGAAACTAGACTCAATTAGGAACAATTCATATGAAGGAGGTTTCATGAGAGTCTACTTAAAAAGGTTTCAAAAAACTCAAGTAAGATCGGCCTGAAACACTACTAGAAACTTCTACTCAAGTTCTCTTCAGGTAAGTGAAATAAAAGTGACAAAATGTGAAGGGTTTGGCATGGACGTCTTATATAGGAGTGGAGGGATGGAGGGGGTTGTGTGAATGACCAATTTATGGGGGTTTTGTCAACCAAAACTAGGGGTAAAACCATGGACAACTCAACCCATGGTATTCGGTTGTTGTTGCCAAGAAGGGTGGTTGTTTGGGCTCCAACCACTATTTGGGCTGACATTAGCAACCATAGGAAACCTAGGGCAATCGGGGAAATTTCCTCAATAAGTTTTCTTGGGCGGTGTTTTTGATAGGCCTTGATCGAATGGCTACATTTTAAGGGTAAGAGGGTTTGATTAGGGGTTTCAGTTTCTATTAAGCCTAATTTCAATTTTTTTCTTGACCAATGAAATTAACAAGATATAAAAGAATAAAAGAGTGTGTAATAGCGTGTATTTGAGTAGTTAATAGTAAGTGAAAGTGATTTCATCAAGTGATTAATCACTTAAGCCAAAACCGACCAAATAGGGTTTGGGGAAACTATTTGGGGTTTGGGTTTCTACAAAAGTTTTTGGGGTTTCAATTGAATCTTTGAGGTTCGAGGTTTCATTAGGGTTGACCTCTTTTGGTTGGACACAAAATGTTTGGTTGGATGGAAAGACTAATGATGCAATTCGTTTCTCAAACTCATACTCTTAAATACCTAAAATAATTCAATATGCAGTTATGTCGCCATAGCGGGTGGGAAACTGACTATGCTAAATAACTAAAACCTAAGTGGTCACTCGATCCATGAAACCTTTCTCAAATTTCTTATCCACTAAATTTTGACGGGCTGTGTGACGCCCCCAAATTCCGCTTGGGATCAAATGGCCATTTGAAGCATTGAGACATGCAACACAAGGTTACCTACCCCCTTTTATTACATATAAGATGCAATATTCGCAGCGGATAAATTTTTTCTTTAGTAATACTATGTACCAAACTAAAAATATTGCAAATACTTAAAACATACTTCATACATAAGGACATACTTCACAACTGAGATTACAACACTAGTCCAGATTGGTTGTGATCAAAAGAGTATTGAAGATTCAACTCCATAGGTACACGTAATAATTTAAGTTCACTTCTATACTATTATCAACGTCGCACCACTGCTTAGTTGACTGTTTCCAGTTGGTCGATTCCCGGCTTTCCTTCATATCCTGTAACAAGATCTAACATTCGAGGGGAATGGTAGTTGGGACTACCACAATGAGAGTTGATTACAAATTTCAGCAAGTTAACAGAAAACCTCCACATAGGTTAATGATGCATGCATGGCAATAAGAGCATGAATGCATAATTAAAGTCATAAGTAATCATAGTATAACTTGAAATACAACATAGCATAATTGACATTACTTAAACTGAAATGTGAATTGAAATTAACTTGCTTAAACTGAACTGGACTTAACTGAGACTTGACTTGACATAAACTTGATCTGAAACTTGACTTAACATGAACTTGGAATTTTGTTCTTTAACTGATTAAACTTAACTTGATATGAACTTGAACTTGAACTGAGACTTTGTGATGACCCGATTTTGCGTATATTTTCACTGAAGGAGTGGTTTTAATTTAATTAATATTATATTGCTTTTATTTTAAATTATCGGATTTTAATTGGATTTTATTTGCTGCGAGTTTAAAATTTCTGTTTAATTTATTTTAGCTCGTTTTTGGATTTAAAATTTAATAGTTGGTTTTTACTAGTTATTTAATATATTTTAGCTTGGCGATGTGTTTAATTTATTTTAGTCGTTTATGTTTTTAATATCGTTTTCGGCGGATCAGTTTCTGGATCCCGGAAGTGAAGTTTGGACTTCATTTCTTTTTCCCTTCTTTTCTTTTTCTCTTTTTTCTTTTTCCTCTTTTCCTTTTCTTTTTCTTCTTTTCCTTCTTTCTTTATTTTCTTCTTCTTTTTCCTTCCTCCTTCCCCGCGTCCGCGTCGCACGAAACCTCTCTCCCTTCTCTTTTTCCTTTCCGCGCAGCCCACTTTGATCGGCCGTATCTCCGCCGTCCGGTGGAGGTGTCATACACCACCCCCACCATTCTCTTCCCCTCCCACCAGACTACATCCCCACCAATTTTCTGAGCCATCGGACCCACCGTTAGCCACCACGATCCCCTCAAAGTCGCAGCCCCAACCCTGTTTTTCCCTTTGTCGCCGCTACCTTCAACCGCCAGAACCGCCTCTCTCCGGCGGCACAGCCTGCGACACCCACCCTGAAATCTTCCCCTCCCTCCGGCGCACCACCCCCCCCAAAGATCTCCCCCAACCGTGCCGCCGTTTGGCCGGAAAAGTGCATCTAAGCCGCACGGTTTTTCACCGTTTCCAGCACCGTCGCACCACCTCCGGCCACCATCTCTTCACCACTTCTTCCCCTACCTCTTGCCAACCTAACCCACCCATTTCCGGCCTAGATCAGTCGCCGGAGTAGCTCCCACGAGCTCAACTCCGATTTGGCCGTTTTTGCCCTCCACCGCCGTTTCCACCACCACCCACGGCCAAAACTCACTTCTGTTAGCTTCATAAACATCCCTAGACCATTCCCTATCAATTTGGTGTCTTGGTTTGTCCCCGTTCAAAAGTGGGTATTTTGCGACCCACGGCTACAGTGCATTTGCACTGTTACGTTGCTGTCCGCCCATCGTTTGCCGTGCGCCGAACCTTCTAAATATCATATATAGCGCTGTAAGTATCCAAACTCCACTTTCAGATTTAAATATATTTTGCTCTTACAATAATTTATTTGGTTGGTTTGTTGATTCTGGACTGAGTCCGAGGAGTTCGGGGGTCGGGTGGATGGAGGACGGAGTTGCTTAATTCGTTGATTTATGCTTGGTTGGTTGTGTCGTGCATTGAGATTGCATTTACACGGTACATGCATGTGCATTTTATTTGAATTGAGAAAATCCTGTTTTATTGGCGTAAATGGATTTTCGGGTGCGTGCGTATCACGAGCCCAAGCCGGGATGGGTTCTTATCTCGGTGGAGCTCCTCGGTCACTCGGGAGTGGATAATACTGAGTGACATCTCCTGGGTTGTCGCTGGGCGACGACCGGATCGCACGATACGGTAACGCTGTCGTGTCGACTCCGTGGTTCCTAGAGTGGCGGGGACTAGAGGATGGCCTGGCCAGTTACGCGCTGGGCGCTAGTCTGGGCATCACTAGTGTAGGTGTCATGCGCGTAGTCGTTACCTGCGGTGTGGCACAGAGCCAGAGTGTGCGGATGATCCCTAGGGGAGATCATGGTGCATGCATAATCGGATTGGTTTTTATGGTTTTCGGATACGGGCCATTTTCTGGGAAAATGGCGAGGATGTGTTGAGGACTTGTGATCCATTTTTTGGGAAAATGGTGGTTTGGGCCATTATCTGGGATAATGGCGATGCTTGGTTTTAAACGATATGTTTTGAGCCGTTATCGGGGATAATGGCGAGATTTTGTTTAAAGGATATGTTTTTGGGCCAAATGGATTTTTGGCGTGCGTGGAAAATATGGTTTATGAGTTTTGTGCATTGGCATTTATTCATGCATATTGTTTGAGTTTAATATGCTTTTATCTAGTGGTGTTTGGATTTTACTTACCTGCGGCACCATTTTTGGTACCGTAGATTTTGGTGCAGAGTTCGAGGAGGAGGAGGAGGCTGAGCCCGAGGATGCGGCTCCGCCGGAGATCTGAGTTGAAGTTAATGTATTGGTTTTGGGCTTTGAAACAATATTTGTGACTTGTAATATTTTATTATGTATCTTTGAACCGCTTTGTATTTTATTTAAGAAAAATTCTGGTACTTAGTTTTATGTCTTTGCTATCCGCTGCGTATTTCTTCGTGCACATGTGTCGCTTGCACACACTTGGCACTCGTCGATAGGGTGGTGACCCGTGTTGTCACCATCCGGACGTCTCAATTTCCCCGTGTTTGTACGTGGGGATTTGGGGGCGTCACAGACTTAACTTGATATGAATTTGAACTTGAACTAAAACTTAATTTTACATGAACTTGAACTGACTTCTTTACTTAACATGCACTTGGACTTGAATTCTGGCAATCAAAATGATTCCTCCAGTCGTTTCATCAGAAATAGTGAACAATCATAATGATTCCGCCCAATATATTCTATTAGAGATATTCAGACAATCAGAATGATTCCATCATGAGTATTTTAAATCACATACCCTAGCAATCAAAATTATTACACCAGGAGTACCTAATGATACTCTGACAATCAAAATGATTACATCATGAGTATTTTAAATCATGTACCCTAGCAATCAAAATGATTACGCCAAGAGTATTTGCATAACTGAACTTGAACTAAATTTTGACAATCAAAATGATTTTGCCAAAAGTATCTCGCATGAATTACAAATGGAGATGCTCAGACAATCATAAAATGATTACATCGCAAGTATCCTAGACATAATTGTCTTAAATGTAACTCGCAAAACATAACTTACTTGAGATTGAAACATTTCGTAACATGACCTAACATGTAACAAATAACATACTTAACATGACATACTTGCAACAGTGAATATTACATGCCCTGACATACGTGTAACAGATGACATACTTAACATGACATACTTGTAATGTATAGCAATACGTGACAGAATATCTTGTGTAACGGATAAATAATTCATGACAGAATAAATTATGTGTAACAAATGAATAAGTAATCACTTGGCATAACATGGCATATACGATAACATACATACATACACCATAGTTCCTTTACTCATCACCCATATACAGTAAATTATTAGTAAGTTAAAAGCTAACTTATCTCAGTCTTTACGTTTTCTAAGCAATTTCAAGCGCGATCATGTGAAACTGAAAATAGTGATTTCTAAATGTTAGAAATTAATCACTAACAATTAGAAATATGGAAAAATATTAACTTAAAGGAAAATTACCATTTTACCGTCTACATGTGGAAAAATTATCATTTTATCCCTAGTTTAAAGATTTTCCATTCTAACTCTAAAATTTACATACCTCATGTAAATTTTGTCTTAAACTCAAATATCAAATAAAAAAAAATTAAAACTAAACAAAACCATAAAAACTTTATAGAGGTCAAAACTTGCATAGGCTTTTTCCTTGGCTTTTGTTGCAATTCTTCAAATTTCAAAACTCATGCTCAAACCAAATTTTTACAACAAAGATCTTCCTATCCTAAGTTTAAAAACATACTTAAAACAGCCACTAAAATATGTTAATCATCAACATCAAATTTTTTAACTAAAAGGGCAAACCATTGAATCAAATGATTTGATCTATTTCCAAGCATCTCCAAGAACTTCAAAAAACTAAATCTTTCTTCTAATATATTCATAACATATTCCTAAGAATAATCATGTTTTGAATCATCAATAAAATTCATCAATAGCACTAAAATAATACTTGAATTTTTTATTTTTTTTTTGGGTTTCTTTCTAAGTTATAAAAACATATTTTTGTTTCTAACTTGTTTTGATCAACCTTTTATCCATGACTTATAACGATGTGATCTTCAAACCAAAACATCACATGATTTAAAAAGGTGTCATAAAATAGATCTAAGCTCCTAATTCAAGATCACATGGTTAAAAATCAACCAAAACATAAATTTAGGAACATCCACACTTTGGCCTATCTGAATATCTCTTTGCATAAAATTTATATCTTTGAAACTAATATCAAATATCTTAAAAATAATATTCTAATATTTATATAAGAGGCTTAGGATCCTTCACTAAAATTATCAAAGCGGTTAGAATACGTTTAAACCACCAAAGATTTAAACTTTCTCAAAACTTAGAAACCGGAAGAGAAACTATTTTTCCTCTTCCAGTTTCTAAGTTTCTAGATATAAGGAAATATTTCATCAAAACCTTTAATCATGCAACAAATACTCAACCAATAATCATATACACATGTTGAAAATACTCCATAAAACTTTTAGACCAAGATCTATCCATTAGCTTGGTAAAAAACTTCAAAATATAACATACTCTCCAGTTTATCGCCCAGAATGACCTTTCTAGGGTTTAAACAACATTTGACTAACCATGTGATCTTCAAATGGAACAAATAATATATCCACATAAACTAGACTAAAAAAGGAACAACTTTTATAAAGGAACTTTGCGATAAAACATTTACGAGAGCTTCAAAATAAGCGTGCAACAGAACTCCTAAAAACTGTCTGAGAGAGTCTTTGGCTTTCTTTCTAAGAAATGAGCTGGATGAATTCTTGGATAAGTGAGGGATGAAGAGAGGGCTTAGAGTGAGCTTTAGTGTTTCTCTTGATAACCCAAATGGTGGACAAATCTATCCCAAGATATTTCCTCATGGTGGGGTATTGAGTTGAAAGAGTGATGTGGCTCCTTTAGCTTATCCCTTCTAGAACCTTCTAGGCCCCTTTTTGAAGATTTAGTCAGCCAAGTGAGGGTGTAAAAATGAGCCAAAAAACAATGCTAATAATGCAAAATTCATGGGCCTTAAAGGGTCTAAACTGAATGGGCCTCAATTTGGGGTTTTAAGAGGGTTTTGGTTACTATCAAGCCCAAATCTAATCTCTAGGGCCAATCAAATATCCAAAATTAAAAAGGTTGGATAATGATATTCTAACATAAATTTGAAGGATTAAAAGCATGTGGAAGCAATTTAATCAAGCAATTAAACATAATGCTAGAAACCGATTCAGTTAGGATGTTGAGGTCAACTTTAGGATTTGGATAAAACCATTTAGGATATTGGTTTTAACTATGCTCAATTTATTTCATCGGATGGAATATGGTTTTTGCTTAGGTGGCATGATCTCACACCTTAATTCTTTTAAATCCATCAATGTTCCTCATGTTGCCAAGTGTCTAATACTACTCATTATGTGTGGCTAAAATCTTGCCAAGTGTCCAAATAAAACTTCTCTAACATAATTTGGACATTTCATACTGTGATTTTGAAAATACTGCACTTGGTGCGCTTATCGAGGTTACTATTCACTCAAAAAATGAATAATAAATTTAGCATTGAAAATTTCTAAATATTTATATAAACCTATAGTGATCGTTTACCGAAATTTGACCCTGAAGTGCCCCTAAAAATAAATTCATAGTTTCGAACAGGCATTTCGTTCAAAAATATGAAATTGATTATTGTGCCATAAAATCCTAAATAATCAACTGAGTCTAATAACGCAGACCATAACACATTCTGACACTTCTAACAACCACAAATAATTAAAAATTACATTTCTGGCACTATAATGAGTTATAATACTAACTATATTGACTGACTAAAATTTATGTGATCGGTCAATTAGTGAAAACTTATGGGGTTTTCATAAGCAATTCGTCTACAAGCAAGGGGACGACGGACGAATTTGCACACCATCTCCGACATGGCAGGTTAAGAAAGAAAAAAAATCGAGGGAAACGAAATAAAGCAAAATCTTCTTGCCCATGCTTCTGCCATTTTTCTCTGGCGTCCAGCTCCTCAGCAACCTACTCCTCCGCATTCTTGCCCACACTTCTGCCATTTTTCTCTCCCATTTGTGGCATCCAGCTCCTCCGCGCGACCAGCTCACATTTTTCTCTCCCATCCGTGGCGTCCAGCTCCTCTGCAACCAGCTCCTCTGAGGTCACTTACACAGATCTCCTCCACCATTTTCACTTCCGCAACCAACTCCTCTCTCACTTTCTCTATTTGCATCTCTCACTTTCTCTCTTTTCAGGTCATTTCTGACTCGGGTGGTGGACACTATGAATGGGTTAGCAGCCCAATCAATCTCACTCCATGCAAAGCTTCTTTATTCTTATCCTATTCATCATACTACCTCTCTCCGTATCTTGATATACACATGCAATCATTTATGCACTATTAGTGAAATGGTATCTTAAATAGAGTAGTGGAATGATGTAGGAATATTAGTATGAGATCTGGCCATATGGTTAGTATGTTTCATTAATTATCTAATGTGATGTTTGTATTTCTAACTAGTTATTTTTTCTAGTGATTTTATTTTGGGTACAAATATCTTGTGGTTCCAATGTCATGAAGCATACATGGACTGTTAACATTCAGTTCGAAAGAAGTGATTGGTAAACCTTGTGTGATGCCAATGATTTAGATTTGTAGGACCTTTCCAATTATTCTTGAATTTTAGATCTTGACCCTTGATGAAATGTGACTAATGAGCTCTAAAATGGCTTGACTTGCTTAAATATATGAAGAGATTTTGTACTTGAAGTTTCTTATGTTCAATCATTGTTGATCCTATTGTGGTGGCTTTTCTATTGCAACTTAGAATTCTATGCCAATGAATTCTATGCAAGTATCTTATATGTAGTTAGTTTGTAACTTTGTGCCATCTCTTTTCGATAAATGATGAAAAAGCTTCCTGGATTGGTATTTTGCTAGTTTCTTGTTTTGTTTACACAAAACTTGCTATCTATATCTGCCTCTCCATGCATTCTGAATAAACTTTGAATTAATTTTATTGCAAGCTCCAGTCTAGTTGTGGTACAAGTAAAATTGTGTAATATGGATTGGGGATTCAATTTTATTCATACATTGTCTATTGATTTAATTTATTGGATTTCGAGTTTGGAGAATTTGATGCTATGATTTTTAATGTTTGAAGAAATTGAAAATTTGAAATGGATTTCTTGTTCGTTGTTCATAATTCTATTTTCCTTAAAGAGTGGTATGCCATTCTAGTATTTATGGTGTTCTTATGTTTACTGCAGGGTGCAGAAAACTACCTGTTTCTTGAAGCTGAAATTTTCTAATGTATACAAGTCAATAGTTTTCAATTATCATCCATGTAAATGGTAATAGTTTCAATTCTTAATCACCTTTTGCAAGTCTAAAAGCTTTGAATATGTTAATTGCTAGTTTTTAGCATCTTAAAACCCCAAAAAGGAGAAGCTAGATAACTATGTATTTGGCCAGCTTGTATACCATATTTCTTTGTAGATAAGATGTTATGATCTTTATCAAAATTTCCTCAAACTCGCTAGACTTGGATGAAGCTTCGATGAAACAAAAGAAGCAGAATATTGATCACCGTTCTCCATTATCATAACACGTCCTTTTTCTAGCATTGAGTCCATGAACATAACAACTCGATCTCAAGATTACTGTGGCACATGAAGTTCTCCAATTAGACCCTCTTAATAATACCTGCTTTTAACCTCCTAGGTGGAGTGAATATGGGATCAGGAAAACCCTAGAATCGCCCATGGCTGGATTAGACCTAGGTTTTCCTCTGCAAACCCTAACACACAAAATGCGGAGAGAGACAAAGTGAAGAGACAGAGTGAGGAGATGGAGTTTGGGTGGCCTAATATAGGGGTTAAAAGTAGGAGCGTATATATGGCTTTTCTTGGGAGGAAAATTCTTCTACAGGCAAGCGAGTTAGGGTTAGGGCTGTGACGACAGGTTAGGGTTAGGGTTGTGATGAGGGCTGCGAGGGATTTCGATAACAAAATTTCGATGGGGGAGAAGATTGATTTCTTCTGGGCTGCGAGGGATTTCCTTTTGATTTTCAAGGTTTCTCTGCTTGAAATTTCATTCCCGCTCACCAACACCCAAATATTTGTCTTCAATGAAATGCAACGTTTCATTTTCCACGTCAACCATGGTATGCAATTACTTACACGAACTGCCTGCAACAAGACTTTTCCTTTCATGAGTTTCCTAAAACCTAAAGAAATTCCACCATTGAATTTCTAGTGGGCTGTTACAGGCTGTTACATTTATACTATTAATAGCTTAAGAGCTTTACTGGCTAAGATTTTATAAATCTCACTATAGTAGTTCCAATTACCATTCCCTCCAAAATGGTAGATGATGTGTCAAGAAATGGAGGAGAAGTGAACCCCCTAATTGGACATTGTCAAATAGGCTGAAGAGGAGCCTCGTGGAGCAATCCTCCAATTTTTTTTGGACATTATTTTGGAGTTGATAACTGAGCTACAAGAGCAGCTTGGCATTTATAGATTTCTGTTTGTTTATAACTATGGAGTTATGTCTCCAGTACTTTGTTATTTTGTTTACAAATCAGTTTGACAAATGAGGTCACTTTTGGTTATGTGAATATGAATGGAATGTGACTATGTTTTGAGATTAGCATTCTGGTACAATATAAGATGTTAAAAAAATCATCTACTGTGATTACTGCAAATTGTTAGAAGCATGCTAGGTATATTACATTTTTAACTATAATAAACGGGAGTATATAACATTGTGTGCATGTCCAAACACTCCAAGCTGCGTCAAATTCCAAGTAGAGTTTGGGGAGTCATACTTACCCCACTACCCACATCTAACGGACAAGACCCCAGCCTTGCCCATGTAGGGGCCGAATGGTTGTAAGTGAGCAAACAAGGTGTGGGACCCCACTGCCCATCCCTAATCTAAAGTCATACCCTTGATAAAGGTGTAATGGGGAGACGTAAGAAACGAGGAGTTCACTTGGGAAAGTGAGTAAGTCATGTAGGAGTAGTTTCCATATTTAGTTTATCCACAATGATGAGCCATAACGCACGATGTGAGGGTAATTTGGACAATTTCATGGTGAATGCATGTGTAACAACCATTAGAAATTTAACGGATGAATTTTGGCCTAGTTTGTAACCATTTCAACTCATCTCATCATTATAACTTTCCAAATCCCTATACAAAATAAAATAAACAATTCAACTTGTTCAAATCCCAAAACAAAAATACTATTAAAAAATATATTCTAACAATATTTTATTTAACTTTTAAATTAAATCTCAATGCAACTTATCTCATCTGTGAAAACAAATGAGGCTACTTTAGGAACCTTGTGGAAACCCTGAAAAGTATTCATGAGTCAATCAATCACATAGGTTTTAATTTGTCATCATAGTCAGTCTTACTACTCACTATGATGCCAGAAATATGATTTTATTTATTTGAGGTATTTAGGAGTGTGGGAATGAGGTATTTGTTCGAGAAAGCGTTTTATTTTTTTGAGCACTTTGACATCAAATTTTTGAGCACTTTCATAAGAAACGCAGAGATCGAGGTAAGTTAGTTTTTAACTTACTAACAGTTTATTGTGTATGTGTGCTAAGTAAAGGAACTACAGTGTATGTATGTGTGTTATTATATATGCCATACCATGCCAAGTTATCATATATTTGTCTGTCACATAGAATTTATTCTGTCATGAGTTACTCATCTGTTATATAAGATATTCTATCACATATTTCTATACATTGCAAGTACATCGTGTTAAATATGTCATCTATTACATGTATGTCATGTCATGTTCACTGTTGCAAGTATGTCATGTTAAGTATGTTTCCGTTACATGTGATACCATGTTATGAAATATTGTGTGTTACATGTTTATGTCATGTTACGAAATGTCTCTATATCAAGTTAGTCATGTCTTTCAAGTTATGTTCAAGTCACGTTATGTTACGTCAGGGCTTCTGTCCTTTCGTATTCCAGTCACGTCTCGTCTTGAGTACAGTGTGTGTATTTCGAGAACAGTCAAGTCAAGTTATTCATGTCAATCATGACCCTAAGTGCTAGGATGGGGTAATATCCTAGTGAAACTCCTTTGTTCACACTTGAGTGTTTAAATAGGTGTGAAATTCCCTGAGTTGACGAAATACTGTCAATGGGTAGCGGGCGGGGACCTAACTAGCTAGTCACCAAAGCGCCCCAGGCACTAATGCTGATGGAGCCACATTCAATTTCGTGGGGTCCACAACAACTGTGGCACACAAAGTATGGGGTCATAGCAATTGTGACGCATATACTACGTGAGACACAACAATTATGACACGTAGAATACATGGGGCCACAACAACTGTGGAGTATGTATTAACACACTCACAGCTAGTTCAAATACTTGTGTTGTGATGCGGTAATCGGTAGGGATTCATGGCTCTAGAGGACCCATGTAGCACCCAAGAAGTTGAGTTACATTCAGTTTCATGGGGTCCACAACAACTGTGGCACGCGAAGTATGGGGTCACAACAATTGTGACATATACACTACGTGAGGCACAACAATTGTGACAAGTAAAATACATGGAACCACAACAACTGTGGAGTATGTATTTAAGCAGTTAAAGAATAAGTTTCAGATCAAGTTCAAGTTAAGTCAAGTTTCAGAGCAAGTTCATGTTAAGTCAAGTTTCAAAGCAAGTTCATGTTAAGTCAAGTTTTAGATCAAGTTCATGTCAAGTCAAGTTCAGTTTACATTTCAATTTAAGTTATGTCAGTTATGCTATGTTGTATATCAAGTTACGCTATGATTGCTTATAGATTTGATTATGCATTCATGTTTTTACTGTCATGCATGCATCATTAACTTGTGTGGAGGTTTTTTGTTAACTTGCTGAGATTTGTAATTAAATCTTACTGTGGTAGTCCCAACTATCATTCCCCCTAAATGGTAGATCTTATTACAAGACCTAAAGGAGAATCAGGAGCTGACCAACTAGACATAGTTGACTGAGCGACGGTGCGACGTCAATGTTAATATAGTAGTTAACTTAAATTACTACTTGTACTATGGAGTTGCATCTCCAGTACTCTTTTGGATCATAGCCATTTTGGACTAGTGTTGTGATCTTAAATGTTCAATGTGTCTTTATGTATAAAGTATGTTTTAAGCTTTTGGGATATTTCAGTTTGGTGCATAGTATTACTAAAGAAAAAATATATATATCCGCTACGAATATTACATAATGTTATATGTATGTTAGGAACATTGCATCTTATATGTCATGAACGGGGGTAAGTAACCTTATGTTGCATGTCTCGACACTTCAAATGTTCGTCCGATCTCAAGCAGAATTTGGAATTTGGGGGCATCACAACACTGCACCAAGTAAATGTAGTGATAAGCGAGAAAGGTAGGCAAGGGACTTGGATACCTCAAGAATTCTATGCATGAAACATATCATGCATAATGTTTAAGGGTTAAGGAAGTTTACACTAAGTTTAAAGATTTGGAGATATGCACAATTAGCTTAAATTTGCACAAGAACTAAGGCAAGTAACTATGAACATGTTCTTCTATACATCACCTTTTGATAAATTATAAAGTCTCTTTTCAAATGTATATATGTATGTATGTATGATGAAAGATGTTTTATGATTTAGAATTGCATGACTGATGTGTGACTGAATACTATATAGTATGAGTATTTATTTTAATGATAAAATATAAAGCAAGGTTAAAGAAAAGAAAATGAAATGCACGACTGTATGTGATTGATGAGGTTAATGAATGGGCCATATGAGGATGAGGACAGTACCAAGAATTTGGGACAGATAGAAATGTCGAAATGCATCCCTAGCAATACATCGAGTGATGACCCATGCCTAAGCTTTGGTTATATTTCGTTAGCTACAGGTAGAACCATTGATTGCAAGAGTCGCTAACCCTAACACACGAGAGTTAATCGTGTATAAATGAAAATTAAAGATGATGTTAAGGTAACAAATAATTAATGATTGAGGTCGAGGAAAAAAAAGGTTTTATATTCTTTATAGTCTGAGGAATAATGTTTTATATATGAAAGGTGAGATTTCCTTAAAGAATGATAATTTTTAATTGAAAAATCTATATTTGTAATATGTTTACTACATTATGTAGTTCTTTCTGAGTATTCAACTCATTTTAATTATTTCTAAAAATTTTCCCACCCCAAATAAGGATGGTTTAGAGGATGCTATGGGTGAGGCTGCTATCTAGGAGGGTGATGTTGACAATGAGGCTTGAGGCATTGAGATTAAATTTGGACCTTATCTTTACATTAAATGATTTATGTTTCCATAATGCATAGCATATGACAAACTATTTTCTTTTAATAAGTGCTATGGAATAAATATCTATTTTCAAGAGACTCTTTTAATAAAGTGTTCGGTTATTTTATAAATATATAGAATCTTTTATATTTGGTGCAAAGAATGTATGTTTTAGGACTAATATCATTCGATTCCTCTAACTTTACAAGCCTTAGAGGCATAAGGTGTTACAATTTCAACCCATTATGGTACACCTTTTGCCATTTCTACACATACTAGATTGAGTCATATAGGTCCTCATTAATTGCTAAAATCTTCCATCACTTCAACCTTTAGTGATTCCTTTTTATGTACTGTTTATTTAATAGTATATACTTTGCTTCACATAGCATTTAATACATCTCTTTTCTTTGAGTCTAGGATGAGTCATGTCCTTGTTCATCACTAATATCTTCTTATGTTGCTTGCCATCCACTTACATAATGTCTTCAAGCACCATCTTGAGTAGCAGGTGAGCTCGCCAACTGCTTGCCATGTCACTATACAAAGTACGGCTACATCCATAAAAAAAAATTACACAAAATAATTTCACAAACTGGCATGATTTTATTTAATTTATTAGATTTTCTTTATAATAAAATTAATTTTATAATTTAACGAATCATATCAAACTACATCAATTTATGATAGTGTTTTTATATAATTTCTATAACAAGAGTATTTCCCCACCATATATTGTGCATTTATTCACAATCAAAGCAAGTTGGGTTACTTGCTAGCCATCCGGTTACTTTTAGGGTGGAATGCCAAACCCGTGTGGGCATTAGTAGCCACATTCTCAATGGGGGTATGTTGTAATTGTGTCACTCTACTGTGCCTCCTCTATGTGACTGCTGCATATGACCTCCTAACGTGGGATTGAAATATCGCGGGATGGGTTTTTGAACACATTCAGAAAATTCATCTTCACCCTTCCATCGCCCTCCATCCCCTCACCATCCTCGTGGCATCCTGTCGCTGAACACCATCACGAGTGCTTCCGTCGCCGAACAATTGTTGCCTTCTACACGAGAACCATCCTGCAGCACAGAGCTTCTACCCTCCTCCATAAGTGCCTTCTATCGCGGTGGCAGAGCTTCTACCCTCCTCCACGAGTGCGTTCGGTCACTGTACATTGACTCCCTCTTCATTGTTTGTTTATTTCTTGTAACCTCCACTAGATTTGTTCTTTTGTTGCGTTATTTTTTCTCTTCACACATGAGGTGAGGGTTTCTTTTTTTTTTCTTCAAAGATTTTGACTTTCTTAGGGGGTTCGGTTTGTTCTTCTTCTTTTTTAAGTCTAGAATTAGCTTGAATGACTGTTAGTTGTAGTATTCTGTGTGAGATTTCTATGTACTTTTCCTTTTTAGGTCTTGAATTGCATTGATAGGTGCCATTACTCATTGGTTAACAACAATAAGAGATTGGTAATGTTAGAAAAACAATTCTATGAAAATCATTTACACTCACTAGTTAACATCCATTGACACTATATAAGCACAATTATAATGTTTTTATTATGATCCATAAGAATCACAGCCCAAGCTCCAAGACTTGATAAAGTTTCAAGTTTTTTCCTTTGATTTCTTTTCCTTTCCCTGTTTTTTCTTTTCCTTTCCCCTTTTTTTCTGGTTTCTGGTTTTGAAATTTCATGCTTTCAGCTTGTAAATTATTTATTTACTTCAACCATCTTCAAATACCTTTGAGGTGTGTTTGTTCTCAATAATTATGTTGTTCTATTTTAATCTCCTAACTGCTAGATTAGAAACACGATATGGATTTGTTCCTTCTAATTCTATTAGTATCCACCCAACTTTAACTAAAAACCTCTTTGCAGAACACTCATAGTTCTATAATCTTTCTTATTTTTTTATGGCTATAAGAGTATGTAGCATTCAAGCCCAATAAGCAAAGACAAAGCATATCAAGCACGAGTAAGTATTCCTCCTTGTGATTTTCTTTCTTAATTTAAATTTATATAATCTTTTTTGTTATCTCATCTCTAACCTATGCAGTAGATAGGCAACCCATTATTAGATTAGAGTTTACTCAACATATGATTGTTACGTTTACAATGGACTTCAAAATAAAACAAAGAGTAATTAAAACATGACATCAACATATGAATTATAAAACATAGTAGTTAAAATGCAAAAAATACTAAATCTAAATCTATTCTACTATACATTTTGTTTATTTTTTGTTTGAACCATAAGTATAATGGGAGTATATTAATGAAGGGAATTATGTTAATACTTTTTTGAGAAGTGCTACGACAACTGCATTTATTATTCTCTTTGTATATGAACAACAATGTTTGAGTCACATAGTGGAAATAGCTCAAGCTTAGGAAAGTCAATTGTTGAGTACCCAATTTGTTACTGTGGAATTAAAGCTAGTAAAAAAACTACGCATACAGATGAAAATGAGGGGCGGTGGTTTTTTGGATGCCAAAACTATATGGTGAAATTTTCTCTTCTTGCCCTCATATCTCATTCTCGTTGATAGCCTTGTTTGCCAAATTTTAAGTGAGAATTGATTTTTGCATTCTGTGAAGTTTTGTGGATACTTCTATTAGTATGATCCTAAAATACCATCATATTGCCAAAAAACTATCAAACGATTACAGTATTCAATTGATAAATTAAAAATTGAAGTTGAAAAGATCCAAGCATCAATGGATATCCAAACCTTGATTCATCGACTAGAGATTGAGGCTAAGAGGCACAAGAGGCAATTGGAGAAGGCTACCTACGTTCTAACAATTTCATTGTCGTGGTTTTTCTTTTTTGGGTTACTTATATTCAGTTGTGGTTGGTTCAAAGGAAAATGTTAATGTTGTAATAGAAGTCAGCAACTTGAAAAGTCTATTTGTATGTGGAAGCTCTTTGTATTTGTTGAGACTTTGAATACAAAGCTTGTATTTTAAGTTTTTTTTTTTTTTTTAGTAAAATAGAAAAAAGTGACTCCTTTTTCTACTTCAAAAATTTGATTGTATGAAAGATGGAGGCAAAAAGCTCACAACTAGTTATAAACTATCAGGCTAGTGGCAAAAATGGTCCCTATCAATGCATGGAAGAAGGAAAACTTAAACAAACATTAAGTTTTGAAAACTTGGCAAGAATATCATTCCATGCCCCCAACCACTTCTCAATGAACACCACCAAAATCCTTTAAACTAATTCACAACCACATGAGAATTAGACTCAAGAATCCACACAAAATAGATTCATATTTTACTCTGGACTATAAAGCAATAAAAATCTAACATAAAGAGCATAAGCATAAAAATCTGCTAGGAAGCATATATATGGACTTCTTCCTCATTTGTAGGGGTGTGCATCCGGACCGGATTTTTATCCGGTCCGGTCCGGAAATCCGGATCTGGGTGAATCTGGGCGGTTATCTGCCCGGATTACACCCGGGCGGTTATTATAAATCCGGATCCGGTTACGGATCCGGATTTATAATCCGGTAATCCGTAACTAGGGTGGTATACACCCGATCATTTATTTTTTTCCCCAAACGACACAGTTTCTTCCTCCATTTCAGCATTTCGAACGAAATTCACCCCAGTCTCTCAAACGAACTCACTAGTCTTCTCTCACGTTCGTCTCTCAAGTTCTCAACCCTAGGGCCCGTGGCGATTGCTATTGCGATTGCAAATCCATCTCTCTGTCTCGAAACCTAAGGTATGTTAATCTCTCTCTCTCTCTCTCTCTCTCTCTCTCTCTCTCTGTGTCTCTGTCTCTCTCTTGGTTTGGGTGGATTCCTTTTTCTAGGTTTATGTTTGATTTTCGCTTGGGTCAGAAAATCTTATTTCTCGCTATCTCCATGTGTTTTGTCTAAGCTTATTCTGATTTAGTAGTACATGCATTTACGTGGAAGTCCCAAAAGGGATTGCAAGATTTAGCCTTTAAATATTAGGGTTCGCATCATCTAGCCAATCACATTTTCCCTCTTATGCTTGACTGTTGGAGGCGGATTTTAGACATGTAACAGATACGAAAAGGAAGCTGATTGAGCCATTCTATGATGACAAAGTGGGCAGGGAATCCCATCTGTAGGGCTCCAAATTATATGATATATGCAAAAATCTCTGTCAGGATGAAGCATTGTTTGGGGACCCTTGTTGTCTGGTTAGGCTTAAATTAAAAATTAGAAGATAATCTCCAACCACTAAAGTTCTTTAAAAAAATATTGGACAAAAAAAAATGGGGAAAGCTTTTTCGAGGAATGTCTTTTCTAGTGAAGTGTAGAGGTCAAAAGGTGTGGAACCTACTGACAGAGTGACAGTTGAAATATTAAACTTTATTTTTTGTTTGTTTTGCAGTCTTTCAAAATGAATTAAAATTGTCAAGAATGGACATCGAGTATTGTATTAAATTGTCAAAATGAATTAAAACACATAACTTTTTAGGTCAGAGCCATCCCATTTGTGATAATGGGTTAATTTGTGTTCCTTGAAATTCAAATGGAGGAGGTAGGGCAGTTGAAAAATGATATGTTCCTCATTATGATTGTTTGGTGTTTTCAGTTTCCTTGGTTTTAGAATTTTTTTGTTTTATGGTGTTCTTGAGACATGTTCCTGGATTGATGGTTTGATTGGTAGTAGTTATTGAATTTCTCTGTTTTCATGCTTCAATGCTTATGCTTATTATTTGGTTTGCTGGTAGTACCCATTTGGAGCAGTAGTTACTTGTTTGTTGGTTTGCTGATGCTTATTATTTCTTTCTTGGTCTATTTTCGATCTATTAATCATGTTTGCATCTCCCCAAACTATTAAAGAATCAGCCAGTGATACGTTTAATCTAATTTATGCTTCTTCCTAAAAGCAAGAAATATACCGTATTCTTACTTATAAAATATACATATATATATTGACTCAATTTAGAATGTGCTTCCAAGTGCAGAAGTGTCAAGTTGTATCAAGGATAAGTCCAGGATCGTATTCCACAGGGACAATGAGTTATCAAAGCGTATAAAGGATCTGTAAGGAACAAATGAATCGAGTATGTGAGATGAAAATAAAATTAAAATGCTATGCCAAAAAAAATAATTGAAATTGAATTTAGAGTTTCTAAAAAAAACAAATTAACAAACACTTGGGTTGGGTTTGAGATTCTTTTTATCTAGGATTCTAGATAATTTCTCGATTAACAATCCAGTCAAGGAATTGATATTCGGAACATAAAAATTAAGCTCAAGTATTTGCAATATTTTCTCAAGAAATTCTCTAATTTACTAGCCAAATTTATATTCATAAACAATCGAAAGAGACCTTGATAAATTCAAGCTTTTGTTGTGCCTTACGTCAACAACAAAACAAGAGCAAGAGCCGCAATCTATTTTCCATTTGAATCCGACTAGTAATTTAGTGAAATCAACATTAAACAATAATATATTGCATCAAACTAGAATCTAAAATAAATTAAATCTCATTCCACAACCCAAGCTTTAGTAATTAGTTACACATGATATTTTTAGTAACAAAAATAAATCTAAGTGGAATCATATCAAAAACTAAGAAAATATAAATAAACNAAAAAAAAAAGGATAAGCAAACCACAATAATCTAAAGATGATTATTCCTCCATAGTCACATAAAAAGTACAGCTTCTCCTTTTAGATGGAGAGAGAGAGAATTAAAAAAGAAATAGAAAAGGTGGTCTTAAAGAGCAGAAATCTCTGCCTGTAGTTGTTGGTGCCGTCTTTCTCACTTTTTCCTCTTAACTTTCTCGGCAATATCCTATCCATCAAGTCCGTCCTCAATCATATTCTATTTTTTAGTGAGAGATAGTATTTTAGTGAAAGAGAGCAGGGAGATCAACGAGGGATTGGGTGGGTGGGGGGGAAAGATCAAACAGCTGGAAATTTATTTTTTCACCTGTACGCGAGTGCATATTGTAATTTGTTGTATCTCATAAGTGGTAACTTGTGATTTGTTGGTGTAAAACGAAGACAAACACCCAACCGACCTGGGGCTCTTTCTAAAATTATGTCTAAAATTAGGGAGATTTGGGAGTAAAGATGAGAATTTAAAATATTATTTTAAGTATTATTATTATTTTGAGATTTGAAAAAGTTGTAATGAGATTTGAAAAAATTGAATTGTTTATTATATTTTGTATGGAAATTTAGAAAAGTTATAGTGATAAAATGAGAATTTTGAGTTTGAGATGAGATTTCTTTACCCCAAATCGGCCTACAAATCCTTTATATAAAGTAGATTTTACTAATAAAAAATATTTTTTTATAGGTCTTTATAACTTAGAATCTTTTTTTTTTATAAAAATTTATACGAGACTTATATAAATCATTTATGTTATAAATATATGTTATGTTTGTGAAGTCAAAGTTTCTGACCTAAAATTAGGCCTAAACCTAGTCACCAAATGGATAATACCAAACCAAAATAATGTTGAAGAATCAACATTTATGTTTCTTTGCCAATTATAAATATTTGGGATTTTTAATGTCTTTTTTTGGTTGTAGAAAGCTCAAGCAAAAAGTGGGGAAATCAAATATACAATAAAGGTTTGAAATTTAACCCATGTTTTGATTGGTTTCTTTTTCTTTTATTATTATTATTATTAGTCATCCTAGGACTTTACTGAAAAGTCATATTAATTATGGCCAGAAAAGTCTTCTTTGTGATGCTTTGATTTTTGAGAAGCCAAGGAAAAGAGGAATATTAGTGCATCAATGGAACCCATTTGCTTTTCCTTATACCTTTATATTGGCAATAATACAAAGAATTGAGTATGGAATATTAAATGAAAGCATCCGAAAGGAAGTTTCCTTTTTCAATTGAATTATAAAAAGCAGCTTCATATCTTATATGTGGGTTTCATTTTATAAATCATTGTTGAGATCTTGATCTGAGTTTGAACCCCTCAAAAAACTCTCAAGTCTCCCCAACATCAATATCAATTCATGACATAGACAACAAATTTACACATGTTATTTCAATTGGATGTAGGGAAAGACAAAGCTCATGATGATCAAAGTACCCACGTAAATGAAATTAATGAAAACTCATGCATGCATGGCTGATGAAATCCCCACTAAATGAAACAGATTTTTTTTATTCGCTTAATGGCAACATCTGATCCTCTTCATTCTTAATAATTTGTTATGACATCATGAACAGTAATCAAGGAAGGAAGTTGTGTATGTTGAATTTTTTGCCTTATATGTTAGCTGTGTTTTATGGTTAGTTCATATCTTTTTGGTTGAGTTGTGAACCACTTAGTTCTTGGGAGGTGGAGGAGCATGTAGAAGACGTTGACATCGGAGGTAAATGCTTTTATTTGTTAATTTTGATTTTTTATTGCTAGTTTATCCATTTAACTTAACCTCTACATTTTTTTCTTCTTAAGGTAACCCTCTGCCTTCAACTTCAGCCACTTAACTTTTTGTTCTTGATGGTGTGAAATTTGGAGCTTATGACTTTGCATACACTGCATATTCAATCATGGTATGAGGCTTTACTTTGTATACTTTTTTTTCTTGCGGGATTTTAATTTATATAAGTTGACTGATCATGTATACTTTCTGTGTTTAAAGCCAAACTTTCATTATGATTGTTACCTCTTTTGATTGTCTTTACACACACACGTTCTTTGTTCTAGTTGATGGGGCTGTTCAAAGTTCCGTTGGAAACACAGTTGCTTATTCGTAATCTTTTTGGGAACTTATAATAACAACTAAATGGTAAACTGAGCCATTTTTGTTCCTGGTTCAAATTTTAATGGCTGATATAAAAAGGACTCTGTATGTTTCCATAAGAAAGAACGGCTATCTATTTTTCCATTGCTTGCTGTTCTCTGTTGCTTGGTCTGGTTGTTTGGCATGATATCCTATGATTTTGGATAAATTGTTTGGCCTTAGGGTTCACATATTGGTAGTTTGGGGTTGTTTTCCTGAAAAAAATCAGAGGACTATCCCAAAGAGAGATGGAATCAATGTGAGCCATGCCATTCTACAGCATACTACATGGAAATTCATGGGCGGTAGGTAATACATAACTATCTTTTTATCATTTGCGGGAAGGATTTTTTTATTGTGCTTCCACTCAGAAAAGCATATCCTGACTTGTTGTTTGGATATGCTTTTATTTTGCTGATTCCCTTTTTGTTGATTACAGGCCATCCATTTACCAGATCATGGTGAAAGAAATCAAATTTTCTCCCAAATTCAAGATTCAAGATGTGAAGAGTTATGATATTGTATTAGTTTAATTAGTTGTGATGTATTATTATTTATTTTGTTCTTTGTAAATTTATGTTTTGCATTGTGATGTAACAACAATATTATTTGGTTTGCATTTTTATTTATTTTGTTCTTCAATTTTTTTTTTAGAAAATTCTTTTAAAGTGTTTTAATTATTTTTTTAAAAAAATCTGGGCAATTTAAATATGAGATCAGATTTTTATTTTTTTTTTAAAGTACTATAATTTCTTTTTAAAGTTATAAAGATATTTTTAGAATTTTTTATTTTTTATTTTACAAAACCCGGATTGAATCCGGGTATAAAGCCAAAAAAAATCCGGATTGAATCCGAGTATAACCCGGATATCCGGGATTAAAGCAAAAAAAAAAAATTCCGAATATCCGGTTACAATCCGGATATCCGAATTGAATCCGGTTATCTGCCCGGATTGAGTCCATGTTTAATCCGGGCGGATAACCACCCGGATTACGAAATCCGGATCTAGATCCGGTTCTGGCCGGATACCCGGATCCGGATCCGGATGCACACCCCTACTCATTTGCATTACAAAAGCACCTCCTAAATGCAAAAACCCCTTTACAACAAAGAACATCAAAGATAGGAGCATAAATACAAAAAGCACTTCATTTACAACAAATGCCCAACAATAAGTGTTCAAAATATTTTCTAAACAAAAAGTAACTATCCTGAACAATACCATCATAAATACAAAAAGCACTTTATTTACAACAAGCGCCCAACACTAAGTGTTCAAAATACTTTCTACACAAAAAGCACCTATGCTGGATAACACCATCATAAATACAACACTATCATGGTTGCCACCATCTAGGCTAATATAGATCATCCTAATCTAAGAGATTCAATTGCATAGGTTGTGCTTGTACTGGAGGTGGAGGAGCAGTTGAGGGAGTAGAAAAGTAATCCGGCGCATGTGTCAATATTTTGCTTTCTTGATCATGTAGCCAGGATACTTAGGAAAATGATCAAATATCATTTTTTGGGTTCTATACATAAACAAAAGAAAAGAATAGGCATAAACATTCGAACACTTAACTTTTTAAGTATAGCTGGGTTTGTGGAGCCTCATGTTATGTGCTGCTCACATTGTAATTTGGTCTATATTCTCTTGATAAGTGACTACTCTTCTATGCATATCAACAAATATCGAGAATATCTTAATATGTAACTTAAAATAAAATTTTGCTATCTGGACAATCTAGCTGGAACTTTCAATTCTAGCAATTTAGTTAAACTAAATACTGAAAACACCCAGATTAACATATGGAAAATCTAAAAAATGAAGTAGGTAACCACCTGATAATATATGATATGAAGCAAACAAACAACAAGGCAGTGTGGAAGGTCTAAAAAACTAATAGTATCTAAGAAAGGTCTTGCACATATGTTCAAAAATATTGGTGCAATATACAACCTCAGTTGTGGGCAATCTTCTTCCCGTACTCAGTTTCTTGTGAGCCTTCTCATCGGGTTGCATTCTTTTCTTAATTGGTGGTCTCCATTTATTTTGAACTACCAATGAACTAAGAACTTTACCTGTTGTGCCATCCATGGGGGTAGCTGGACCAGGTGTGGAAGTACCATCATATAAATTGCCATTCGGGTACTCTAGCTTCAACTATTCTAACTGACTAATCAATTTCACACAGTTTCTCTCAATCTTTGCAGCATTTGAACACAGTTGATAGAAGCAATTTTGGATCTGATCATACATTTATCTCTCAGGGTTGCTCGTCGCCTCATAACTACTTTTTACATTGATATATTTTCTCTTTATATCCTTCCTCCATTGATCCAAAATGTATTTTGGTGGAACTTCACTCTTGCCTAACTGAGCTAGAATACAAAGAGCATGTCTGCATAATATTCCCCTAAACTTAAACAACTTGCAACTGTATGTAATATCTAGGGGATCTTCTTTATCTACGCTCACAATGTAGTTTGCATGTTTAATGAATCAATCACTCACTTCAATCTCATCCACGACTAAGTATGTATATTTTGCACCATCGCTCCCTAAATACGAGGTAGTCAAATATAAAAACCTAGGGGTGGGCAAAATTTTTGAGCTCCAACTCAGGCGTTGAAGTCAGAGTTATTCCAACTCCCTTAGTCGGAGTCGGAGTCAGAGTCCAGAGTCCATATTGGCTTCGAACTCCAGCTCTGAATTCTGACACATAGACTTAATATATTTAATATTGTAACATGAGTAACAAGTAGTTGAGTGGCCTAATGGTGCCATGCAGTATTTTGCCAACTAATTGACCCGCGTTCGAGCCTCCCCATGTACGAGATGGTGTATTTTGCCAATTTTATTTTTTAAAAACCCTCCAAAGTTCAAAACAACGTTGTTTTCGCCTCCTGTATATTTATCTCTTCGGGAATCAGGTCCAAAACCCTACGCCATTTCTCTCTTCAATCATTTTCTCAGAACTGAAAGCCTCTCACTTTTCTCTCTTGCCATTGTTTCTCTCTTCCGCCTTCATTTTCTCACAAATTCTCTTTTATATACGCAACTTTCTTTCATCCTTATTTTCTCTCGGGAAGTTGAGTTCCCTTAGTCAACTAAAGTCTTCACTTCAATTTTGAATATGCTCGAGTTCCACTGCACATGGGTTAGGGTTTCATCCCTAACCTCTTCCCACCGCTTCTCAATATCAATAGAGGCCCCTCTTCTCCACCGTATTAAGGAGCTTCCAGGGTGGACTTGTTACACTACGCTTGTCTTCCTCTGTAGTCTGTTGTAATCCAAAACCCTAGGATGCGAAAATCTTCTATGAATTTGTTTGTTATAGTTTGAAGTTTCTGTTATTTGTTATAATTTCTATTATTTTATATAATTTTTGTTATTTGTTATTTGTTAGGATGCGAAAATCTTCTGTTAATTTGAAAATCTGTTATCTATTCTTTGTGAAATGTTATTTGTTGGGAGATTTTGATATTGGGTTGCAAAAGAGAAAACAAGTTGTGAATTGTGGAATGTTCTTTGTTGGGATTTTCATCTATTCTGTTCTATTTATTTATTTTTTGTTCTTTCATTCAACTTAGATTAGAGCTCCGACCCTCTACTCCGATCGGAGTTAGAATCTACTCTGATTCGGAGTCGGAGTCGGAGCCTAACTTGGTCTCCAACTTTGGTCGGAGTTGGGCTTTTCGACTCCAACGGAGTCGAAGCCCAGCCCTATAAAACCCCTTGAAATTCTTTTTGGACTTCCTTAAACTAGGCAATTGTGTATGTTTTTTGAAATTGCTTCTCGATAGGATAGTGGGAGATGCAAGGAATCTCAGTGTTAAATGAATTGAAGTCAGCAATTACTTCATTCTCTGCCTTTCTTCTAAGGGCCGAATCATACTGATCAACAAATTATTTCAATATGGTCCTAGAGTGAACGTAGTCATCAAAAAATGCATTCATCCTTTTATATAGTTGACATTCTAGTCCAAAAGGTGTTTTTAACGTACGCTGCCACCCAAAACCGCCTATCAACATAAAAAGATCTCAACCAAGCATTATTGTGACGCCCCCAAATTCCGCTTGGGATTGAACGGACATTTGAAGCGTCGAGATATGCAACACAAGGTTACCTGCCCCCGTTCATGACATATAAGATGCAATGTTCCTAACATGCATCTAGCATTATGCAATATTCGCAGCGGATAATCTTTTTCTTTAGCAATACTATGCACCAAACTAAATATATCCCAAATACTTGAAATATAATTCATACATAAAGGCATACTAAAAAGCCGTGATCATCACACTAGTCCAAAATGGTTGTGATCAAAAGAATACTTGAGATACAACTCCAAAAGTACAAGTATTAACCTAAGTTAAATACTATACCATCATCAACATCGCACCGTGGCCTAGTCGACCGTATTCAGTTGGTCAGATTCCAATTCTCCTTTGGGTCCTGTAACAAGATCTACCATTCGGGGGGAATGGTAGTTGGGACTACCACAGTGAGATTTGATTACAAATCTCAGTAAGTTAACATAAAACTTATACACAGGTTAAAAATGCATGCATGGCAGTAAAAGCATAAATGCATAATTATAGTCATACATAAACATAGTATAACTTGACATATAGCATGACTTAACCAGAACTTAAGCGTGAACTGAACTTGACTTAACATGGCATGAACTTAAGCTTAAAACATAACATGAACAATCAACATAACATGAACGTGAAACATAACATGGACATGAACATAACATAACATGAACGTGAGCTTGAACGTATCATAAACGTGAACATAACATGATGTGAACATGAACTTGGAACATAACATGAACATGAACATAACATGTACGTGAGCATAACATAACATGAACTTGATCTGAAACTTGACTTAACATAAACTTGGAATCTTATTTAATTGTCTTGATTAATAACGTGCATTAATACGTACTCCACAGTTGTTGTGGCCCCACGTATTCAAGTAACATAAAACATAATACGTACTCCACAGTTGTTGTGGCCCCACGTATTCTACATGTCACAATTGCTGTGTCTCATGTAGTGTATGCTCCACAGTTGTTGTGGCCCCATACTTCATGCTCCACAGTTGTTGTGGCCCCATGAATTCACATAACATAAAATATAATACGTACTCCACAGTTGTTGTGGCCCCACGTATTCTACATGTCACAATTGCTGTGTCTCATGTAGTGTATGCTCCACAGTTGTTGTGGCCCCATACTTCATGTAACATAAAATATAATACGTACTCCACAGTTGTTGTGGCCCCACGCATTATAAGTAACATAAATATAATACGTACTCCACAGTTGTTGTGGCCCCACGCATTATAAGTAACATAACATAAATATAATACGTACTCCACAGTTGTTGTGGCCCCACGCATTATAAGTAACATAAATATAATACGTACTCCACAGTTGTTGTGGCCCCACGCATTATAAGTAACATAACATAAGATATAATACGTACTCCACAGTTGTTGTGGCCCCACGCATTATAAATAACATAACATAAATATAATACGTACTCCACAGTTGTTGTGGCCCCACGCATTATAAGTAACATAACATAAATATAATACGTACTCCACAGTTGTTGTGGCCCCACGCATTATAAGTAACATAAATATAATACGTACTCCACAGTTGTTGTGGCCCCACGCATTATAAGTAACATAACATAAGATATAATACGTACTCCACAGTTGTTGTGGCCCCACGCATTATAAATAACATAACATAAATATAATACGTACTCCACAGTTGTTGTGGCCCCACGCATTATAAGTAACATAACATAAATATAATACGTACTCCACAGTTGTTGTGGCCCCACGCATTATAAGTAACATAAATATAATACGTACTCCACAGTTGTTGTGGCCCCACGCATTATAAGTAACATAACATAAGATATAATACGTACTCCACAGTTGTTGTGGCCCCACGCATTATAAATAACATAACATAAATATAATACGTACTCCACAGTTGTTGTGGCCCCACGCATTATAAGTAACATAACATAAATATAATACGTACTCCACAGTTGTTGTGGCCCCACGCATTATAAGTAACATAAATATAATACGTACTCCACAGTTGTTGTGGCCCCACGCATTATAAGTAACATAACATAAAATATAATACGTACTCCACAGTTGTTGTGGCCCCACGCATTATAAATAACATAACATAAATATAATACGTACTCCACAGTTGTTGTGGCCCCACGCATTATAAGTAACATAAATATAATACGTACTCCACAGTTGTTGTGGCCCCACGCATTATAAGTAACATAAAATATAATACGTACTCCACAGTTGTTGTGGCCCCACGCATTATAAATAACATAAAATATAATACGTACTCCACAGTTGTTGTGGCCCCACGCATTATAAATAACATAAATATAATACGTACTCCACAGTTGTTGTGGCCCCACGCATTATTATAACATAACATGTCTTATCTTTCTTAATGCATGTGATATTATTTAATATCATATACTTTTCTAACATGGCGTATACTTGTAAATGGCATAATATGATTTAATCATAAACATTTCATGGCATACATGTATCATATGGCATACTTAACATGGCATACTTATAACATACATCATTGTATGACAGAAAAGATTATATAACAGATAATTATTCATGAGAGATTAAATCATACGTAACAGATAAACATGTAATGACATAGCATGACATGGCATATACGATAACATACATACATAAATTGTAGTTCTCTTACCCATCACACATACACAATAAACTGATAGTAAGTTAGAGGCTAACTTACCTCGATCGTCGCGTTCTATGAGAATAGAGCGCGAGACACGAGGAACTGCACAACAGCTGGAAGAGGAACACTCAAGTCCTTAAGATTTTCACTTCTGAACTCAATTGCCATATTGTAAGCACTTGCAACACCACGGCCAACTTGAGGTTTCACTATACTCGGAAGAGATAAATTGACTTCAGAAAGCCTTTGCACTAAAACAAGTTCATTAAAATTATCAATAACAACCAAACAAACAACTCATTTCTCAATCCATATACTCTTAGCCATAGTCAACCACAAGATGACACCAGTCATCCCGGACTATAATCCATATCATCACTGCTTCGGGACACTGTCATACAGTTTCCCAACATTACACCATACGCTCCACACTTCTCTGCTACGCCATTCAACCCTTCGTGACACGCCATCCGGTGTATCACGACTTAGTACAGAGTACACTCACGTGAACTCTCTTCCATTCACACTACAAAACCCATCACTGCGATACACGTCTCACGGTGCATCGCTACGCGACACGGAGTACGCGCTACGCGTACTTCCTTCGCTACAACACTCATCAACACGATGCACATCACACGATGCATCGCCATACCACACGGAGTACACTACATGCGTACTCCCTTCCTTCTACGACCCACATCACTACAGCGCATGTCGCGCGGCGCGTCGCTGCATTACACAGAATACGCTACACGCGTATTCTCTTCACACAACCCGCCGTATCACATCTACGGCATCCATCTCACGCCTATACTTCACAGCACAGTCCACAAAACTACAAAATCAAGCCTAACACTTCACAACCACACTTCGTTTCACAACTACGCAGCGAACTCCACAAACACTAACTACACAGTCTACAGCCAACCAAATCAACTATGTTAAACATAAATAACTAAAGATAGAGGGTTAAGACGAGAGAGATGTGATTGCTGTCGGGAAAGAATCCAAAACTGATAATTTTAGCGGGCTGTTACAATTATCGTGAAGATCATAGGTGTCAAGCAGTTCGCACCATCGTTCTTTAAACTCATCTCACTTAATAAGTCATACATACATTTGTGTAGACTACTCTTGATCTTGTCATATCAAGAATGTGACCCAAACTTCTCTGGAAGCTTCTTCATGATATGCCACAAACAAAAGTGATGCCTAGATGATGGAAACACCCTCACAATTGCAAGTTGCATTGCCTTATCTTGGTTTTTAATGATTGCATTTGGTGGTCGATCATTCATACACTTCAACAATAACTCAAACAACCCCACAAAAGTATGTGCATCCTCATTGGATATCAATCCATATCCAAATAGGATTGACTAATCATGATGGTTCACATCCACAAATGGCGTAAAAGGCATTTTATAAGCATTGGTCAGGTATGTTGTATCAAATGTGATCACATCCCCGAATGATTGATATGCAGCTCTACTTTGGGCGTCTGCTCAAAACAAATTCTTTAACCTCATGTCAGGGCCTAGATCGATTGCATAAAAAAATTTTGATTTTTTTTTTTTTTGCATATCCTAGAAGTAGTTTATTAGAGTTTCAACACTTTCAACTCCGAGGTGAAGTTGTTGTGCTTTCTCAATATAGTTTTGACATTCCTTCTCCCCAAATGGCACATTCTTATACCCCTCGCTTCAACAACTACACTCTTGAAAGTCTTTGAAGTACGTATACAACCTCATCATTTATATCAAGCCTTTTAGCCACACGAACATCTACCTTTATGAAACATCTAAAGTGTCTTGCTTTCCCCAGTCTGCATACATGTGTGTGATTCAAGATTACACTAGACAAGGTGTATCCACCGTCCTTATTCAAAACCGCATTAACTCATGCTTTACACCCTACCCTCTCTATTTTTCTTAACTTGATGACATTGGAAGCCTAACTCTTTGTTGTGCCTTGCCGCACACATAACAATGTAGACCATCTAACCTTCCCATTGTCTCTTTTTCTAGAATTCCTTCTACGCACCCCGAACCCTTTATGCTTAGCATACTTCATATAGTAAGACCAAACTTTTTCCTCAATAGAAAATGTCATTCCAACCTTGGGTTCTTCGACACCATCATCAACCTTAGGTTCTTTGACACCATCATCATTATCAGGCCCATCATCAACCACTATTTCATCATACTCATTATCCGATAACTCTACAAAGGTAGCCCATTATCAACCACTATTTCACCATACTCATTATCCGATAACTCTACAAAGGTAGCCATATCAACTCAGCCTTGGAGAACTTACAATTAGTATATGATAATTGAATTAGCATATCGTTTTATTTTCTTCATATTATTGACATGAGAAGATTAAAAAAATTTTCATCATCACACTCAACAGTCTATTAAAATCCAACCAAAAAAAAATTAACAACAGCATACTATATAGAGTAGCATATGATCATGTGAAAAAAAATGAAGGTATTGGAAATTGAGCTTATAAAAACAATAGAGCGTTGAGACAAGAATGTCATGAAATAGTTCAGTTCATAAAATTTTGGTACTATGATTAGTGAACCTACAAAGTGGCAAACTTAGTCCTTATCAAAATTTGCACACCTGTAAAAGAAATAATGTAAAACAAAACACTTCTTCCCCAAATCGATTCATGACCAGCCTCCGTTTCAAAGAATACCCAATTTAAGTGGAATTTCTAAGGCATCTATAGTGAATTGGTTACACCTAATATTATTAGATGAAGTGTTATTTTCTATTTCTCCATCTTCTTGGCAACAAAAAAATGAATTTATTAATTTTGGACTAGGGATTTCAATTTAGAAACATCAACTTTAGGCACTCACTACTCACAGTCCAACAAGGCATTATTTTACTTTCACACAACAATCAACAAGGGATGTTTTATTACATGAAATTTTGTTGGTTGTAGAGAAGACATGGCATAAATGGGAAATAGGACATGTAGAAACGCAACCAACATGAAAAAGAGCTTATTCCATGTTTAGGCTATGTGTAAAGAGCATATTAGATAGTTCTAAGGTCATGACTAGCTTGCTGCCTTGACTTCTTGTAACGCCCATCCTTATGGTGGGTCCAATAGAAAATTATTTTAATAAAAATAGAAGGGAATTACGGTTCCTTTTAAAATTTTCTTTCCTTTCGTGCCAGGATACAAAAGACTCTATGTTTATAAATAAAACTTGTTTTTCTTAATTAAAAAGGTTATAGCGAAAAATATAAATTTTCATAATTAAAGTCTCTCGTACAAAATATCATACCTAGGCTTTCGTGCTCTTCCCCTTGAGTTGTGCCCATTCTGACGCGTCATGCTCATCTTATCCCTGGGAGGGCACACATTAAAACTAAAATGAGTCGATGACTCGTAAGCATTACTTTATACAGTTAAAATATATTAATATAGGTTTTCAGTCATGTAGTCATCACTCCATACATATCGTATACTTATCATGCATAGACATTCAATTCTTTTTAAAACGTTGTTAGGTAGGGTTTTTCTTTAAAAATGTTTTCTTCTCATAAAACAGTACCCCATGCCTCACTACCTTCATTTCTTAAAGAATCTGTTCATGCATACATTTTTTCTTACATACATTCATGCATACGTCTTTTCATACATTCATGCATTCTTTCTTAACATCCATGCATACATTCTTTTCTTATCACTTTCATTGGCCGTTGCACACTGTTGCACCCCGTGTGCTGGGGTTAGCGGTTTTTTGGACCTAATTCCGCTTGTGGCCACAGGTTGGGAATCCATTTCATCAGAGTGCAGTACTGGGTGCACTACTAGTACTACTTACTCGGCATTGCAATTTGCCCAGTCCATTCCTTTGGTACCTTTTCCATTTCCGTTCATATGACCATTATGTATCTTTATACGTTATGCATTCAGTCTATTCATTTCTTTTCAGTCCTTTCATTCATTTATAGTCCGTTCATTTATTTCAGTCCATACAGTCAAGTTCTTACAGTTCTTTAAATTCTTCAGTTCATTTCATTCATAAAGTCATTTAAAAAAAAATAGTTTTCTTTCTTTTCACAAAAGTCATTCTAAAAGCAGTTTTCTTTCATTTGTATCGTTTAAAAAGGTCAGTTCGTGTATCGTTTAAAGCTTCAGTTCGTTTCCTTTCGTGAACATACATACAATACGTACTACTTATAGCATCCATCCACATGCATACACTTACATACTTTGGGTGCGTGAAAAGAGGCTGCCAAGGAAGGCCGTTACATACTTATACTTGAAAACTTATGCTTAGTCTTCTTTTTCTTTTTTTTGGTAAAGCGTGTCTCGTAGAGAAAAGCGTCAGTTCGTAAAGCATTTTAGAGAAAAGTGTTTCATTTTCATCTTCGTTTATTTAAGAAAACTCTAAGAGTATGAACACAATACTTACTTGGACTTCATGCCATACTCAATCCATGCAGTCCATTCATGTGCTTGTCAGATGGCAACCTACATGCATACATATAACCTTACGTCATCATCTATCTAATGCATAAGCAACTATACTAAAAATAGAATTATGCTTCACTTGGAACATTCTCCATCCATCCCTGGGCTCTTACGTGCTATTTACTATACTAAATTCTTCGGAGTCTTATTCCTTAAGTGAACCTCCGTAATTCACCTTAGGGTTAAGACACTAAGACCTCCGTCTTATTCTTCTATTTCCATATTCCAACACAAGATTCCGACCGACAAAGTCACGCGTTCCAACCTTAGACAATATACTTGTCACTACCTTCATGCATCCTAGCCCATACTCAATCCTCATTCCTATCCATGCATGTCACATGACTTTGAGCCAACTCCGAGGCTCAAACATCGTGCAACCATGCTGAGGACAGATTACTCATTATATATGGTAAACTTGTTTGGCACACGTGTCTCACCAGAGGCACATGTATCTTATCCCTCTTATCACTTAAGACCAACTTATAGTCCAACGAACGTCCGCTTATATAAACAAGCTCCATACTTCGATACCAACTTGCTCAGACACGGTCGATAGGACTCTTCCTACTTCCCGGTGCTGTACAAGTTTATCCCGATACTTAACAAGAGGACTGCATCCACAAATGCACATCTGTCACGTCACGTAGCTCGAGACAAATCTCAATTTACAGCACAACGCCCGTCATGCTTCCGTTGCACTACTCTGATACTTTTCCACCACTTCACACATACTCTCAGCCATAAGTCAACCACAAGGTAACACTCGTCACCCCAAACTATAGGCCATGTCGCAGTTATTTTGGGACACTACTACACAGTTCCCGAGACTATCCAATACATCCTACGCTTCTCAACTACGCAACCATCCTTTTATATGCGACATGCCTTACGGTACATCGCTACACAACACATAGCACACGCCACGTGCACTTGCTTCACTCTATGCCACACATTACTATGGCTCACGTCACACGGTACATCGCTGCACTACATGGAGTACACTCCACGTATACTCCCTTCACACACCACGTTGCAACACAACAACGGCATACACCTCACACCCATACTCATAGCATAGTCCACAACACTATACAATTATGCCCAATACTTCATTATACAGCCACACTTCACTTCACAATTACACAGGAAACTCCACAATTACTAACAGCACAATCCACAACCTAATAACTAACATATATCATAAATAATGAGGAAAAAAGAGTTATACCATCGATGGGATAACCCTTGCGTCGCTCGTTGCCCGTCACGATCAAAGCGTCGGAGGAGTTATACGTGGTGGTTAAACTGCGTACGATGGCGATTAGCCACGTACAGTGCCTGTGCACCACGTAAAGTGGCAGTTTAAGTTTGGGAATAGCTAGGCGTGGTCTTTGAAAGGCATAAGGTGGCCTCATGGTGATTTGAGGTGGCGGAGTATGGTGGCATCATGTCATAAACAGCAGTGCATCCAAGAGAGAGAGTGAGGGTGCTTGAGGTGGAGGAAGGCTCTGGAATTTCATGGGAAGCTAGGGGGAGGAAGATGGAGGCTAGTGGTAGTGCTTGATGGCAGAGGAGGTGGAGCACGATGGCGCTAGGGCCGTCGGTGGTAGATCTAAGCCAAGAGAGACCCATTTCAGGTAGAGAGAGAGAGAGGCTCATGGGGGAGGTGGAGGGGTGTTGGTAGTTCCTTGGTGACTAGGGAGCACGGTGGTGGTGCTTGGTGGCCCAGCTAGCCATGCTCGGCGGCGCTAGGAGATGCGCACGGTGAAGCCTGCATGAGTAATCTCGTACGTGAGGTAGCCCAGTGGGGAGAGAGAGAGAGCTGGAGGAAGAAGAGGCTATGGAAGGGAAGCTCATGAGGTGGTGAAGCTGTTGATGGCGGTCGGTGGCCACGTCTTCCGCATACGGCGGTAGTAGGAGCTGATAAATGGGTTTTCATACCCATTTGGTTAAAGGGAGGAGGAGAGAGAATGTGTTGCCGATGGGACTCACCACTTGTGGGGATGGATTGGTTAGTGAGAGGGGGAGCTGCCAGTGGTGGAGGTGAGGTTGGGCGGCTGGGAGGAGAAACCGCACAGGTGGAGGGGGAGAAGCAACATGTCGGGCTGGAGAGAGGGAGAGGAGAGAGAGATGAAAAATAGAAAAGTAAGGGAAAAAAGAGAGGGGATTGGGTATTTAATTCAGGCCCTCCATTTTGGGATCTACAAAACGATCTATCGGTGAGTTTAAATACTGATTTGAAAATACATAAGTGTTTTATTTAAAATAAAACACTGAGAGGAATTAAGGTAGAATATTATTTTGGAACTAAAGTTTATAAAATAATATTCCTTCATCATTAATTAAAATGATGAAATTTCGTAAATCCCTTGAAGAGGATAAAACCATTTAAATTAATTTAGAATTTTCAACGTAAATCTCGTAATATTTTTAAATGACTAATATAATTTAATTTAAATAATTTTTCACAATTATAATATTTTTAGAACTTATCAAAATATTATAATTGTGTTACTTTAAAAACAAGCTTAGTTTAATAATACTGAAAATATCACATATAAATATTTCCAGAATATTTAAAATATTTGTAAGTTTTAAAATATCGAACTTGCTTTAAATCAACTTGATATCTTTTAAAACACGTCATCGAGGCTCAGCATGTGGACCGAAGCTCATAATTAAAGAAAAAAGAAGGAGCAAGTTATCACACTTTTGGAGAGGCTTCATGTTCTTCCTCAACTTCATGCTCTTCCTCAGCTTATTCCATGTTTAGGCTATATGTAAAGAGTATATTAGACAGTTGTGTTCTTATTGGTAAATTTGGATCCCTCTTTTCACTATGTTTTACTTTTTTGGCATGAAGAAATGGGGGTTATAAATGTTGATGGAATTGGACCCCTTTAGACTTTAGACTAATTCATGTGTCTTGTTTTTAGAGAGCATTGTCACTTTCAAAAGATTTGTAGATTGCAAATGCAGTTTATTTTCTTATTCTTTCAAGTTTTGGGTTTGCTAATGTGTAGCTTTCTTATCCATTAAAGCAATAAAAGAATAAATTTTTTGAATGCAATTACATTTGGTCACCAAAATTGCAAGCATCCCTCGATCCATCCAAAAAGAGAATGCCAAGAAAGAAAAAAGTTCTTGAGAAAACTATCTATAATTTTTACCTTGAGCCCGGTGTGGAGTGATTGTGGAGTTGGGGGGTCGAATCAGAAATCCAGGGGAGGGGGGGTGGGAAGGGGGGAATCCGAATCAAGGGAAGTCAAGATTGTGGAGTCGAATAGGTGGTGGAGTTTCTGTGTGGATCTAGATCTCACCGGAAATGGGGCCGAGTATGGTGGTCGGCACCGTGATGGAGGGTCCAGGTGGGTGCAAGATGGGTCTCATGTTTTAGTTGTGGATTTGAATCTGTGGTGGAGTTTTTGTACAGAGTCTTTTGTTATTGGAGATGGGGCCGAGTATGGTGGTGATTGACGCCATGAGAGTGGGGGCAAGTGGGGCAGGTGGATGCAGATGAGTTTCGATTCTTTACACAAAAAAGAAGAAAATCACGCGGGAATGGAATTTGTTTTTTATTTTTGTCTTCACATGCCACATCAAGCAGTACACGTCATATGCCACATCAGGCGATCACTTACAGTGGGCACAAGCAAGCGGGCAGGGTAGCATATTTGATTGTAATTTTTCTTGTTAGTTTAAGGTGTAACTACAAATTAGCAAATAGTTTGAAAGGACTTCTATTTTTCTTTTTTAAAAGAAAACTTTGACCCAAGGTTTGGAAAATTAAAATTAAATTCAAAACTAGAGAAGGTCCTTTCCAATATATCAGGTAATCGGATTTATTGAATCAGACCATTAATGAGAAGCTTGAATTGAGTATTTCGATATCAATAAAAATATCAGAAAACAAATACAAGCCATCTAAGAGACTTTAAAATATAAATTTATTGACTAATTTTGATAAAAAAAATAAATCTAAATAAATTTAAAAATAAATAACTTTATATTTTACCCCTTACTTTAAGCTCTTTAGCAAATATAAGGACAAGAAAATTAATATATATTTAGTTGTATTTTCTTTTTGTACAAGAAATAGAAAACTCATTTGTTATACACAATTAAAAAAACATGATTTTGAATGGCTTAAAAAATCGATTGAATGGTTGAATTGGTTATTTTTAAGAGATTAAAAAGTAGAGAAAATCTCTGGATAGGTCTGGTGTTAGACCTCAAATAACAATAAGGTGGTGCCATGTCGTCATCCTATTTGGCTAAGAATGGACTGCACATACACTGAATCGCAGGCTGCATACACAAAATTATAGAAACTCTCTCTCAAGACCATCGTCTAAAGACCCTCCCATCTCCATGACCCTCTCTACCAAGACCTTTGAAACCCCTCGAAGCCAAATCTGTAGTGGTTCAAACCCACAATAATTTGCAATGAAAGCTCAAATTTGGAGTGTTCAAATTCACAATAAAATTTGAAAAGATTAAATTACAATCCCATTACTTTGAAAAACCCATTAGCCAAAAAAAAAAAAAAAAAATCACACAAACAAACTGTGTTGCAAAGATTTTTGAATCATTGTAATTTTTCAGTAATAACATTTGCAAGGAAACTAGATTTTTGGCATGTGATTTGAAATAGCATCGCTACTTCCTAAACATAACGTACCAAAATATCTAGATCTTGAGATAAATACCTAGATTTCCTTTCATCAAATGCTCAGAGATAAAACTAGAGACAACGTACAAAAATGTCCCAACACAACGTACATTTTTCTACGCCATTTTTTTACGTTATGTCAAAAATGCCTTAAGACACTGCTTGTCTCCTTCTATCAAATGCCGAAATCTCAATTTGCAAGGAAATGAATGAAAAAAAACACATTTCCTTACACACATTTGCAATAGAAAGTCTATGACAAATTTAACTAATTTATATTTTTGAGAGGCCGAACTTGCTTGAAGAGAGAGAGAGAGGCTGAGAGCTTGGGGAGAGACATATATAAGGAGTGAAGGAGGGGAGGGGGGGGGGACGAAACAGGTTGGGGTAAGGGGTGATGACAATCGGTGCGTCAAACAAAGTGAAGATTGGGTTTTTTTTTTTTTTGGGGTGGGGGGAGACACTATATACACCACCATTTTTCGTTTTCCTAGAGTTTCTACATGTCTTTTTGTTATTAGTAGGTGTAAAATACACCCATCTGGCTGGTAGCCGCACCCTGAAAAGTATGCTAAAATTTATTCAATTTTTGTTATATTCAATTATCTTTTTACCACTTTTTTTTTCATTGATTTTATTTTATGAGTCTGGCTGAATCAGTCTAAATTAAACTGATTATTTTGAAATATGCTTTTATCTGTACAAAATTTTCATAATGCAAGACAAAAATGTTTGAGGTATTAAAGGCTTGTTTGGATATTTAGAGTATTTTAGAATTTTGAAAATAATAGTAAAATGATTTCTAAATAGTAATAAAATTATTTAAATTAAGATAATTTATTAATTTTAATGAAAATAGAGAGTAAAAGTTAAATAAAATATTATAAAGTTAAAAAGTTGTTTGAATATAATTTTTGTTTTGAATTTAAAGAAGTATTATATCTATTTTTCTGTTTTATTTGAAAGTTTAAAAAAATGATATTATTTTTTGAATTTAAATAATTATTAGGTAATAATTAAATAAAAAAAATTTAAAATTTAAAATATTTAAAATATAAACAATTGTTAAAAATAAAATTATAAATTCTTTATTAACATTTATCGTCTCGATCCTAACGAGGACAGTATCAGGCGCTAAATCTGCGAGTTAAAAATAAAAAAACAAAAATTGAGAGACTGTCAAAGGTCAGACGGTAGACTTCGGTATGGCACGAGGTGACCTCTTCGTCAAACCGCGGAGATCTAGGATGGGTTTGGGTACTCTTGGTACCCAAACACACCCGATCATTGAAGTTCAAGAAAGGAAAGAGGGGTTGAGCTTTGTTTCTTCAAAACAAATCTATCCTTAATTTCTCTGTCTCACTTTGCTGCTAGAGCAAAACCCATTTCCTTGAACTCCAACGATGGCCCAACTATAACCTCTCTTCTTCTGCTTTTTCTTCAAGTTTCAATCTTCTTTAGGACATATTTTCCAGCATCGTTCTGACTTTCCTCGCCTATCTTTCTACTTCGCTTATTCTGTTATCGGAGAGTCCATATTCTTGTTTTGTTGGTGGAGAAAAAAGAAGATGAAGGGTTGGGGGTGGATTTGTGTTGGCCTTCTTTATGCCGCCTTTGTGTGTAGGATTGATGCGGTTGGCCAGCGCCGGAGTCAACCCACTGAGCGAATTTCAGGTGGGATTTCTTTGACTTTTTTTTTTTTTTCACCCTCTCTTTGCTCATTTTGCTGAACGAACACACACACACACACACTGTATGCTCACTTATTCTCTTACATTTAGTATGATTTGGTAATAAGTTGTAGGGATTGTAACTTTAAATATAATTTACTGGTGTAGTGTTTTGAATTTCGGGTTTTGATTAATCGGGTCGTGGGTTTTTTTGTAGTTCTGGTATGTACTTTAGCTTTGTAAGATGCTTGAGATCTCTCGAGAATAAATTTTAATTTCGCATTTGCTTTGAAGTATACTGAAAACCAGGAAGGGGATGATATGCAATGAGCGCATGTTGTGGCATGCAACACACACAAGTTGTAAGAGGAAAGATCCAAAATAAGCTCACTTTGATGGCAACACCTCCGTAAAGAAGAAGAAGGATATGGGAGGAGTTAAGAGAATTCTATTACTTTCCAGATGCCGTTACAATATTTCCCCAACAGTACATATACTATGAGACTTACTTAACCGAAACAAGTAAAATGGCCATGGGTCAATTCTAGTAACAAAAGCAAATACACAGCAAGTCCAATCTTGCCAAACCGGGCCCTAAAGCACGAACTTCCTGGCACACTACAACAACCTACTCAAATTAACAACATAAAGGCTCACGGTCTGGCCCTTTTGACAAGTAACATGAAGTAACTAGTTAACATAGTTGATTGACTAAACAAAGAGCAAGCCCATGGGAATTGAGATCTTCCCCCACTTCCCTATGTCTCAATCCTTCAGCTTCATACAAGCTTCTCTCCATCATTCCAACCCTAGATCTTGGCTTGTGATAGATCTGCCCCCATCAAAACACCTTGCTCGTAAGGTGGAGAAAAACCTACTTCAACTGAGAGTATGTTTCCCACCTTGCGTCATCAGTGCCTTGTCCTTGCAAACAGATCAACAACTCTACTTTCGCTTGGTTCCCACCCTTGGTCATTTGGCTCCCTAGGACTTCTTCTGGTTCAAGGATGAGAATCCCTTGGTCATCAATTGTAGGAAGCATGGGGGATTGCGGTGAACTTGGTACCCAGTTTCTTCTTGAGCTGTGATACATGGAAAGTGGGATGGATTCAAGATGAAGCTGGTAAATATAACCGATACCACCAAGAAAGGTTCAAAAAATTGAGGGGCTAGTTTGAGGCTGCACCTATGAGCTACCAAAGTATCCCACTTCAAAATCTTGGTCTTTTCTCTCCCACTTTAAACTCTTGGTCTTTTCTCTTCAAGCCTACATATTTCTCCATGTGATCTTGTGCATTGTGCAGGTTTTGATGGAGTAGTTGTGATGTTTGGTCTCGGGAACGGAGACTAGCTTCCACAGCCTTCATGCATGCAGTGTTAGGTATATAGTCGAGGAGTCTGGGTGGTGGGTACCCGTAAAGGGTCTCAAATGGTGTGAGGTTAGTTGACATGTGTGGTGTGGAATTGTAATGTCATTCTGCTAGAGGCACCCATAGGGACTAATCCTTTGGTCAATCTCCAGTGAAGCATCCTAGGTAGTTCTCTAGGTTCGTCTTCATTGCTTCTATTTGTCCATTGGTTTGAGGGTGGTAGGTTGTACTCAGGGACATTTGAACCCCCTGAAGTGTAAATAGTTATTGCCAAAAATGGCTAGTGAATGTGCTGTCTCGGTCAGATACAATGGAGACGGGTAGTCCATGTAGCTAATATGTTTTTGAGAAAAAGTTTAGCCACATTCTTGGCTGGGTATGGGTGTTTAAGAGGGTTGAAATGGCTTTTATTAAGCCTACTGACCACCACCTAGAGACTGTTAAATGTGAATTAGGAAGCCCTTCCACAAAGTCCATAGATATGTGAATTTAGGGTTGGGGAGGGTATAGGAAGGGGTATAATAGTCCAATTGGGTTAGTGTTATTTGATTTAACCCTCTGACAAAGATCACAACCTTGGATAAATGGTTTCATATCCTTTTTAAGTCTTGGCCTATAGAAC
The DNA here is from genome assembly GCA_011037825.1 of Carya cathayensis. Lineage (NCBI taxonomy): Eukaryota > Viridiplantae > Streptophyta > Magnoliopsida > Fagales > Juglandaceae > Carya > Carya cathayensis. The sequence continues at coordinate 1,126,853 of QGSO01000316.1, read as the reverse complement.
TTTGGGACAAGGGGTATATCTATCCTAGTGTTTCCCCTTGGGGTGGGGTGCACTAGTGCTATTTGTGAAGAAGAATGATGGGTCAATGAGGCTCTGTACAGATTATAGAGAGTTGAATAGAGTAATGGTTAAGAACAAGTGCCCATTGCCCATGATATCGGAATTGTTCGACTAGTTATAGGGAGCATGAAGTTTCTCCAAGATTGACGTGCATTCAGGGTATCACCAATTGAAGATCATGGCAAAAGATGTACCTCAGACTGCCTTTAGGAATCGCTATGGACATTACGAGTTCTTGGTGATGTCGTTTGGTTTGATTAGCGCCCCAACCCATGGACTTGATGAATGGGGCGTTTTAGGCTGCATTTGGATGTTGAGTTGAGTTGAGTTGAAATGAAAGCTGAATAAAATATTATTAGAATATTATTTTTGAATATTATTATTATTTTGAGATTTGAAAAAGTTGAATTTTTTATTATATTTTGTGTTGGAATTTGGGAAAATTGTAATAATTAGATGAGATGAGTTGAAGTGAGTTGAGGAACCAAATTGGCCCTTAGGTTCACACAGATCAATTTGTTGTAGTATTTATAAATGATATCCTCATTTACTCTAAGGGCATTGAAGAACATGAGGAACACTTGAGGATTGTTTTGCAAACCTTAAGGGAAAAGAAATTGCATGCCAAATTCAAGAAGTGTGAATTCTAGCTAGAAGATTACGGCCAGCAATGGAGGCGTTCTCGGAGTTTATCTTTGACTTTAACTTGGTGGACTTGCCTTTAGCCGGTGGTACTGCTACTTGGTCTAATAACCAATCATGGTCTCGACTGGACCAGTTTCTAATTTCACCGGAATGGGAAAGCCATTTTCCGGAGGTCTGGCAGAAGCGTTTACCTCGTATTGGATCGGATCATTGGCCGATTTTGCTCGATTGTGGAGGCATTTGTAAGGGTCGTCGGCTATTTAAATTTGAAAATATATGGCTGAAATCGGAAGGGTTTGTGGATAGGGTTAAACAATGGTGGTCTTCTTACCAGTTTCAAGGTATTCCTAGTTTCATTTTTGCGGCAAAACTGAAAGCTCTCAAAAAAGATCTACAAGTATGGAACGTGGAATCGTTTGGCAATATACGGGAAACCAAAAAAGTAAAGTTGTTAGAAATCCTGGAGATCGAGAGACTTCAAGAGGTACAACACCTCACTCAGGGGCGGAACAAGAGAGGAAGGTTGAGCTGGTTGCAGAAGTTGAAAAGTTGATTCTATTAGAAGAGGTGTCTTGGCGTCAAAAATCAAGGGCATTATGGTTGAGGGAAGGGGATCGGAGCATGAGTTTCTTCCACATAATTGCAAACTCACACAGGAGAAATAACAATATTGAGATGTTGAAGGTGGATGGAGTGGAGTGCAGAGAAGAACTGGCAATCCACAATCATGTTGTGGAATTCTATGAGAACCTACTAAAGGAGCAGGTAGGCTGGCGGCCTCTACTGAATGGGATGGATTTTAACACCATTGGTTTGAGTGATGCATCATGCCTAGAAAGGGACTTTGAGGAGAGAGAGGTCTATGAAGTTGTGAGGAAAATGGCTAAGGACGAGGCACCAGGACTGGATGGCTTCTCTATGGGTTTCTTTCAAGACTGTTGGGAAGTAATTAAGGAAGACTTAATGAAGGTCTTTCAGGAGTTTTTCAAGGTTGGAAGATTCGAAAAAAACCTTAACACCACGTTCCTTGCTTTGATACCCAAGAAGGTGGGGGTGACGGAGATTAAGGATTTTAGACCTATTAGTCTAGTGAATGGGGTGTATAAGATAATTTCCAAGGTATTTGCAAATAGATTGAGTGAGGTGATGGAGAAGATTGCCATGCAACCCCAAAATGCTTTCGTTAAAGGAAGACAGATCCTGGATGCGGTGTTAATTGCTAATGAATGCCTTGATAGTCGACTGAAAGCCCGGAAAACAGGGATCATGTGCAAACTTGACATGGAAAAGGCATATGACCATGTCAATTGGGATTTCCTCCTTCATTTACTTAGGAGGTGTGGTTTTGGGGAGCGTTGGAGGGCCTGGATCCATTGGTGCATATCTTCGGCAAAGTTCTCTGTACTGTTGAATGGAGTTTCAGTGGGTTTCTTCTAGAGCTCACGTGAATTGAGACAAGCGGACCCGTTATCTCCCTGTTATTTGTCATTGTCATGGAGGCACTAAGCAGGATGCTATCGACATTGGTTGAGAATGATGTTATAGCAGGTTTCCCGATTGGAACCTTGGATAGGGGTATTATTAATATTTCCCACTTATTGTTTGCAGATGATACTCTGATAATGTGCGAAGCTGACCAAAGCCAGGTTCAATTGCTAAAGGCCCTACTTTTTAGCTTTGAGGTAGTCTCTGGTTTGAAGGTAAATATGGAAAAATCAGAACTGGTGCCAATTGGGCTAGTCCCTAATACTTGCCTCTTGGCAAGAACTTTGGGTTGCAAGATAGCTTCTTTTCCTATGACTTACTTAGGACTTCCATTGGGGAGTGTTTCGAGGGCTTCTTCGATATGGGATATAGTGATCGAGAAAATAGAGCGGCGATTGGCGGGGTGGAAAAGAATGTACTTGTCTAAAGGCGGAAGGATCACTTTGATAAAGAGTACACTATCTAACCTACCCACCTATTTCTTATCTCTATTCCCAATACCAGCAAGTGTGGCAATCCGTATTGAGAAGCTCTAACGAGATTTTCTGTGGGGGGGTTTGGGGGATGAGTTCAAGGAAAAGAAGGATCATTATCACAGACTGGTGTTGTATGTGCAAAGGAGGGGGAGAGTCGGTAGATCATCTTCTGTTGCATTGTGATGTAGCAAGGACCCTAAGGAATGAGGTGTTCACTCGTTCGGCAATGGTCTGGGTGATGCCAAAAACGGTTGAGGCAGCGTTGGCCAGTTGGCCAAGCATAAGAGGCAGGTAACCGATTAAAGCTATGTGGAAGATGATCCTTATTTGCATTTTGTGGAGTTTGTGGCGGGAGCGTAATGAGTGGACTTTCAAAGACCAGGAAAGATCGTTTGAGGAGCTTAAACTTTTATTTTTCAGAACTCTTTGTAGATGGGCCATAGCTGTAGATTTTAATGGCATGGCCTTTCTAGATTTTCTTGCCTCTAATGTACCCACTTAGGTGGGGCATCAGAGTTGTAATTTAGGCATTGCCATTCTTTGATCAATAAAATTATTTATTTATATATATAATAAAAGGAAATCTCATTTCTTGGGCATGCTGTATCCGATGACAGTATTTCATTGGATTTGGCCATGGTGGAAGTACTAACCAATTGGCCTCAACCCACCAATGTGCAGGAAGTCAAAAGCTTTCAGGGACTTGTCGGATATTACAGGAGGTTTGTGGAGGGTTTCTATGGTATCGCAACACCTATGACCAAACTGACCCATAAGGGATAAAAGTTTGTGTTGACGAAGGAGTGTCTTCAAGAGCTTAAGAAGAGACTAGTGATGGCACCATTACTATCAATTCCCATGGGCATGGATGGTTTTGTCATTTATAGTGATGGCTCACTAAAGGGTTTGGGCTTTGTTTTGATGCAACATGGGAAAGTATTGGTGTATGCCTTGCACCAACTGAAGAGCTATGAGCAGAATTACCAACGCATGATTTAGAACTTGTAGCGATAGTGTTCGCACTAAAGATATGGAGGCATTATTTGTATGGAGTACACTGCAGGATCTTTATAGACCACAAGAGCCTAAAGTAGAGTTAAAATAGCTCAAGGAGCAATTACAAGAGCTTTGGGACAAGGGGTACATCTGTCCTAGTGTTTCCCCTTGGGGTGTGCTTGTGCTCCTTTAACCACCCAAAGGCTGTTAAACCCATGTGAATTAGGAAGCCCTTCCACAAAGTCCATAGATATGTGAGTACAGGGTTGGTAGGGTATAGGAAGGGTTGCAATAATCCAATTGGGTGAGTATTATATGTCACGCTTGAGTCTGTGTTTTACTTAACTTGCATAACATGGAGTGAAACACGCTTGAGTCCGTGTTTCACTTAACTTGTGTAACTTGTACATGGTATTTTCTTGTACGTAGCATAGCATAACATGACATGTCCTAACATCATTTTATAACATTTCATGGCATGCATGATCTGAGAACTACAGGAACATGGCATACATGATCTGGCTATTTATTACATGGCATGCTTGACTTAAGTTATTGCATGAACAATACATGGCATACATAGTCTAAGTACTACATGAATATAGCATGCATGATCTGGCTATTTTAATTCATAGCATACTTATCTTAAATTATTATATGATCATATAATGGCTTTCATGTGATTTTAGTAACATTCAATCCATCAATCAACAATCCATAATAGCATAACATATATAAGCTTACTTTCATGTAAATCATCGTAATTCATAGAAGTTCGTGAAAGCGGTCTAACCTTGACCTGGCTCTTAGCGCAATGTAGATAACCATCAAAACCATATCATATTACCATACCCAATTATAATATTTACATTATGCATACATTTATATGATAATACTATTTACCTCTTTGCGTTGCTTCTAAAATCTCACGTCGTAGCTCGTGACTTATACGAGGCACTAGACGTTACTAAACTTTCTAGAAAATGTGTCGTAGCAATCTAATTACTTAAAATCTTACCATGGAGATAATTTAATAAATATTCAAATATAAAAAGATTACATAAAATAATATTATTCCAAAACTCATCATATTCCTTGGTTTTATATTTACAGTAAAGCATAAAAATGTTTTCTTTAAAAAAAATAGTTAAATAGACAATTAAAATATTAATTAAAGTAATAGACTAAAAGTACACTTTTAAAATACTTTAGAACCCTTAAAGAAAAAAAAAAGGAAGTCTGAAGGCCCAATAAGGGAATTTAATAGAACAAATATAACAAGGTTTCAAGGGCATTAAGGGAAAAAAAGTCCTAATGAGCCTGAGTATTTTGGGAAATCTGAAACAAAATAAATGAATGGAAGAGCAAAGCTTACGGGGGAAGGGTGCGATGCACACTGAGAAAGGAAGAAGACTTACAGTGAGGTTGGGTTGAGTTCAACAGCGACTCAAGGGTGGCTGGGAGTGGTCGGCGACACCACTGGGCCTCTTGGAATGGTGGTGCAACTCAAGAGAAGGAGTGAGAGAGCTGGAGGGAGAATCTGTCAAGCTGACAGAATAAGGGGAGGGGGGGAAGGTGAACGACAGTGGGCTTGCCGGAAAGGAGTGGGTTTGAAGGGGTAGGGCTGGTCGGCAATTTCTATTGTTGCGGGGAGGTGTTCCGGCGTCCTTTGTGGTTGACAAAAGTGGCTTGGAAAAATATGAAGCCTATGCGATTGAGTTTTTCTGCATATTTTTTGTGTGTTGAACCCAAGTGTAACATTGTAACGTGGGATTTTATGGAGGGAGGGTTTCTTACTTACATGGGTCATTAGTAGATTAGTTAGATCTGATTTGGTTCTGATCTTAGAATTTTTTCAAAAAAATTTGAAACCCATCCGATAATAACAGAGAATACAAGATAAAGGAAACTACCTTAAAAACTCTAATTAATCTGGTTTATTATCTCATTTAACAAAAAAAAAATTGTAAGCATCTGATAAAAAAATATAAGTAAATAATAAAATGAATAAATAAAATAATAACATAATAATTAGAAATAATCAAATAAATAAATTCTAACTGAATTAATCTAAAGTCTTATTCTAGGTTCATATGTTACAGTAAAAGATGAGGTAAAATCCAGTTAAGTATTTGTTACCTCCTGTAAGCTATTTATAGAGGCCTCGAAGGAAAAGATAACCATTCTCCATAAGTGAAGATAACCATCCTCCATGAGTGTATTTTCAGCGATTTTCCTTATTAGTTGTAGTGATCCATTCCTTATATAGTGGTGGTGTTATCTAGTTAACACCCTATGCCTGGGCCACTGTAGGCTATTGGGCGTACGGGTGTGATAGGCTTATATACGTGTTGGGCCCATAGATACCAAATATCCCTTCCAATTACCCTTGCTAATTTTCTTCATGGTACACGTGGGAAATTAATTTGTTCTACCCTGCTATTTTTAGACAGGTTATGAAAATAAATTTTTAAGTTCACCCTGCTGGCTTCTTCAAATTTTAACTGGATATACCTCGCTGGGGTCATGACACATGTTCAGAATTGCTCCCGCTTTCATTCTTTTTCATTTCCAAGAACGCTAACCGTCGGTATGAGATTAACCCCTCAGCTTCCCGAGGTCTTTCAGAATGTCATCATTGTTCTTTTTGCTTACTGCCCTCATTATTATTCTTTTTGCTTACTGCCTTTTCTTGCTTCTTGGTTCGCTGCCATTTGGAAAAGTCCTTGGCAAGTTCTTCTTTCAGACGTTTGCCCAATACCTTGTTCTTGTTTTGCAGTTCTCTATATTTCTTCGTCAAATGGCTCTCCACGGTGCTTCCCCAACTCGTTCTATATCATAAACCCCTCCTAGGGTTTCTTCTCCTCTGGAAGCTGAATCTTCCGAAGGACAGATAACCCCATCCTTCGAGAGATTTTCTTGGCGCTCGACTATTTCTACTAAGGAATTGACCAAATTGCAAACAAATTGTCATGTTCCTGGGTCCATGGAACTTGTGATTCCACCTTGTGGATGCTAGTGCTGTTGACGAAGAGTGTTTTTCTAGGCGTGTGGCCCTCACTGCTAGTGCCTTGACGATCGGATTACAACTTCCATTTTGCCGCCCTATGCGTGACGTTCTCCACTTCCTTCAGATTTCTCTTGCCCAACTCTCTCCTCATAGTTGGCATGTACTGTTGTGTTCTTGGATGGTGTTGGAGTCCTTAGGGGAAAGGTACCCTGACTTGATGGCTCTCGAGTTCTTTTCCTTCTATTTTGTGAGCCGACTACTAGGTAATATTTGTAGCTTTTGTGTTTGAACAAATGGCCAACGGTTGGCAGCCTTCGAACCCCGCCATTCTAATGCTAAATCTTGGAACAAAAAGTTTTTCTTTCTTGGTGGAATGGTCTAGAAAAACTGAAGTTTACTTTTCTCATTCATACAGAAAATAGATTTACAAGGGTTTATTTATAGATTACAATGTTGAAAAAGATAAGGAAAGAAATAACTAATTGATAACTAATTGATAAGGAAAGAAATAACTCCTAAAAAGGAAAAGATAAATCTCATAAAGAACTTTCCTAAGATATTCACAAATTTACAACAAATTCCCTAAAATACATTATGATTGAATCATCCAACGCTCCCCCTCAAGCTGGCTTGAAGATATCTTCAATGGCCAGCTTGCTGTTCAAGTTCTCAAACTGTTTCTTTGGCAATCCCTTGGTAAATATATCAGCTACTTGTTCAGTAGTCAGAATATAAGGCAAACAGATCAGTCCACTATCTATCTTCTCCTTTATGAAATGTTTGTCAAGTTCAACATGTTTTGTTCTACATGAAGTACCGGATTGTGAGTAATGGCTATAGCTGCTTTATTATCACAATATAATCTCATAGGTAGTGAATTTTCAACCCTCAATTCTTCAAGTAATCTTTTAATCCATAACACTTCACAAATCCCATGGGCAATAGTCCTAAATTCAGCTTCTGCACTACTCCTAGTTACCACATTCTGCTTTTTACTGCACCATGTAACCAGGTTTCCTCCAACAAAAGCACAATAGCCAGACATTGATCTTCTATCTGTTATACTCCCAGCCCAATTTGCATCAGTGTATATCTCAACTTGTAAATGTCCATGGTTTCCAAACAATAAACCTTTCCCTGTAGTTCCCTTTAAGTACCTTAGAATTCTGTACACTGCATCAAAGTGGTCAAGTCCAAGTGAGTGCATAAATTTGCTTACCATACTTACTGCAAAAGCTATGTCACGGCATGTATGTGAGAGATAAATGAGTCTTCCAACCAGTCTTTGAAATTGATCTTTATTAGTGACTTCTTCAGGCAGGTTGTAACTTTATATTTGGTTCTATGGGTATCTCTGCAACCTTACACCCTAATAAACCTGTTTCCCCAAGCAAGTCAAGTATATATTTCCTTTGTGAAACAAAAATACCTCTCTTAGACCTTGCAAATTCTATACCAAGAAAATACTTCAAGCTGCCCAAGTCTTTGATCTCAAAGTCATTAGCAAGCACCTTCTTTAATCTTTCAATTTCACTGCTGTCATTTCCTATCAGGGTAATGTCATCAACAGCAATGAAAACAGGAACTTTCCCTTCACTTGAGTGCCTGTAGAATATAGTGCGATCAGCTTGACCTTGAATTTAACCGTGACTCTTTACAGCCCTCCCAATGCGTTCAAACCAAGCTCTAGGGGATTGCTTGAGTCCATACAATGACTTTTTCAATTTGCACACTTTTTCTCTACCAAGTTTACCTTCAAAACCTGATGGTAACTCCATAAAAATTTCCTCCTCTAGATCTCCATTTAAGAAGGCATTCTTTACATCTAACTGGTGTAATGACCAATTAAAATGTACAGCCAAAGGTAATAACACTCGGATTGAGTTTATCTTTGCCATAGGAGCAAAAGTTTCTTGGTAGGTCAATTCCATAGGTTTGTGTGAATCCCTTGGCTACGAGTCTCGCCTTGTATCTTTCTACACTGCCATCAGCTTTGCATTTCATAGTGAACACCCACTTACATTCTGCACACTTCTTCTCCTTAGGTAAATCAACAATCTCCCAAGTCCCATTCTTCCGGAGTGCATTCATCTCTTCAATGACTGCTAATTTCCAATCTGGATGATCTAGTGCTTCATGAATATTCCTTGGAACAAATAGGTGAGAAATATTGGATGTAAAGACCTTATGATTATCAAAAAGCTTATGATAGGACAGAAATTTAGCAATAGGATCTGTGGTACAAGTTCTAATTCCTTTCCTAATGGCTATTGGTTCATCAAAGTCTGCAAGTTTATCACTAGGAGATATAGTAGAAGAAGGATTACCAGGAATTGTAGGCCGGACTTTCAGATGACCATACTCCAGATGATGATTGACCTTGCTCTAGAATTGTAGGCTGATGATCTGTATTATTGTAATGATACCTTCTTCTAGTATAAACATGGAGCTCAGAAGGAGTAGGATCATCTTGTAGCTTTTCTCCCCTTGTTTGTGATTCACTTATACTTTGTACAGGAAGATTAGAATCTCCCGAGTTTTCTTTATTTAAAATTTCAGTTTCCTGAGTATTTAATGTATGAGATATGTCATGAAAGGTATTAGGGAGAGGGCTGAAAGTTTGCCAAAAATGATCTTCACTCTCTCTCCCCCTGAAGATCAGTTGGGTTAAAATAAGATTGTGTTTCAACAAAGACAACATCCATACTCATATGAATTTTGTTTGTTTTTGGATCCAAACATTTGCACCCTTTTTTATTAGGTGCATAACCTAGAAAAACACATTTTTCAGCCCGAGGGTCAAGCTCAGACTGAAGGTGAGATGGTATATGAGCAAAAACCGTGCATCCAAAAACTTTTAGGGGTAGATCCGAGACTACTCTAGTATCAGGAAAAGAATTTTTCAGGCAAGATAAAGCTGTAGCAAATTTTAAAATCAGGTAGACATTCTATTAATGAGATAACATGCAATTAAAATGGCATCTCCCCACAAATATTTTGGAATATGCATCGAAAACATTATAGCTCGTGCAACCTCAAGTAAATGACGGTTTTTTCTTTCTGCAGTACCATTTTGTTGTGGCGTATCCCGACAAGTAGATTGATGTTGAATACCATTTTCTTTCAAAAAAATTCCCAAGTATTGGTTGAAGTATTCCGTACCATTATCTATACAAAGGATACTTATTTTGGGTTGAAATTGATTTTCAATCATATGATAAAAATCCTTGAATAATTTTGCAACATCATATTTTGCACTCAGCAGGTATATTCAGCAAAGGCAAGTGTGGTCATCTATAAAGGTTACAAACCATCTCTTTCCAGACAAGGTAGTAACCTTCGAAGGACCCCAAACATTACTATGAATTAAATAAAAAAGTTTCGATGCACAATATGTTTTCAACTTATAGGAAACTCTATGACTTTTTGATAAAGCACAAGTTTCACAATGAAAGGAATTACAATCCAAATCTTCAAAGCATTATTTGATCATGTACAAGAATAGAACTAGAGCTAAGCTTGTTTATTTGTTGAATAGAGTATCATCAAAATAATAAAGGCCATCGATCATCCTAGCACTACCAATCATCATTCCCGAGCTCTGGTCCTGAAATTCACAATGAGAATAAAAAAATGACTCGACAGTTAGAATCGCGGGATAATTTACTAACAGACAAAAGATTGCAAGTAAACTTAGGAACATGAAAAACAGATTTTAAATCTTTTCTTTCAGAAATTCTAATAGAGCATGTGCCTGTTATGGGTGAAAAACTTCCATCAACAATGGTTACTTGTTTATTACTCAAACAAGGACAATAAGAATGAAATAATTGAGGGGGACTAGTCATATGATCAGATGCACCTGAATCAATGATCCATGGTATAGGAGTTGAATAAGCACTAGGAATATTACCTGTTTGGGCCAAGGAACCAATAGAAGTATCAGATGTTGGATTAGATTTTAGCAGCTGAAGAAGATGATCCACTTGATCTGAACTGAGAAGGTTGGTCTTTGCTTCATTGGCTTTCGGGTTGGTGTGACTGCCTCCAGGTTTGCTGCTCTTCTAGTTTGCTGGTTTTCCATGGAGTTTCCAGCAAGTATCTCATGTGTGGCGTGGCTTATTACAATAATCATACCATACTCGAGATTTTTCTTCATACTTCCTTTGAGTAGAGTATGGCCCCTATGCAAAGGCATTAGCTGCAGCAACCGTATTCAAATTATTGGAGTTAATAGCAGTCAAAGCCGAGTTCTCCACTGCTCCATTAGTTCCCTTCCATTTTAGCATGACATTCTGACAACAATCTTCAGTCATACTTCAGAAAATACCTCTCCAATTGGAGGCAAAGGCTGTTTGCTTAGAATTCTCCCTCGGATTTCATCAAACTCATCATTGAGTCCAGCCAAGAATTTAAATATTTGGCATTTTCCATCATTTTTTTGTTGTGGTTGCAGTCATCCGGGCTCTTCCATTCATACTCATTGAATAGATCCAAGTCTTGCCACAGCCCCTTAAGGACATTAAAGTATTTCATAACACTATTGTCCCTTTGTTGGGTCTTGCCAATTCTTTGCTGCAACTCATAGATCTATGAATAATTTCCAAGGTCAGAATACATCTGACTAACATTATCTCATAGTTCCTTAGCAGTTAGTAGCACATGTAGTTGGCACTAATCTCTTCATCCATAGAGTTCATGAGCCATGACATAATCATGGAATTTTTAGCATCCCGTGTAGAATATGGCACATCTGTTTTGACAGGCATCTTGATTTCAAGGTATCCAATTTTCCCTCTCCCACGAATATACATTCGCATTGATTGTGACCACCGCAAGTAATTGGCTTCATTAAGACAAATATTTGTAATCTAGATAGAATGAGGCTCGGTATGTGTAGGTTTGTGATCAGTGTCTGTCTTGATCAAGGAAAAGGGTTTGGATGTATCAGACATGATGAAAGAAATGGATTAGGAAAGTGAACAAAGTGGAGGAAAATGTAATAAGAGTTTAAAAATTATGGTTGCCGGCAAGTTTAGAGGGTAAAAAAATTAGAATGAGATACCCAGTTTCGACTGTGATACCATCTAGAAAAACTGAAGTTTACTCTTCTCATTCATAAAAAAAATAGATTCACAAGGGTTTATTAATAGATTACTATGCTGAAATAGATAAGGAAAGAAAGAACTAATTGATAAGGAAAGAAATTGATAAGGAAAGAAATAACTAAGGAAAGGAATAACTCCTAAAAAGGAAAAGATAAATCTCCTAAAGAACTCTCCTAAGATATTCACAAATTTAACAAATTCCCTAAAATACATTCTGATTGAATCATGCAACAAACGGGTTGAGAGTTTCCTGCTTGTGAGAAAAGCATCCTTGATTTCCCTGATGATAAACATATTTTAATCGAACTTATTGGCCATGAACTAGAGTGCATTGACACGGTTCTTAGAGCATGTTTGGAATTGAGTTTGAAAGGTTAAAAAGTGCTTTTAATTATTTAAAAACTCTTTTAAAGAAAAAATGATATGTTTGGTAAATTTATAAAAAATGCTTTAATCATATAAAAAAGCTTAAAATCTACTTTTTTGAAAAGCACCAAATTGAAGCTTTTATCGAAAAGCTCTTGCTGATAACTGTATATTTTAAAAAAATTAATATAACTAACTTTAAAAGTATTTTAGAGACATGGTTACCAAACAGTAAATGACTTTTTAATATTAGAGCTTGTTATTTAAGTTATAAGCCATAAGTCCTAAAGTTATAAGTTATATTTCCTACCGCAATCCCAAACATGCACTTAATTGGGCCAAGGACCATGATGGCAAAACCAAAGATAGTGCCCTATGGACCGAAAAGTTATTGTCGTCGTCTGACATTGACAGATTTCTTGTTATGCCTGATTGTTCCCGTGTGACGGGTTGCAAGCTAAAGGCGGTGAAGGCTTCTTCTAAGAAGAGGCCCGCTTCACCGCCTTCCTCTAAAACCCCTGCCAAACGCCCTCGCCAAGTGGATAGCGAGCCTACCATTCGTCCAACTGAAGATGTGAAAGAGGTTACTGTTGGCACGAGCCTTGATGAAACTGTTGGTTCAGGCTTTGCGCCAAATCTTCTGAGGGAAGTATCTAACACACCCTCATCGCCGCCTGATTCTCCACGCCTAAAAGACCATGACGGGCTAATGAGCCAAGCCCTCATGGATTTGGCCGCTACTTTGGATGATGAGCCACCCGTTGGTGACGCCTTTGAATTTCCGTCCCTTCTAGATTCTACGCCTTCTAATGGTGAATTCAATTTTGACATTTTTAGCGCTTTTCTATGGTCATGGCTGGGATTACGGTTCCTGAGCTAACCCCTATTGGCATCGACCAAATTGCAAGCCCCAATACCTTACCCTTCACTACTTCCGAAGGTGTGACCCCCCGGTTGGATAACGAGCGGGTCTCTATTCCTTCCACTCTTTGCTCCTTTGGTGGCGATCTAGAGGCTTCGACTCCTAGGGAGGGGGGTAGGTCGTTAGATGGTGACCCGATGTTAGGGAACGATGGAAGAGTGGAAGATGAAAGAGAGATTGATAGTATTGAGGGTGAGCAAGATCACACCGCCATTTCAGCCCACGATGCTTCCACTTCTGAGGTAGAAACTTCCCTTATGGCAGTCACGCCCAGGGTAGAAATTGTGGCTCCACTCATTATACTTGAACTACATCCCCACCAAAAAACTAAAACTGGTGGCAACCTGCTGAAGTGGAGGAAGTGGGCTCATCGTCCGTGGATACTTCTTCCCCTGATGAGGCTGTCACTACCCTTTCCTTATGTTCTCAGCTTATTACTCCTTGAATTTTGGTTGCATTTTGTAGGGCGTAGATGGTCTGGTGGCTTGGATCGTTAAGGATCGCCATGACTTGGAATTTGAGGTTAAGGAGAGGTGCAAGTTTTCCTTCTATGCCAGGCAGGAGATGACTCGTCTGGTGGTTGAGAACATCAAACTTTCTTGCTACATTGCGAAGTTGTTAGCTGAGCGGGTTGAGCTAGACTGCTACCTTGGTCAAGCTGATGGGCACATCTAATCCCTTGAATGCAAGCTCGATCTCCTTCGTGGGGAGGTGTCTAATCTCCTGAGTTAGTTACTTCATCTTGGGTCCTTAAATGCCAAACAAAGTTTTTCCTTACGGCTGGTAGAATCTGAGTGCGAGTTGGCTTGCTCCCAACTGAGTGATGCTAAGGAGGAGCTTGAATCTTCTAATAAATAGTTGGCAGTGTCCGAGCAATGTTGCTCAGAAAGTGCACAGGCGTTGGCGGCTTTAGAAGAGGGTCGCACGCAACTCTCTCTTGAGTTGTCATGGACCAAGGTGTCACATGAAGCCACTTAGATGGAGCTCAGGCTTCAATTATCTGTCAATCAAGGCTCATACGAGGAGCTCCGCTAGAGGCTTGATACTTACAAACAGAACTGCGAGGCTCTTGACGCCAATCAAGATAGGCAGAACTGAACCGTGATTAATCTGGACAAGAAAGTGAGGGAGCATAAGGCATGGCTTGACAAATTGGAAGCTGAGTTAACTGTCTCGAGAGGTGAGGTGGTCCATTTGCAACCTCAATTGGCCTCTGTAGTTGGCATCAAAGACCGAGCCTTTGGGTATGGATATGGTTTAGCTCACTCAAAAGCTTATTTGGCTCACCCTCGCACTGGTCTGAGGCGCCTGAAGTTGGATGAGTGTTGCGCCTAAACTTTGACTCAAACTAGTGAACCAAAAATTTAGTGTAGTTTTACCTGCAAGTATACAGGTGTTGTAATACCTAACAGGGTCGAATCCACAGGGATTGATTTATGTGATAACGAAAATAAACTTAAAACAATAAAAGGAAATTACTGAAGGAAACATGCAATTGAATAGAAGAGAAAATTACTAAGATGATTTTAAAGTAATAGAATAAAATTAAAATGATAAAATAAATTGATATGGAAAATGACTAAGATTTCAAGAATTCGTCTAATAATTCAAAATATTGTTTCCGATCGACTTACTTCAATTAAACTAGAATAATGATTTTGTTTAATTGGAAGATTTAACATTTAAGATCAAGAAAAATAGTCACTAATGATTAAGCATGAACGATTGATGATTATAACCTTTACAAACTAATTTGAATATCACAGGGATTTTTTCAAGCATTCACTATATTCGGAAATTACAATGAATCAAAATAAATATATAGATAATCAAAATATCTAATAATAAGATCATTCAATCGATCAAACTCATAATATAAATTCTAATGTTGAAATCATTAAACTTCACCTCTAATCTTAGTATGAGAATTTAGCCAATCATGTTCATCATAAGAGCTATGAAAATTATAAAAATATTCTCCATAAGACAACTAAAATAAAATACATAAATTAACACTAAAAAAAATAATCTAAAACATAGAGCAAAAGTAAAGAAACGATGAGAGCACCAAACAAAAAGAAAACTCCCTGTCTGTTCGGTCAAAAACTCTCTTCCGTACCCCATGTCGTCCAACGTTCCTTGATCAAGCGAAAGAGAAGCTCCCACCCGAAGTGCCCAGTGTAGTGCTCTCATGTTTCTCTCACTCCTATAAGCTGCCGTAAGTCTTGCTCTTTCCGAAGTCTTTTCGTAAGCGTCCCCAGCTCCCGTAGCTGAAGTCCAAGGCCCTGCCTACCAGAAATGAAAAATCACCCCCCAGAAACCAACTCCAGCCCCTCATGTCTGTTCGTCCGTTTCAGCTCTCCAAGTTGAAGTCCAGCTCTCTCACCTAACTCAGACCAGAACTGAGTTCCCTCTCTCTCTACACTTTTCTGTCTGCTCCCAGAAGTCTACCCAGCTCAAAACGAAAAACTTTCTCTGTGCCCCTGCCTTCCGAAAACTCACTTCTTTGTTTTTCTCTCTAAAAACATAGCACCCTTACAGTACTCCCTTCCTCCATTTTCACGTAAGCCTTCGTCCCTTTCTTTTTATTTTCCTAGCTCTTAATTTTTTTTCACTCTCCGTAAGCTCCTGCCTTCCGAAAACTCACTTCTCTTTCCGTCAAACGAAAACCTCAAACTCTCCCAGTCAGTCCAAATGAAAAGGTAAAAGCTCATCCCAAACGTAAAGTCCCTTCCGTAAACCTCCGTTCTTTTCTTTACGTAAAAACTTCCCCAGACCAAAAACAACAACCCCAGACGAAAACCGAACCCATTCACCATTCACGTTTCTTCCTTCTTCTTTTTTTTTTTCTTTTTCGTTTACATTCCTTTCCCCTCCAGAAAACTCCTCTTCATGTCTCACTCTCCCCAGGTCTCAGTTCGTCAAAAGCCAGAGAAAGAACTCCTGCCTTTTTGCTCTGCCCCAGATGAAGAGTGTATCTTCCTATCTTCAAGCCTGCCGAAGTCCAACGTCCAGAATAATTCGTAAGCTTCTTTTTTCTTTT
Source organism: Carya cathayensis (assembly GCA_011037825.1). NCBI lineage: Eukaryota > Viridiplantae > Streptophyta > Magnoliopsida > Fagales > Juglandaceae > Carya > Carya cathayensis. The sequence continues at coordinate 1,110,742 of QGSO01000316.1, read as the reverse complement.
TCCCAAGCCCCCCCTCCTACGACTTTAACGTTCAGCGTCCACCAAAGCAACTTCCCCTTTTTTTTTCAAACCTATCTCCGTCCTAGCGTCTCTCACCAGTTCTCTCCCCTTTCAACGTGCCTCTGTGATTCCTTCAAAACTATAAGGAGACCCATGTTCTTCTCGAAAAATATTATTCTTCCGCATGCATCCATGAACAACCAAATATTCCTAGTCTCAAGCAAGAAAGTCAACGTCGAAAGTTCTTTAATGTTCAAAGTCCACAAAAGCCAGCACTCACTAACTTTCCTTTTTTGTTTTCCATTTCCTGTGCTGCCCTCTCCGTAAATCACTCCTCTAATCTCTTCAAATCTTGCTACTTGACACCCTGTAAGTCCATTTTTGGCACATGAAGAGGTTAGCCTTTTCATTCCTTGTTGCAAAGTCCACTGCATGATGGTTGAATTACAGTTGTTGTGTGTACTTGTGCTTTCCAAATCCATGTGCTTCCATAAAATAATGAGTGGGTCCCATAGAACCATGTGCATGTGTTTTCCCTTTTGCTTTCTGTCCAAAATAAGCCGGTCATGTGCTAAAATTGCATGCATTTTATCTAAAGACAGGAACTCAGAAACTATAAAATCGAAGGAAGAATAAAAATAAGGAAAAGAAACAACACACCAAAAATTAATAGATCCAAAAATAAATTAAAAAGTAAAAATATAATATCAAAGCAAAACATTGCTTATGTGAAGAAATATCTCTCAATTAACTTAGAGATTATAACTTTAAGTATAAACCATGGTATTAACCAATTTAAATCACAACTCAAATTTATACCTATTAACCATTTTTCTATCTAAAACCAATAATAATGTCACGAAGCAATTAAAATACTTTGGTTTTAAATATATAAAATATGCAATATTTCAGTTCAATCAATGAGCTCAAACCCCTCGCCGCATCTGTTCAATTTGCCAATTCCTTGGGTCAAAGGAGTATGCCTGATGCTTTTATGAACTTGCCTTCGCCCTTGTTGTCTTTTGATCCTTTGCCAACTCATCCTTCTTGACTTTTAGATTTTACCTTTTATCTTTTGGACATGTAAATTGACTTGTAAGGTTTTTACCTTTTAAAGTTTGGTTGGTACTTCCTTTTCTGCTAAATACTTTGTCTTGAAAGAATATTTGTTTGTACATGGGATGTCTACGCCCAATTCATTGCACCGTGAGTTTGACTCATCACTGGTGACCAAGTATGGGGGTCGTGGGGTCTGCTGACCTCCAGGCACAATTCGTTGCATTGTGGGTCTTTGACTCGTCAGTGGTGGCTAAGTATGGGGGTCGTAGGGTCTATTAACCTCCACGCCTAATTCATTGTATCGTGAGTCTTTGACTCATCACTGGTGACTAAGTATGGGGGTTGTGGGGTCAGCTGACCTCAACTCCTGAGCATCACATGAGCACATAAATTGGATACCCAACCATCTTTACCGATTTGCCACTTATTTATTATAAAAGCAATGAAGTCTTGAAAACATAAAACAAATAGCATAAGAGAATTAGAAGACAAAAAATGAGAGTTTTAGGGAAAAAACTTCTTCAGATGCTCGGCGTTCCAGGGATGTTGTAGTTCCTTCCTGTCGACGTCTTTGAGGCGGTATGATCCTGATTTGTGGTTGGCGGTGACTACGTGTGGCCCTTCCCAGCATGGCCCAAACTTTTCCCCCATCCTGGGTTGTCACTCCCGTTTCTCTGAGAACAAGGTCGCCTACCTTAAAAGATCTAGGCTTAACCCGTTTGTTGAAGTAGTGCTCTGTTTTCCTCTTATGGAGAATGTTTTGGACCTCAGCTTCTTTTTTTTCTCCTCCAAAAGGTCGAGGTGTTCTTCCAACGCTTCGTCATTCTCTTGCTAGTTAAAATGGCGTACCTGGTGTGTAGGCACGCCTATTTCCATTGGCGCGATTGCTTCACTACCAAACACCAAAGTAAATGGCATTTCCTTAGTTGGTGTTTTCACCGTTGTCTTATATGCCCATAGCACCCCTAGAAGTTTTGCTGCCCATTCTCCCTTCCTATATGCTAGTTTCTTCTTAAGGATGCCTAGCAAGGATTTATTAGTTGACTCCGCTTGGCCGTTGGCTTGTGGGTGCTCTGGTGATGAGTATTTGGCTTGAATTCCCAGTTCTTTGCACCATCCTCTGTGGTGCTTTGAATCAAACTGCCTTCCATTATCCTATATTATGCTATGAGGGATCCTGAATCTGCACACAATACTTTTCCACAAAAACTTGGTAATGACCTTTGCTGATATGGTCGCTAGTGGCTTTGCTTCCGCCCACCTTGTGAAATAATCTACAGTGGCTAAGATATGTTTTACGCTGCCTTTTCCCAAGGGAAAAGGTCGAACCAAGTCTAGCCCCCATTGCACGAATGGCCACGGGGCTGTGATGGGGAATAGCTTCTCTGGGGGGCAATGTGGGATTGGGGCTTAGATTTGGCACTTGGCACATTTTTTTGCAAATTGCTTAGCGTCTCTGAGGGCGTTGGGCCACTGTCCCTTTTTCATTAGTGAGGAGAGGAGCAATACCTTAACACCACGAGCAAGCATCAATGGGCAATGGTTGGAAAGTGAATCAGGATGTTGCCTCCGAGAATTAGGGTTTTGACTTTTTAGAGCTGTAAATGATTGGGAAATTGATGCTATTTCTGATTTTTTTTTTTAGTTTATTGTATATTGTGCATATTGACAATAATGTGGTGGACAAGATGCTTTGGATGAAGACTGGGAGTAGGAAGTTTACTGTGCGATCTTTCTATATGGCTTTGTCCAGTCAAGATTATACTTCGTTCCCTTGATAGTGTATTTGGAAAAGTAAGGTGCCGCTTAATATTGCTTTCTTTGTTTGGATTGCATCTCTAGGGAAAACTTTGACTATGTATAACTTGAGAAAGAGGTGTCTTGTTCTAATGTATTGGTGTTACATGTGTAAGAGGAGTGGGGAGTCGGTGGATCATCTTTTACTTCACTGTGAGGAGGTGGCAAGGATATTATGGGGGGAGATATTTAATAGAATGGGTATTGCTTGGGTGATGTCCAAGAGGGTGGTTGATTAGTTTGCTTGTTGGCAAAGGTGTAAGGCTAACTCACTAGATGTGGATGTATGGAAAATGATTCCTCTATGTATTATGTGGTGCCTATGGCTTGAAAGGTATCGTAGGAGTTTTGAAGATAAGGAGCGTTCTCCGAATGAGCTTAGAAGCTTATTTTTTTAATGGAGCTTGCTTTCATGAGTTTCTTGTATCACTTTCTAGCTCCTGATTTTTGTAACTAGGTGTTGCTATTTGTATACCTCATGTGTACTTGGGCTATGCATATTTACTCTCAATAAAATGTTATTTAACTTGTAAAAAAATTATTTTATTCAACAAAGATTTGTTGGGTGTAATGGATTTTTAGTTATGCCATGGAGATGGATGCTTTGTGACGAATGGTGGTGTGGAAGCCAAATATGGTAGTATGTGGGAAGGTGGTGTTCCGATGAGGTTAGTTGTCTTTTGGGGTTGTGTATGAAAAAATGTCAAAGGGTGGGGGGACTTCCCTAGGTTTATTAGATATGGGGTGGACACTGAATCTAAAACCAGATTTTGGTACAATAGATGGGCCGTTGAAGACCATCTTCCCTGAGTTGTTTATATTATCCCAATGTTAGGAGGCTTTGGTTCCTGCTCATGTGCAGAATTAAGATAGTATTTCTTGATTGGGATGTAACTTCTATTGGAGAAGCCCAAGATTAGGAAATGGAAATGTTTTTATCGTTTTTCAATCAGCTGTATTCCTTGAAGTTGAGAGGAGGTGGCGATGATCAGATATGTTAGATGGGAAATGATTAGGGTACAGGCAAAAACACGGAAGGATACATGGAGCAGGCTAAAAATCTCAATCAGAGGTTGCTTTTTTCATTTGGCTGACAGCTTTAGATAGGATGTTAACAACAAATAATCTTAAAAAGAGGTATATTGTAGTAATGAATTAGTGCCCTTTGTTTGAACAGAATGGGGAAAGCATGCTGGAATCCTTATGGAGGTCATACAAATTGAGAAGTTTGGAAGATGATATTTAGCTAAAATGCAATGCTGGAACTTTTGAATGCCAAGAGAGGACAGTGACAGAATTAAAAGCTATTATGTTCAGCACCCTTTATGCTTGGATGGCTGCTCACCATGGCTTCTAGTTCTCTAACTTTCTAGACTTAAACATTTTTGCTTTCTCTTCCCTCTATGTTATTTAGTAAAATTGCTCTAAGTTATCGTCTTGGATGAGACATCAATTTGAGTTTAATCAATTAGCACACCCCCGGTTGAGATCACATGCCCGAGATAGTCCACTCCTTCACCCCCAAATGTGTACCTTGATTTCTTAATAAAAGAACTGATGTGCACACCAAATCTCAAATACAATCTAGATCTGATCAAGATGATATTTCCAAGCTTTACCATATATTAAAGTCATATAATATACCTTGCATAAATAAACATAAAGGCATCACTCATGCAGATCGATATGAGAGTGAAAGGCAATCATATGAATATCCTCAGGAATGTACCTTTCATGGGCTTGGGTCATGGTGAAAGCCTCCATTTCTTTTAATTTATCTTCTTCAACTTCTATCATCATAGGTGTCTCTGTTGGGAATTGAAAGTTGATATTTAACTGAATGGGGAAGTTGTGAAAAACGTCTAGAGGAATTAGGAAGACTTCTATGTTTGAGTTCTTCCAAAGCTTGTAGAAAAGACTGATATTTATTTGGTTTATTTTTAATTCTTGGATTGCCATACAAAGTACCCTACGTTGGGTATATATAGATGAAGTAGACACATTCTAGAACTAGCCTTTACAACCTCCTAGGTACAATAAATAAACTAGATACATTCATGGTTCAAGGTTCAATGGACTTTGGCTACTGTACAATGAACATGACTATTTCTGGATTATTAATGCATTTTGAAACTCCAAGCATTCTTTGCAAGAAATGAAACTTCTCTTGGTAATGCCTTTGTGAATATGTTTGCAACTTGTTCTTCACTGCTGCAATATTTCATATCGATCTCTCCATTTGCTTCTACTTCTCTGAGAAAGTGATACTTGATGGCAATGTGTTTTGTTCGACGATGATAAACTGGATTCTTTGTCATAGCCTTTGCTGATTTGTTGTGACAATAGATCCCTGTAGGATCCTCTTGTGGTTCTCCCGTGTCTTTAGATATTCTTTTAAGCCATATTGCTTGGCGTGCTGCTCTGGCCACTGCAATGTATTCAGCTTCTGGAGATGACTACGCAATGGTATCTTGTATTTTTTACACCCACTAAAAAATTCCAAAACCAAGCTTGACGGCATATCCAGAGGTGCTCTTTGTGTCGTCTACTTATCCAGCCCAATCGCTATCACTGAATGCGATTACCTTTGTATTTGAAGTGGACTTGTACAATATTCCATAATCCATTGTTCCTTGCAAATATCGTAGCAATCTTTTCGCTATACAATAGTGCACTTGGCTTGGACTTTGCATGAATCTGGATGATAAGAATGTAGCAGTAACATATATTAAACTCCCAATTAGGCTCCTATAGAGAGAAGCATTTGCTTTTTCTGATCCATCTTTCCTTAATTTCTCATTAGGTACCACTGGAGTAGCAACTAATTTACAACCATACATTGGGAATTTCTTCAATAAATTCTCCACGTGCTTTCTTTGTGATATGAAGATTCATTCTTTATCTTGACTTATCTCCATACCAAGAAAGTAGTGCATCAATCCCAAATCATTCATTTCAAAAGTCTTCATCATGTCTTTCTTGAATTCTTCACTCATTGATGGATTATTTCCTGTGAAAATTAGATCATCAACGTAAATAGAAACTACAATAATATCCATGTTATCTCGGTTCTTGATGTGGAGCATTGGCTCACTTTTACTCCTTTTGAAACTATGGTCGGTAAAATATTTATCAATTCTACTGTACGAGGCTCAAGGTGCTTGCTTAAGCCCATACAAAGCTTTCTTCAATCGAAAAACTTTTCCTTCTTCATTAGTTATTGTGAACCCTTGTGGTTGCTCTGCATAAATTTCTTCTTTTAGTACTCCATTAAGAAAAGCCGAGTTCACATCAAGTTGATGTAGTTTCCACTGCTTCTGTGCTGAAAGAGCAACATGGTCAATCCCATGTTGCTGTGTGTAGCCTTTGGCCACAAGTCTTGCTTTATATTTTTGTATTGAGCCATCATAGTTAAGTTTTGTTTTAAAAATTCACCTAACTCCAATGATCTCCTCATCACAAGGACGATCTACCAACTCCCATTTGTTGTTTTTTACAATCATTTTTATCTCCTCCATGGCTTTCACCCATACTTTGTGTTTTGATGCTACTTCAAAGTTGCTTGGTTCCAAAACTGAATAGTTGCATGTTTCATACAACTCATGTAGTTCCCTTACCTTTCTTGGAGGTGATAACGGTGAAAACTCGGCTTGCTCGAAGATGAAGGGGGGAAGGATCTGGGTGATGAAAGGGGAGTTGATCCACTAGTTGTGATCTCTGAAGCCTCTTGATGTTCCTAAAGCAGTTCATTTGGCACAATGATACTTTTCCTTTCTATGTTATCTGTTTCCCAATTCCAAGCAGCATTTTCATCAAAGTGAACATCACGACTAATGATAAGCTTCTTGGAATTTAAATTATAAACTAGATACCCTTTTGACTTTGTACTGTATCCCATGAAAATTCCTTTTTCAGTCTTCTCTTCCAACTTGTGTCTTTTTGCAGCTGGGACATGGACATAACATATGCACCCAAATACTTTGAGATGTTTAGTTGAGGGCTTCAATCCACTCCATGCTTCAATAGGAGTCTTATTCTGCATTGCTTTTGTAGGACATCTATTAAGCAAATATACAGATGTGCATATTGCTTTTGCCCAAAATTTATTTAGAAGTTCTTTATCCATTAGCATTCATCTTGCCATTTCCATGATGGTTCTATTCTTTTGCTTCTATACTCCATTTTGTTGTGGAGAATAAGCAATAGTGAGATGATGCTCCATACCCTTGTCTCCACCAAACTTGTCAAATTCATTTAAGGTATATTCTTTACCTCTATCACTTCTTAAAATCTTGATGTAATAGCCACTTTTTTTTCAACAAAGGCCTTGAATCTCTTAAAGATTCCAAAGACTTCTGATTTTTCTTGAAGAAAATATACCCATGTCATTCAAGTATAATCATCTATAAAAAGAATAAAGTACCTGCTTTGAGTCATAGATGGTGGTCTCATTGGACCACATACATTTGTGTGCACTAGGTCCAACAGTTTGACTCTCCATGCAATATTTGAATGAAATGGTTGTCAATATTGTTTTCCACGTGGTCAACCTTCGCATGCTCCATTTGGCAAGTCTTTCCTCATGTTGTTTTGATATAGAATTTTGAGTGCATGAACGTTGAAATGCCCAAACCTTCAATGCCAATCTATGAATTGTCAACTTGATCCTTCATAGCTGTTTCTGTTGCATATTGCCAATGAATGGAAAATTTCTACTTTTACCCATCTTTACTCGAGCCACTTTTTGATTCTTATTCACATCATATATAGTACACTCATTTCCTTCCAAATGTAGAATATCCATTCTCCATAATTTGACGAACATTGAGTAGGCTTTGGTCTAGACTAGGGATGAGAAGAACATCCTTGATGTATCTTGTTTGTTTCTTTATACCAATAGCAATTGTGCCCTTTTTCTATTGCATCCACAAAAGCTCCATTTCCCATCTTGAATTTTGCCTTGACAAATGTATCTATATTGCTAAAGATACTTTCACCAAGCGTCATATGGTTGCTGCCTCCACTATCTAAATGTCACTTTTCATGTTTCTTTTCAAGAGTAACTTGGCGTGCATAGAACAGGTGCTCTTTGTTGTCTTCTTTAGGAAAATTTGCTTGATGAGTATCTTTGAAGAGGCAAACTTGTTCAGGATGCCCAAATTTTTTACAATTTCTACATTGAGGCTTTTTACAATGCCAACAATCTTTTTCAAGATGGCTGGCTTTCTTGCATATGCCACAAGGTGGGTGATCTCTTTTCTTTTCCTTCCTTTTGACTTTCTTCCCCTTGAGATTTTGATCCTCCTTTGGAATTCTTTTGAGATTTTCTTCCCGCTTCTCCTAATTTCCAAGCTCTTATGTTGAGCTTAGATTGAATGGCATTCTCTAGTGAGGCTTCGGAACGCCTATTCAATCGTTGCCATGTTCTTGTAGAGAGCCCATAAGTTCTATGATTGACATAGGTGATAAGTCCTTAGACTGTTCAATTGCAACTACAACAGTATCATATTTTTCCGTCTTGCTGATTAATATCTTTTGTACTAGTCTTTGATAAGAGATTTCTTCTCCTTAAGCTCTCATCCGATTTACAATCTCCATCATCCTTGAACAATAATCTTTAGCAATCTCAGAATCTTTCATTCTAAGATTCTCCAATTCTCTTCTCAGAGTTTGGAGTTTGATAGTTCGTACTTTGATGTTACCTTGGAACTCCTCCTGCAATGTGTCCCAAGCCTGCTTTAATGATTTAGCTTCCCATAATTCTTGGAAAGATTGTATCAGTTAGTGCTTTTTGGGAAACAAAATGATGCTTTCAGCTCCTTTTGTTTTGATGTTTGACTTGTAGAGAAAGGACTTCCTTTAGTAGAATTTGCAACTCCTTCAATCACCCCCCATAAATCTTGAGATTGAAAAAATGTCATCATGTTGATTCTCCAATAGTCGTAATTTTTCACCACCAAAAGTAGGAATTTATGGTTGAGAAGAATTGGAAGCCATGGTTCCCTTTGCCCAAAATTGATCGGACTTGAGCTTTGATGCTACTATTGGGAATTGAACACTGATACTTAATTTAATGGGTAAGTAGTGAAAAAAGGCTAGAGAATTAGGAAGACTTCTATGTTTGAGTTCATCCAAAGCTTGTAGAAAAGATTGATATTTATTTGGTTTGTCTTTTTATTTTTGGATTGCCATACAAAGCACCCTACATTGGGTATATATAATAGAAGTAGACGCATTCTAGAACTAGCCTTTACAACTTCCTAGGTATAATAAATAAACTAGATACGTGCATGGTTCATGGTTCAAGGTTCAATGGACTTTGGCTACCGTACAATGATCATGACTATTTCTAGAATATTCAAGAAAAAAAGCATCAACTTTTAACAATCTCCCTCAATCGAAAACATTTGTGGGGCTTTGCAGTTTTGTTGGGACGTCAACCATTGGTTGCAGCTAAAACATAATCTTCTTGGGCACTGTCACTACATTTCATTGCATGATTGTTTGTTTACTAGAGTTCCAGACGGTTTTCGTGTTGCTAGAAGAATGGACAAATCCCCTTGGATGTTTATTTTTTACTTCAATACTTCTAGTGTAGGGTATTTCTTCCTGGACAGCCTCTCATCATGCATTCTTGAAGTTCTGATTGTCTCATGAACTGTCTACTGGTTGAACATGCATGCCGTCTACAATTTTTTTCCTAAAGACAAAATTTCATTAAACCACTCTCATTTGTGTAGGAGTGACAACACAATGTAACCTTGTTCACAATTTTATCTTGTACTTGCTCAATATTGGTCTCCATTTTTTCAATCCTCTCTTTGCTAATGGACATAGCTCTAGTACCAATGGTAGATCCAGTTAGGGTAATGTGATGCTCCATACTAAGTAATAAGTGTAAGGTGTGAATGACACCCTCATTACTTGGGACAGTGAAGTTCTTGCTCTTTATAATGAGTTCAATGGGGCTCTAATTGTACCAACTAGTCCTTTTACTTGGGCCTTCCCTTAGATTATTATAAATGGTATCGGAGCCTATTCCAACCAAAAAACGTGGGAGCCGTGGCACCTATGATGGAATAGTCCGATGAGGACGTTTGGAATTTAAGGGGTAGGATTGTGATAACCCCATACTGAGTGATTAGTGTAGATGATGTATTGGATCCCACATTGTTTGGGAGGAAGAAACTTTATAATGATTTCAATAGGGAAATCGTTAACTAGTTCTTTTGGAGTATAGGCCCGTGAGTGGCTTTGCCCTTCCCTTGGAGAGTTACAATTGGAATCGGAGCCTAATCCAACTAGAAGTGTGGGACTTGAGCCATAATGCCTATAATGGAATGGCCTTGACGAGAACGTTTGGAATTTAAGGTGGGAGATTATGATATCTTATACTGAATGACGAGTATAGATGTATTGGATCCCACATTGCTTGAGAGGGAGAAATTCTTGGTCTTTATAATGATTCCAATAGAGCTCCAATTGTACTATAGACTAGTCCTTTTGGAGTATGGATTAGATATGACTTGGGCCTTCCATTGGGGTGTTAGAAAGATTAAGAGCTTCTTCCTCCCAAACAATGTGATACCCCATACTGACTAATGAGTATAAATGGCGTATGGGATCCCACATTGATTGAGGGGGAGAAATTTATACTCCTTAATGATTCCAATTAGGTCCCAATTATACAATTGACTAATCCTTTGGAGTATAGGCCTAGATATGGCTTGGGCCTTCTCTTAGGGTGTTACAAATGGTAATCGAGCTTTTCTCAACCAGAAGTGTAAGATTTGTGTGCCACCTATGATTGAATGGCTCGACAAGGATGACAGAAACTTGAGAGGGGAGATTGTAATACCATATACTGAAGGATGAGTGTACGTGGCGTATTGGATCCTACATTGCTTCAAAGGGAGAAAAATGTGTTGCTCTTTATAATGATTCAAATGGGGCTCCAATTGTACTATTGACTAATTATTTCAGAGTATGACCTAGATGTGGCTTGGGCCTTCCCTTGGGATGTTATAGGTATAAAATGTGTTGCACAACGAATCTTGTGTTGCATAATCCTGACAATTGTCTCAACATCTAGCGCCACTATGCCTTGAATTGTAGTTGTGGTGAGAGATGGGAGACAGCAAAACTTGATGTCAACATAGGTCATGTTAACGAGTTAGGCATAATTAGACTATACTAAGAAGAATGTATATAGTTTAAGATGTCTCTACTAGGAAGGATATATATAATTGAGCAAGTTTACAGAAAGCGCAGCAAAGGGCCAAGGTATGTTGGTTGAGTTTGTGACCTACTATTTGGTTGAAGATATGATGTGAGATAAAGTTGATTGGAGATATGGATTCTTGTCAGAAATTAGTGGCAAGGGATTGATTTGTACCTGCGAAGGTAGTTTCACTGTGTATATGGCATCGTGTTTTGAAGCTCTACCTTCCACCAAAACTGAAGTTGATTCTGTATACTGGAACAGACATCCATAGATTTAGTTTTTTGGGGCCCAAGAGAGCCCTCTACGAGCCTCTCATACATAGTTTGCCTTGACATTTTTGTTTTCGAGGGGGATGGGAAACATATCTGTTATTAGTATATATTTTACATGCATAGTTACTTGATTAAAATCTTAAGATGTTCAAATGGGTCATTCATATCTGGTTTTATATACTTGTCTGTAACAATCTTTTTGTTTTATTGGTAAAATTACACATGCGTCTGGTGGGTTCTGTACTGATGACTTTACCCTTTTGATCCCATTCATTTTGTTAATTCGAGAAACTAATTGATAAATTTGCTAGATAATCCTAGCCTTGAAAAAAAAAATGTTGTATGATTTATATTGTTTAGTTTTTCTATCCTTCTTTGCAGTGTACGGATTGTCCCATTAAAATAGTGAACTATCAAAATGTTTGGAAATTATTTAATATCACTTGCTGCGATGTTAAATTCAAGAATTTAAAAGTATGATTTGTACGGTGTGTAGGTAGTGCTGGTGATGTCTTGGAAGATGATCCAGTGGGAAGGTTGAAAGTTTTTGTGTATGAGCTTCCAAGTAAATATAACAAAAAGATTCTGCAAAAGGATCCAAGATGCCTAACCCATATGTTTGCAGCTGAGATCTACATGCATCGATTTCTCTTATCTAGCCCTGTTCGAACCCTTAATCCTGAAGAAGCTGATTGGTTGTACACCCCTGTATACACTACTTGTGACCTGACACCAAATGGCCTCCCTTTGCCTTTTAAGTCGCCTCGGATGATGAGGAGTGCAATACAGCTCATTTCTTCTAACTGGCCTTACTGGAATCGGACAGAAGGTGCTGATCACTTTTTTGTAGTCCCTCATGACTTTGGAGCATGCTTCCATTATCAAGTAAGAACCCTTTGTCTCGTCTGCTGAAAGTGGACAATATCTTTATACCAATTTGCCCTATTGTATGGATTCTCGAAGAGCCTATAGGGCTCAACTATTCAGAATGTTTCTCAATGTTATTTTGGATTGTCAAAATAGTTGTATGTTGGCAGGCTAATTTTGTCATTATGTCTAATTTTCGTTTGACAACTCTGTTCATGTAAATTGTTGAAGGAGGAGAAGGCAATTGAAAGAGGAATTCTTCCCTTGCTCCAACGTGCAACACTGGTTCAGACTTTTGGACAACAGAATCATGTTTGTTTAAAAGAGAGCTCGATTACAATACCACCATATGCTCCTCCACAAAAAATGCAAGCCCACCTGATTCCTGAGAGAACTCCCAGGTCTATATTTGTGTACTTCCGGGGATTGTTTTATGATGTGGGAAATGACCCAGAAGGTGGTTATTACGCAAGGTATTTTGTATCAAACTTACATGCTAACAAGAGGATGCTTAGAAATCCAATGGTTTTTATTTTCTTTCCATATCCTCTTTTTGAAGGGTCGAATGCATCCGTCCAATTAAATTAAAAGATTAGAGGATTTTGTGGTAATACTAGGATTATGACAGGATGTTGATAGAAACTCTTTTGCCATATTATAAGGCGCAACTTCAAGTTTTTTTTTTGTCTGCTTTGCTTTCATTGAAATCTCAAATTTTGACAGTTGTTATTTGATTGATATTTCTTTGCCTGCTGCCTTTTGTTTTGGTTCGTTTTGCAATGGCGCAAGGGAAAAGCCCTTTGACCAAAAATTCTATTATTTAGCTATTTTAAGAGACTAAATAGAGTGTTTTCTTTTATTTTTTTATTTTTATTTTTTTCCTTTAGAAAAAAAGAACTTTAATCTGAAGCAGGAAAAAGTTCTAAGTTTTCTCCCCCCATCCGTAATATAAAATAGATCGAGTCATTCAAGCATGCACATACCTAAATCCAACTTTTTTGGGTGAGTACAACTGAATCTAACATTGTTCTAAAATTTTACAGAGGTGCACGCGCAGCAGTGTGGGAGAACTTCAAGGACAATCCGCTTTTTGACATTTCCACAGAGCACCCAACAACATATTATGAGGACATGCAACGAGCTGTCTTTTGTTTATGCCCCCTTGGCTGGGCTCCTTGGAGCCCGAGATTGGTAGAAGCAGTGATATTTGGTTGCATCCCCGTTATCATAGCAGATGACATTGTGCTACCCTTTGCTGATGCCATCCCATGGGAAGAAATTGGGGTCTTTGTAGCTGAGAAGGACGTTCCTAACTTAGATACCATCCTCACATCAATCCCGTCAGATCTAATTCTGAGGAAGCAAAGATTGCTTGCCAACCCTTCGATGAAGCAAGCAATGTTGTTTCCACAACCAGCTCAACCAGGAGATGCATTCCATCAAGTTCTAAATGGACTGGCAAGAAAGTTGCCACATGACAAGAGTATTTACTTGAAGTCAGGTGAGAAAATCCTAAACTGGACTGCGGGTCCAGTGGGTGATCTGAAACCTTGGTAGCGGCTATGGCATTGCATTCTCAACCCTAACTGGAATTCTTGGAATTATGCCCTTTAACCCACCCTCGAGATCTTTTAAGAGCGTCTTGTTCTAATTGAGGTGATCATTGGGGGTGCTCGTTTGTTGTAATTTGCCCTGTGGCGAAGTTCTTGAAACCAGTGGCTTCTTTTTCGGTTATCATCCACCTTTAAGTACAGGAAGCAACTTCTAAATCAGGACTTATTCATTTTCTCTATTTTACAGTAGTGTTTTTGGCCATAAAAAAATTTGTCATCTTTGTAAATTCTGGTGTCCATAGGCTGCTATGATATCTGTGTTTTGGGATAAATGGCTGTGTTAAAGAGTTTAGGATTGCTGCGCATTGGTTTTAGCCGTATCTGTCCAGAGGTTTGCTGCAACTGAATGCTTCTCTGTGAGCATATTAACAGTCTCGTCGCCTTGATTTTCCCGTCTTGTGATTGCCACATCAGGCATTCAATTGGAATTATTAAATGCGGCTTGGATACTTGATTAATATATGAGCATTTAGTTGATTGCCAAAATTACTTGATGATTCGGCTTCATGTCCTACATCTTCTCTTATATCTGTTATGAGAATTCGTTTACTTGCCANCCCCCCCCCCCCCCCCCCCCCCCCCCCCCCCCCCCCCCCCCCCCCCCCCCCCCCCCCCCCCTCCTCTCTCTCTCTCTCTCTCTCTCTCTCCCTGTGCTGTAAAAAATAAATTATTTAATTAGCTGTCCAAATTGGCCTATTCTTTTGGAATGCCGTGTGGGTTTCTAATGCGGTTTGACCTAGTGTATGGTGTGTGGCTAATTAGCGCTTGACTCAATGTTTATCGCTCTTTTTTGTGGGATTCCGCAGTCGACTGAAACATCTACAATTCTACTGAGCTTTGATCATTACAATTTGTTACGGACCCAACTGTGACTTGCTTCGAGATAGTCAATCTCCAGAAATGATGAAGAAGAAGAGAGAAGAATGAAGAAGATAGTAATTCAGTATTAACTTTCTTGATACTTCTTCTGTTATTTCCCTTCCTTTTATAGAAATTCATCAACGTCTTTTTGTAACGGCTTTTGTACAATTACAGATGAATGTAAACGCTGCGTATCAAGTAACAACTAAACTATTACAATTCTGAATACAACAAACGACACCGTTCTATTAAACCCAAACGACACCACTTCAAGTTCACTTCATGTTCTTCAAAACGCAGCACTTCATTAAGTAACAGAGGTGAGGAAATGCTTCTCTTAGCTTCCAATATGGTTCCCAAGTTGCCTCATCTGCTGTCATTCCTTGCCACTAAATCAAAACTTCCACAAGGGCTCTATTATTGACTGGTCCTACGACGAAGAAGAATTTCTTCAGGTTCAGGCCTTGAATCCCCATAAACATCTACTGGAGGTAGAGTTGTGAGAGGTGAAACATTATGGCCTATTTTTTTCTTCAAGGAAGATACATGAAATACAAGATGAATCTGAGCTGTATTAGGTAATTCCAGCCTATATGCCAACTTTCCAATTCTCTGAGTTACTAAGAAAGGGCCATAAAATCTTGGAGATAGCTTGAAGTTCTTTCTCAGGGCTACCGAATGCTGTTTGTAAGGTTGTAACCTCAAATAAACCCAGTCACCAACTTGAAATTCCTTTTCAGTTCTATGCCTGTCATAAAACAGTTTCATTCTATCTTGAGCAGCCACCAAATTAGCATGTAACAACTTTGAGATCTGCTGTCTTGTCTTTAAATTCTCATCCACTCCTGGATTATCAGTCAGTCCTAGTACATAAGCTTGTAACTTTGTTGGAGGAACTCCAAACACCACTTCATAAGGAGTCATTTTTGTTGACGAATGAGTTGTGGTATTATACCACCACTCAGCTAGAGGTAACCAGTCAGCCCACCCTATTGATTTATCACCAGAAAAACACCTGAGATACTGCTCCAATGTTTTATTGACAGCTTCTGTTTGACCATCACTTTGTGGATGGTATGCAGAAGTATAAGAAAGCACAACTCCTTGCAACTTAAAAAATTCTTTCCAAAAGGAACTAATAAAGGTGGAGCCCCGATCAGAAACTATAGTCTTAGGCATCCCATGGAGTTTGAAAATATTAATCATAAACAAAGAAGCAATGGTAGAGGCAGTGAAGGGGTGTTTCACAGGTATAAAATGTGCATACTTAGAAAGTCTATCAACTACCACCATGATAACAGAATACCCTTTTGAACAAGGTAATCCCTCCACAAAATCCATGGAGATATCAGTCCAAACTGTTTGTGGAATTGGAAGAGGCTGCAGCATTCCAGCAGGCTTAGTGTTCTCCATTTTGTTCCTTTGACAAACTTCACACTCCCTAATGAACTTCTTCATATCACCTTTCATGCCTGGCCAATAGAACTGAGATCTGGCCCTCTGTAATGACTTATGAAACCCTGAATGTCCTGCACTAGGGCTGGCATGTAGAAACTGCAAAATCTTCATTTTTATTTCAGCAACATCTGGTACATAAATTCTGTTTTTTCTAAACAGAATGTCATGTTTAAGGCTAAAGGAGGAATGTTGAGGATGTCCCCCCTTCAAACCATCGAGTACTTGTTGCACCACTTCATCAGAATCATAACCATTTTTTAGTTCCTGCATCCAAGAAGGGTTAGGAAAGGATATTATAGATAATGACAAAGTGTCTTCATTACTGTCTTTTCTTGACAAGGCATCAGCAATCTTGTTTTCTACACCCCTCTTGTATTCAATTGTAAAATCATAGCCCATTAGCTTTGATATCCATTTCTGCTGTGCAGGAGTGCCCACTTTTTGCTCAAGCAAAAACTTCAGACTATGATGATCAGTTTGAACCACAAATGAGCCGCCAAGTAGATAGGGTCTCCATTTTTTTACTGCAATTACTAAGGCTAAAAGCTCTTTTTCATAGGTAGATAACAAAAGATTTCTACCCTTCAAAGCCTGACTTAAAAAAGCCAAAGGTTTCTGTTTCTGCATTAACACAGCCCCAACTCCACTACCACATGCATCACACTCTATTACAAAGGGCTGAGTGAAATCTGGTAGACTTAGTACAGGAGGACTTGTAACAGCCAACTTCAACTCTGCAAATGCCTCAGTAGCCTTTTCAGACCAATTAAAATTGTCTTTTTTCAATAGTTCAGTCAATGGGGATGCTATTTGGCCATAATGCTTTATAAATTTCCTGTAGTACCCAGTCAACCCCAAGAAACCCCTCAAGGATTTCACATTTTTTGGAATAGGCCATTTGATCATGGATTCTAATTTCTTAGGGTCAGCTTTCACTCCCTCTTCAGAAATTACATGACCTAAATATTCTATCTCAGAAGAAGCAAACTTGCATTTACTTTTCTTTACATATAGTTGATGACTCTCCAATGTTTGCAACACAGTGGTAAGATGCTGCAAATGAGAAACAGGATCCTTGCTATACACCAGTATATCATCAAAAAAAACAATGACAAAGTTTCTCAAGAAAGGCCTAAAAACATCATTCATAAGACCTTGAAAGGTGGAAGGTGCATTAGTGAGTCCAAATGGCATCACAAGGAACTCATAATGACCTTCATGAGTTCTAAAGGCAATTTTCTCAATATCCTCTTCCCTCATTCGAATTTGATGATACCCACTCCTCAAATCCAATTTAGAGAAAATTGTTGCACCAGAGAGTTCATCCAACAGCTCATCTACAACAGGAATTGGATATTTGTCCTTAACTGTAGCTTGGTTAAGGAGTCTGTAATCCATACACATTCTCCAAGTACCATCAGCTTTCTTCACCAAAATTACAGGTGAAGAAAATGGAGATTGGCTAGGCCTTATAACTCCTGACTGCATCAACTCAGAAACAATCTTCTCTATTTCAGTCTTCTGATAAAAAGGATACCTATATGGTTTAACACTTATAGGTACTGATCCTTCTTTTAATTGGATTCTGTGATCCTGACTCCTTCTAGGTGGCAACCCTTTAGGCTCTTCAAACACTTTCCCAAATTGAGATAACAATTCAGAAATTTCAGAACTCACTATCTGTTCTTTCTCAGGATTAACAGAAATCATTTGTAAAAATACCCCTTTGGTCTCCATAGAAGAGAGCTTACATACTTCCTTGTCATCAATCACAGAAGTATGGTTAAAGGGTAAGCCCTTAAGACAAGTGACTACCCCTTTATAGGTAAATTCCATCTTCATTTCAACAAAGTCCCAAAGGACTGGTCCCAATGATATGAGCCATTGTACCCCCAAAACAATATCACATCCTCCTAAAGAGAGAGTAAAAAAATCTAGATTAAATTTTGTACCTTGTATTTGCAGCTCCACTTCAGTGCACTTCCCATCACTCAACAACACATCTCCATTTGCCACCTTCACTGGTACTGATTGAGACTGCTGCAGCCTTAAACCACACTTGGAAATCACTGCAGTATCTACAAAGTTATGGGTACTGCCAGTGTCAATTAAGATAACCACCCATTTCTTTCGAATTCTTCCAACAACTCTCATAGTTTGAGGACTTGTTGCTCCTCCCAATGCATGAAAAGAAATGGAAGCAATTTGTGGCTCATCTTCCCTTTCATTTTCTACTAACTCAGGCTGCTGCTCTTCTTCAGGGCATACATCATTCTCAAGACTAGTAGGCCAGTCCATACTTTCCAGCAAATAAAGCTTTGGCTTATCACACTTATGACCAAATTTATATTTCTCATCACAGAAATAGCATAAACCTTTCTTTCTACGTTCTTGCATTTGTGATTCAGTCATCTTTTGTACTGGAATCTTGGACAAGGGCTGAAACTTAGGAGTACCCAAGATTGATCCAGATTGAGCCTGCTTGAAGGTGTTACTTGAACTGGATTGTCCAAATTCCCAATTGCTATTTCTCCACTGTCTCCTAGTGCTCCACACGTATTCTTCTTGAATTTTTGCCAACCCAAAGGCATCATTAAGGTTGGTAGGATTCAGCATCCTCACTGGTAACCTTATCTCATCACGCAAGCCACTCAAAAAACAACTGAGTTTATTGACTTCTGAAACTCCACGAATTCTGTTAGACAAAACTTCAAATTCTGCTTTGTAACTAGTGACTGTTCCCCCTTGCTTAAGCCTTGTAAGGGACTCAATAGGATCATCATAAGAAGTTGACCCAAACCGAGTATGAAGTGCCTACAAATTCTTCCCAAGTACAAAACACCCCAGCTTCACCAGCATTTTGAAACCATACCAATGCTTCATCATCCATATGAAAAGAAGCAAAAAATATCCTCTGACCAGGAGGAACTTGGTGATACAAAAAATACTGGTTGGTTCTGTAAATCCATGCAGAGGGGTTCCTGCCATTGAATCTTGGAAACTCCAGCTTAATTCCCTTAGTAAGGGTTCTGTCAAAATTGTCCCTTTGATTCTCACGATGATTCACCTCACCCATTCCTTCATGCACCTCTGCCCCCTCAATACCAGGTGGTGTATTGATTGAAATTCTTGAAATCTGTTGAAACAGCTCATTAAACTTCTTTTCTTGGTTCTCTCTATCCATTCTTGCAACTTCTTGTTGCTGCACTAACACTGCAATAGTATCCTCTAACTGCTTCTGCTGACGATCTTGTTACTGTCTCAAATGGTTTAGAGAGTCCACCACTTGAGCATAGGACCGAGTTCCTTCTGCCATGGCTCTAGATACCAAAAATGTTACGGACCCAATTGTGACTTGCTTCGAGATAGTCAATCTCCAGAAATGATGAAGAAGAAGAGAGAAGAATGAAGAAGATAGTAATTCAGTATTAACTTTCTTGATACTTCTTCTGTTATTTCCCTTCCTTTTATAGAAATTCATCAACGTCTTTTTATAACGGCTTTTGTACAATTACAGATGAATGTAAACGCTGCGTATCAAGTAACAACTAAACTATTACAATTCTGAATACAACAAACGACACCGTTCTATTAAACCCAAACGACACCACTTCAAGTTCACTTCATGTTCTTCAAAACGCAGCACTTCATTAAGTAACAGTTTTAATTGTCACTTCCCTTCCTCACGCTGACCAACACATCCCAGCTTCCCTTTCATTCCTTGCAATTCCTTTGCTGCTTCCATGAATTTAGCCCGTTACACAATTTCTCTAGCCTTTAAAACTCAACTCAGATTTTCGTGCCCGTTGATCTGCCTTCTGCCTTGTTCCTGAAGCCTTTTCAACTCATATTTGTTCATGTGATTCATGGCTACTATTGTTTGGATGGAATGAACTCATCCCCAGATTGAAGAACTCGGATAGAAAGGTTCTTCTTCACAATGATACTCATGCATACAAATTTCTTATAGGTAAAGTTTTCAAAATTCTCTTATCTTTACACAGATCTATAACCTTCGCACTACGGATAATCTTCTTCAACATTTTATAAGGATCACATATCTTCGGCTTGACGTGATTAAAATTGACATGGTGGAAGTAGTAGGATAAAAACTTGAGCTATGTCAAACCCAAAGAAATTGAAATCAACCCTAAAAATAGAGAAAACCTCTTCGAAATTTAAATAACTTGAAGTTAATTGATGGCTAAAAAATAATCAAACGAATAGTGAGTTATCCTTTATGTAGGATATTATATCATTAAAATAAGCCTAACAACATAATTTTATAAAAAACATCCTTAAGAATTAAAAAATGCAAAAACAAGAAGCTAAGAACACACGAAAATTCAATTATCACAAAGTTGTCGCTACAATGTTTAAATTTTAGGCTAACCAAAGATCTACCACTATTTTCTCTTATGCCTTTCGGCCTGCCAAAGCTTCTATCAAATTTTAACCATGCAGTACAATTTGTTTAACCTTAAAACTTCCATTCAATTAGCATTTTCACGATACTTAGCTTGACCTCTTTCTCAAGACTTTTCCTTTCGAATTTGCCCATGTTTTATAAACAATTTCTTAGAAGCTCTAAGATATTAAGCTAGGACTGGGCGCTTGGTGAAATGTGTCCCACACTGAAGCCTAGGGTTTGTGGAAGATAGAGAGGCAAGGGAGGATGGTTCAAGAAGGAGCATCTGATATGAACCCACAGTCAATTTGAAAACTCACCCAAGAAAGTCAAAATCAAGCTAAATGGAAAATCTAAACTCGTTGATGAACTCATTTTAAGAACCTAGATTATATGAAAATCTAGACTCATTGAAGAACTTGTCTCAAGAACCTAAATTATAAGGAAGAATAGCACAAAAGTTATGATTTGTCTTTGATAAGTTCAAAAGTTCATTTAAGAACAAAAGGAAATAAACTCGATTCACAATGAATAAAATTAATCAAATTTCATAAACTATGTAAAATGTGGCTACAAGAGGTGTAAATATGCATTCCCAAAACAAAACTCTAGCAAAACAAAAATAAGAGTCCTCCAAAAATATGCTAAGAAAATAGTGTCGCAACTACAGTAACTTAAAAAACCTCTTGAAACCCTAATTCAACAAAATAAAACATATATGGGCTAAGCATCCTCATGCCCAATTATTCTAAACTAATTCCTATAACTAATAAAAAATCATTTTAAATGAAATAGACAAGTCCAAGGCCTTCAATAACAATAGGCTCAAGCCATGTCTTCCTTATCTTGTATCACGTAGATCAAAACTGGACCTCATTCTCTCAAGCCTATCCTGAGTGTTTGGTTCTTGCTAGCTTCATTTCAAGTAAATTGCACCCATCCTTGTATAGTTTCATTGACTTTCCTATCTCTTGATCTTGTAATTGCCCCATATGAAACTTGCAAAGAATCTTTAAGACTTGGTCTACCTTGGTGCCTATTATTCCCCCTCTCATAAATAGGATTCGACCTCGAATCTCCACCTACATCAAAGGAAAAAAGATTAGTAATATTGAAAATAGTATAAACATGATATTTACCTAGAAGATCCACTTGATATGAATTATCATTAATTTTCTCAAGAATTTGAAAAAGTCCATTCAAACTACTTCTGTCATCAACAGGTAAATGCATTAAATCTAAAGGAGTAAATGGATTAAAGCCATAAACAATTTCAAAAGGTGAAAATTTAGTAGTAGCATGAACACTCCAATTATATGTAAACTCAATGAATGGCAAACAATACTCTCACAAATGTTCATGAAACACATCTAAAGTCTTCCTTACATCAAAATGACCACTCCAGTTATATGCAAACTCAATGAATGACAAATGATACTCTCAAAAGTGCTCATGTAACATGTCTAAAATCTTCCTTACACCGAAATTACCTAACAAACCACCTCCCTGTCTATCACACATAAGCAACTTATGCATAAAACTAGTAGGCTCACAAAGTCTATTCTCTCTAAACAAGTACCAATCTAGTTTATAGCACTTATCAAACGATACTTTCTCATGTACTCCATACACACTAGCAAAGTCATCATCATTAACATATAATTTCTTATCATATTCAAATCCTAATGACTTTGCATTTAAAATAAAGATAAGGACATACCTTCTTACTAATGCACGAACCACAAAGTTTTTCTTACCATATGTGTATTTGATGACATGAGGAAAAGTCTCATTACATTCCTCCCACTTGCCATGCATTCTAGTCTACTTACCTTGTCCCTTTAAGTACTTCAAGGACTCATGTTCTTCAAAGAAAGGTTGGGTAGGGATTGTCGCACCTGGCACAAAATCAATGTAATGCTCTATCTCTCTTATAGGTGGCAATCCACTAAACACTCCACTAGGAATCATGATCTCATATCCCAGTAACAAAGAAACAACAACACTAGGCAAAAAGTCGTTAAATTCGTTAGTATAAAAATTCGCCTTAGTATAAAAACTTACTTTTGTTTTTCCTTTTATCTCTGTAATCTCTCTTTCTTTTTTCTCTCGTGGCTCCACTATTTTTTCTTTACTCTCAGCCACCTCTCTATTTTCTTTTTTCACTCTCTTTTTCTTGATGTTTCGGCCTCATGCTCTTTTTCCCTCTCCCTTATTTTTCTCTCTCTCTCATTTTCGACTTAACTATCTCTTTTTTTCTCAATCTCACTTTTACTCTTTCTTTTTTCCTCAACCTCACTTTTCAACCTTAGTTGGTCCTCATGGACATGTGTTGGAGTTAAATGAGCAAATTTGATTATTTTGCCATCATTTTCAAAGCTGTACATGTTCCTTAACCCATCATGGATCACTCTCCTATCACACTGCCACGTCCTCTCCTATAAAATATGGCCAGCATGCATAGGCACTACTACATCACAAAGCACCTCATTCTTGTGCTTCCTAATTGAAAAAGAAACTAACATTTGCTTATTTACCCTAACCTCCCCACAATCATTCAACCACTGTAACTTGTATGGTTTAAGATGTTTCAAGGTAGTTAAATTCAATTTCTCAACTAAAGTAGTGTTAGCCAAATTAGTACAACTCCTCCTATCAATGATCATACTACATACCTTGTTGTTGAAGTGACATCTAGTATGAAAGGTGTTCTCTCTCTGCTGTATAAAAAGAATGTTAGTGGTAAAAACATCACACACTCACTTTCTTTACATTCAAATAGTGGCACTCCACTTGAGTTTCAATCTTAAATTGGTTTTTTCCCGATAATAGTCTCACACTCTCTTTCCTTTTACCTCAATAGTTTTCCTGCTCAAGTTCTTTAAGAACTAATTGAACTAAATCAAGACAATACAACCTTATATTATTCCAACCAGCAATAGATTCAAAAAAAAAAGAATAAGAAACAAGGAATGAATAAAATGACACAAGACTCAAGGAATTTATACGAGAGAAAGAGTAGTTACAAAGCAAGATAACAACTAGAATGATATATTCAGCCCCTTTGAAGATAAGGCTCAATCAACAAAATTTTTTCTTTCTTTTTGTTGTTACTATATAGCAACCTTTGAGTATGCTACTTTTTTTTTTTTTTTGAAATTTGTTTTTCTTTTCTTTTCACTAATTCAATCACAAACAACAATATTAAATTGTGAAAATCAAACAATTGAATTCAACACATGAAAATTGATAAGGAAGTAGAAGAGAATCAATGAAACGGCACTCCAAGCAATTGACAAACTTAGAGATGCAAGAAACCCTAGATGAAATTCAGCCACCCTAACAAACCCTAATGACAAAGCAACTTTGGCAGCCCTAGAATGAAACACAGCAGTCCAAGAAAAATGAGAAATTTCAGCAGCCTCTTTGTTTCTTTTTTGGTTTTTGCAACCTCAGAACAATGAAGCTATAGAATTAAAGACGCAAGAATTAAAAGATAGAATCAGATTTGATTGAAAACCGAGCTCTGAATACCAAACGATATTAACCCGCATGATTGAAATCCCTTGAACCCATAGTCAATTTGAAGACTCATCCAAGAAAGCAAAAATCAAGCCAAATGGAAAATCTAGACCCGTTGAGAAACTCGTTTCAAGAACCTAGATTATATAAAAATCTAGACTCGTTGAAGAACCAGTCTCAAGAACCTAAATTATAAGGAAGAACGCCACAAAAGTTGTGATTTTCTTTTGATAAGTTCAAAAGTTCATTTAAGCACAAGAGTAGATAAACTCAACTCATAATGAACAAAATTCATCAAATTTCAAAAACTATGTAAAATGTAGCTACAAGAGGTTTAAATATGCCTTCCCAAAACAAATCCGTAGTAAAATAAAAATGAGTCTTCCAAAAATACACCAAATGAATAGCGTCGTGGCTACAGTAACATGGCTACAGTAACTTAAAAAGCCTATTGAAACCTTAGTTTAACAAAATAAAACATATGTAGGCCAAGCATCCTCAAATCCAACTATTCTAGACTAATTCCTATAACTAATAGAAAACCCTTTTAAATGAAATAGACAAGTCCAAGGTCTTCAATAACAATAGGCCCAAGACAAGTCCAATGTCTTCCATAACTTGTATAACGTGAATTAAAACTAGACCTCTTTCTCTCAAGCCCATCTTAAGTGTTGGGCTTTTGCTAGCTTCATCCCAAGTGAATTGCACCCATTTTTTTATAACTTCCTTTACCTGCCTAGCTCTTGATCTTGTGATTATCCCATTTGGAACTTGAAAATAATCTTTAAGACTTAGTCCACCTTGGTGCCCATCAGCATCTAAGAGAGACAGAAGCTTGGGTTACACTTTAATTCAAAGTCAACTAGTATGTTTAATTTCACTTGAAGGACGAGCTCTAGATCGACCATCTATCTTAGTTTATATTTATTTCATGGTTTCACTTTAACAGGCTCACCCAGTAGCTTATCAAGCCCTTGTTTTGGCATTAAAGTTGTAGCGTTATATTTACTTTTTTTGGGTGTATTTTGGCCCATGGCCATGAGTAAGAAAAATAGTCATTGACAGTATATGTACTACTGGAATATTTTGTAAGAATCATCCAGAAATGTGATAGAAACCCTAATTTCTCTATCTACATTTCCTTCCTCGAGAGTGCTCCCCTCAAAGAAAGCAACCATTTTTCTTGTGATTTTCTTTATAGCTAAGAGTGTTACAAATTTGGTATCAGAGAAACACTGGTCTTTGTGCTAGCCAAGTACATACTATGATGGAAGGAACTAGGCTAAAAACCATCTACAAGATGAGCTCACTACCCTAAAAAATCAACAAACTCCCAATATAAGAATTCAAAGTGAGAGGCAAACAGATTCCATAGTACAACAACTGCCAGCCTTAACAATGGAATTACGGAGAGAAAAAACCTAAATGTCAACCCTGGGGAATCTTCTTCAGGCGTGCCACAAATGGAAGAACCAAGTAACCAGCAACAACAACACATGGATGGGGTTCAGACTAGGACCTTGCACCTTGACTTCCTTGCTTTCCATGGTGAGGATCCTGCATGATAGATTTACAAGGTACATATGTTCTTTAAATTTCATAATATTTTACCTCAACACCATATAAGACTAGCCTCATTTCACATGGAGGGTAAAACCCTAATTTAGTTTAAAGATTTGGAAGAATCTGGACTCATTTATTAAAGTTATGCTGGTGAGATTTGGACCTAGTTTTTATCAATTGAATTCCTCACTAGACTAAGATAAAGTAGAACTATAGAGGAATACAAGGCTAGATTTGAAACCTTGTCTAATAGGTGGAGGGAGCTTTCTAATACTTACAAGCTAAGTTGTTTTTCTTAGTGGTTTAAGAGATGAAACCAGACTACATATAAGAATGTTTAACCCACCCAACGTAACAACAACTTATAGCTTAGCAAAAATCCTAGGAGAAAAAGTGAACTTATCCAAAAAAAACTTCCAAGACCAATGTTTCATACTCTCCAAACCTTGGAGATATTGAAAATCCCTAATATGAATCTAGGAGATAAATTCAAAAGCTTACCAAAAACCACACTATCAATCCAGAAAATTAACCAAGCCCAAATGAAGGAAATGAGGGGTAAGGGGCTATATTATCATTGTGATGCAAAGTGGGGCCCAAGGCATAAGTGTCAAAACCCAAAACTTTACCTGCTTAAGGAAGTACTTAGAGAAAGAAGGATCAGAAGCACAAGAGGAAGAAATGGTGGATAAAAGAGAATTAGTAATAGTAGAACTGAATGCCACTCAAGAAAACCCTAAGATATCATTGCATGCATTGATAGCTCCATCAAGCCCAAAAGAAAAAAAAAAAAAAAGAGAATGAAAGGAGAAATTGGTGCACAATGGGTAACCATCTTGATAGACACAAGGTTAGCACAAGATTTTCTTGATCCAATAGTAAGTAATAAGATCCAACTACCCTTTGATTACACTAAGAAAGTTATTGTGAAGGTTGCTAGTGGTGAATTAATCCCTAATGAAGGAAAATGTGGTGGGGTTCGAGTTACAATCCAAGGGACTATGTTTATCGTGTATGTGCAAGTCTTAGTCCTACCTGGGTGTGACATAGTGCTAGGAATCCAATGGCTCCAAGACTTGGGGTCCATTTTGTACATATTTGAAAAGCTCACTATGAAATTCTATTATGAGGGAAAGACAGTTGAGTTAAAAGGATTGGCTACATCACAGATGATCGATGAAGGGTTAGTTAACAAGTATAATGGGTTGGAAAGAAGACATCATTTTGCACATGTTGGAGGGAGGGTTGGAAAATAAACAGAGGGTGGGAGGTGAAACACCCACAGCCATACAGTCCATAGTAAGGTAGTTTGAAGATGTCTTCTTCGAACCTAAAGGGTTGCCCGCACCAAGAACACATGACCATGCAATCAATTTAATTCTCGACACTAAACCCATATCTATAAGACCTTATAGATATCCTTAATACCTGAAGGATGAAATTGAGAAAATATTACAGGAACTCTTATCCTTAGGCATTATACAGCCTAACCAAAGCCCATACTCTTCTCCTGTATTGTTGGTTAGAAATGTAGAAGGGACATGGAGATTGTGTAGTAGAGGAATTGATGGATGAGTTACAAGAAACTACTACATTTTCTAAGCTGGATATGTGGTTTGACTACCACCAGAATATGAGCCCAATGATGTGCACAAAACAACATTTAGGCACGAATGGCACTACAAGTTCCTACTTATGCTGTTTGGATTGACAAATGCACTTTCCACATTCCAAAGCCTAAGAATAAGGCATTTCGCCCTCACTTGAGAAAGTTTGTTCTTGTTTTTTTTTTTTATGATATTTTGGTTTATAGTAAAATAAAGTTGGAGCATGAAAAATACTTGAAATTGATCCTAGAAACACTGAGATAGTACAAACTATGTGACGCCTCCAAATTCCGCTTGGGATTGAACGGACATTTGAAGCGTCGAGACATGCAACACAAGGTTACCTGCCCCCGTTCATGACATATAAGATGCAATGTTCCTAACATGCATCTAGCATTATGCAATATTCGCAGCGGATAATTTTTTTCTTTCTTTAGCAATACTATGCACCAAACTAAAAATATCCCAAATACTTGAAACATATTTCATACATAAAAACATACTAAAAAGCCGTGATCACTACACTAGTCCAAAATGGTTGTGATCAAAAGAATACTTGAGATACAACTCCAAAAGTACAAGCATTAACCTAAGTTAAATACTATACCATCATCAACATCGCACCGTAGCCTAGATGACCGTATTCAGATGGTCAGATTCCAATTCTTCTTTGGGTCCTGTAACAAGATCTACCATTCGGGGGGAATGGTAGTTGGGACTACCACAGTGAGATTTGATTACAAATCTCAGTAAGTTAACATAAAACTCACACACAGGTTAAAGATGCATGCATGGCAGTAAAAGCATAAATGCATAAGTAAAGTCGTACATAAGCATAGCATAACTTGACATATAACATGACATAACCAGAACTTAAACGTGAACTGAACTTGACTTAACATGACATGAACTTGAGTTTAAAACATAACATGGACTTGAAATGTAGCATGAACGTAAACATGCATAACATAAATATGAACTTGAAAATAACATAAACTTGAACATATCATGACATAAACGTGAACTTGAGACATACTGTAAACGTGAACTTAACATGATGTGAACATGAACTTGGAACATAACTTGATCATGAACATAACATGTACGTGTACATAACAAAACATGAACTTGATCTGAAACTTGACTTATCATGCACTTGATCTGAAACTTGACTTAATACGTACTCCACAGTTGTTGTGGCCCCACGTATTCTACGTGTCACAATTGCTGTGTCTCACGTAGTGTATGCTCCACAGTTGTTGTGGCCCCATACTTCATGCTCCACAGTTGTTGTGGCCCCATGAATACACGTAACATAAAATATAATACGTACTCCACAGTTGTTGTGGCCCCACGTATACACGTAACAGAAAATATAATACGTACTCCACAGTTGTTGTGGCCCCACGTATACACGTAACATAAAAAATAATACGTACTCCACAGTTGTTGTGGCCCCACGTATACACGTAACATAAAAAATAATACGTACTCCACAGTTGTTGTGGCCCCACGTATACACGTAACATAAAAAATAATACGTACTCCACAGTTGTTGTGGCCCCACGTATACACGTAACATAAAAAATAATACGTACTCCACAGTTGTTGTGGCCCCACGTATACACGTAACATAAAAAATAATACGTACTCCACAGTTGTTGTGGCCCCACGTATACACGTAACATAAAAAATAATACGTACTCCACAGTTGTTGTGGCCCCACGTATACACGTAACATAAAAAATAATACGTACTCCACAGTTGTTGTGGCCCCACGTATACACGTAACATAAAAAATAATACGTACTCCACAGTTGTTGTGGCCCCACGTATACACGTAACATAAAAAATAAAACGTACTCCACAGTTGTTGTGGCCCCACGTATTCTACGTGTCACAATTGCTGTGTCTCACGTAGTGTATGCTCCACAGTTGTTGTGGCCCCATACTTCATGCTCCACAGTTGTTGTGGCCCCATGAATACACGTAACATAAAATATAATACGTACTCCACAGTTGTTGTGGCCCCACGTATACACGTAACAGAAAATATAATACGTACTCCACAGTTGTTGTGGCCCCACGTATACACGTAACATAAAAAATAATACGTACTCCACAGTTGTTGTGGCCCCACGTATACACGTAACATAAAAAATAATACGTACTCCACAGTTGTTGTGGCCCCACGTATACACGTAACATAAAAAATAATACGTACTCCACAGTTGTTGTGGCCCCACGTATACACGTAACATAAAAAATAATACGTACTCCACAGTTGTTGTGGCCCCACGTATACACGTAACATAAAAAATATAATACGTACTCCACAGTTGTTGTGGCCCCACGTATATACGTAACATTAAATATAATACGTACTCCACAGTTGTTGTGGCCCCACGTATTCACGTAACATAAAATATAATACGTACTCCACAGTTGTTGTGGCCCCACGTATTATACGTAACATAACATGTCTTATCTTTCTTAATGCATGAGATATTAATTAATATCATATACTTTTCTAACATGGCGTATACTTGTAAATGACACAATATGATTTAATCATAACATTTCATGGCATACTTAACATGGCATACTTATAACATACATCATTGTATGATAGAAAAGATTATGTAACAGATAATTATTCATGAGAGATTAAATCATACGTAGCAGATAAACATGTAATGACATAGCATGACATGGCATATACGATAACATACATACATAAATTGTAGTTCTCTTACCCATCACACATACACAATAAACTGATAGTAAGTTAGAGGCTAACTTACCTCGATTGTCACGTTCTACGAGAATAAAGTGCGATATACGAGAAACTGTAAAAGGTCATTCTAAAAGTTAGAAATTTAATTACTAACAATTAGAAACATGGAAACAAGTTATCTTAGAGTAAAATTATCATTTTACCCTCTACATGTGGGAAAACGACCATTTTACCCATAACTTAAGGATTTCATATCCTAACTCCAAAAATTTCCAAAATTTACATTCCTCATGTAAATTTTGTTCTAAACTCAAATATCAACTCAGAAAAAAATTTAAAACAAAACAACACTATGGAAAACACACTATGGCCGAAACATCCATAGGCCATTTCTCTTGATTTTTGTTACAATTCCTTCCAACTTCAAAACTCATGCTTAAACCAAAATTTTACAACAAACATCTTCCAATCCTAAGTTTAAAACCATACTTGAAACATCCATTTAGAAAAAGCTAATAATCAACACCAAACTTTTTTGTAAAAAGATCAAAACACTTGAATCACAAGCTTTGTCCTTAAATCAAAACATCTCCAAGAATTCCAAAAAATCTAATCTTACTTCTAACATATTCATAACATCATCCTCAGATAAACCATGCTTTAAATCATCAAACTAAAGTCACCAAAATCACAAAAATAACACTTGGAGTTTTTGATTTTACACTTAGTCCAAAAACAGAAACTTTTTCTTAACTAGCTTTGATAAATCTCTTGATCAATGGC
Organism: Carya cathayensis; assembly: GCA_011037825.1. NCBI lineage: Eukaryota > Viridiplantae > Streptophyta > Magnoliopsida > Fagales > Juglandaceae > Carya > Carya cathayensis. The sequence goes on along the minus strand of QGSO01000316.1, from coordinate 1,079,971 downwards.
TTAAGAAGGTGAGATCTTTGAAATAAAGTATCACATGGTTTAAAAACGTGTCCTAAAGAATATCCAACCATCAAAATTAAAATCACATGGCTAAAACCCAATAAAACATGGATCTAACCTAAAAACATCAAATCTTAGGCCTAACCGAAATTCTCTTGCATAGAAAAATCATATCTTTGAAACTAATACTAAATATCTCCAAAATAACATCCTAACATGAAAATAAGAGACTTAGGATCATCATATAAAAATATCAAAGCCTTTAGAGTAAGATCAAACCTCAAAATATTCAAACTTTATCCAAATAAAAACTGTTTTGTCACTTCCAGTTTTCATGTTTCTAGATCTAATAAAATCTATCATCAAAATCTTTATTCATGCAACAAAACCTCAATGAAAACTCTTAAACACATTCTAAGAACACTCCATAAAATTTTCGGACCAAGATATATCCATTAGCTTGGTCAAAAACTCCAAAACATAACACACTCTCCAGATTCACGCCCAGAATGACCTTTCCATGGTTAAAAATACTTTTGACCGACCAAATGACCATGGAATGATACGAAAAATACATCTACGGAAACTAGACTCAAAGAGGAACAACTTTTATGAAGGAGTCATCGTGTGAAAATACTTACAAAGGGTCGAAAAACTCCACGCAAAAAGACCCAGAAATCTGCCCGAGAGAGCTCTTTTGGGTTTCTCTCTAAGAACGGGGTGAAGAAATGATTAAAGTGAAGTAAGTGTGTCTTGCACGACTCAAGACTTCTGTAGGGAGAATATTTGGACCTTAATGATCATTGAGTGGAGGTGTAGACATGTGACATAATGTAGAGGATAGTGGGGGGCAAAAGACAACTTACAAAGGCTATGAGACATGGGACTTGATGGGGTGGGTTCCTCCATATTAATGAGTGCAACTTGATGCAATGAATGGTCTGCCAAGTGGGGGAGGAAATTTCTCCAAGAAGCTATGCCAAGGTGGCCAAAATTCGTGGGCTTTAGTGGGCCTTAGTGGGCCTCAACCAAGTGGGCTTCAATTTGGGGTTTAAAGGGGGTTTGGTTAGGGTTTGAGATGCTATCAAGCCCAAATCCAATTTTTCTTGGCCCAATCAAATTTCTAAGGTTTAAAATGTTGGATAAAGATGTCATAATAGGAATTTGAGAAATTAATAGCATGTGAAAGTGATTTAATCAAGTGATTAAACACAATACTAGAAATTGGATCAAAAAGGGTTTGAATGCCAACTTTAGGGTTTGGGGAAACCGTTTAGGGTTTCGGTTTCAACCAAGTTTTTGGGGTTTCAAAAGGATTCCAACCATTTAGGGTTTTACTAGGGTTGAAACCCTCTTCATCTAACTCAATTTGGTTGATCAGATGAAAAAAAACTGTTTTGCTTAGGTGGCATGATCTCACACATTGATTTCCTTCACAAATCCATCTAATGGTTTCTCTTTGTGCCAAGTATCTAATACTATTCATTATGTGTGGTTAAGATCTTGCCAAGTGTCCAAATAAAACTTCTCTAACCTAATTTGGACATTTCACACTGTGATTTTGAAACCACTGCACTTAGTACGCTTATCGAGGTTACTATTCACTCCGAAAAAGTGCATAATAAACTTAGTACTGAAAAATCCTAAATATTCAACTGAGTCTAGTGGCGTAAACTATAACGTAATCTGACACTTCTAACTACCTCAAACAAATAAAATCACATTTCTGGCACCATAGTGAGTGATAAAACTAATTATGTTGACATACTAGAACTTATGCGATTAGCCGATTCGTAAAAACTTATGGGGTTTTCACGAGATTTCTAATGTCTATAGAAATTCCACCATTGAATTTCTAGCGGGCTGTTACAAACTATATGCCAAGTAGTCCAAATGTTGGTTTGGATGCACTTAATATCCGCTGAAAGGGTTAGGGCAGATCTTGAGAAGCTTAAGTCCATGTAGGAATGGCCACTAATAAGTTCCCTAAAAGCCTTGAGGGGATTTTTTGGCTTAACTAGGTACTACCACATGTTTATTCGAGGCTATGAAAGGATTGCAACACCCATGACCAGAATCCTAAAAAAGGATAATTTCCATTGGAGTTAAGGAGCTGAAGTGGCTTTCCAACTATTGAAAGAAGTTGTCGCTCAGCCCCTAGTCCTAGCATTGCCAAGCTTTTCGATGACCTTTACTATTGAGTATGATGCATTTGCTAATGTTGTTGGTGTAGTGCTTATGCAAAAGGGTATATCCATAACTTTCTACAACAAAATCTCAAAGGGAGGTCCTTGATGATGTCGACTTATGAGAAGAAACTCTACACTCTAGTTTTAGCTATACTTAGATGGAGACCCTACATCTTGGGACAGACATTTGTTGTCAAAACCAACCAACAGAGTTTGAAACACTTATTGGACTAGAAAGTGGGAGCCAAATGTAGAAAAAATGGATACCTAAGCTATTGGGATATGAATTTATTGTGGAGTTTAAAAGGGGCTGAAAATAGGGTAGTTGTTGCCCTATTAAGAAGAGAGACTTAGGAAGAAGAAACTCTAATGTTGATCTCAACTTACACTATTAGGGATGGACTACTTTTGTACAATGGCAAATTGTACATTCCCCAGGATGAATGATTAAAGAATAAGTTATTAGAGCTTACACACAGTAGCCCTTTGGGGGGGGGGGGGGGGG